>JAGGNK010009070.1:17697-55993 GCA_017590115.1 Montifringilla adamsi | reverse complement strand
ACCGAACAAAAAGGCCACATTCCTCTCACATGGACCACAACCAACAACACCTCCCTTATGGCCCCACATCAGATACTGTAGAACAGTGACCAGAACAACCCTCTGCACCAGCTGGATGGAAATCTGAGACATTTGGAATGACAACTCACCTGTGACTTCACCTGGACCTCAAGAGTCGGAGACTTTAAGAACATTACTAGCAAAAGCAAATGCTACCTCTGATAGTTTTAAATGTTACCTCTGATAGTTTTTAAGTTGGTTTGTTTGTAACGTTCAAGTTGTAAGTTTTAAGTAATTAGCCTGCAGCATGCCACCCAGTAACATTGTGCCTTTGATAGCTCCTGGACATGATCGTAAAAATTTTTGATGGGACACACCAATAGCTGGAAAGATTAAGCTTGTCGAGTTTAGTGAAAAATTTCATTCTCCTTGTACTGTGTCTGCTGTCCTTTCTGCAAGGAGCCCCACAGAGAGATGATAAACACGGCTTTTATATTTTGAAAACAGAAAAGGGGAACTATGACAGCAAACAACTGTACTGTGAGCCTCATAGGAGAGCAGATGCCAGCCAATCCCTGATGAGAACATAAGCAGGTAGCTATTGGCCACTGAACTGGGTGGTAACCAAACCATAGCCAATCAGGTTCGAACACGGAGTCTTTTAAATAGCCTATGTAAGAGCTGTGCACGCCATTAAATCTGTCTCTGCCGCATGAACTCCGTCGTCATGTCATCTCTCCACCTCCCCCCAACCACAACAAGGGGTGGGATGGGGATTGGGAGGAGTAGGAGGATGGGATTGGGTTTGGGAGGGGTGGGATGGGGTAAATAGGGCTTGGGAAGGGGCTCTTAATGTACAGGAGGCATGGGGTGGGGATTGGGAGGGGTAGCATGGGTGGGATGAGGTCTGGAATGAGAGCTGAAGGTTGGAGATGATGAAGTCATGGGGAGACACAATTTCCGACGGGGTATTGGGGTATCTCCCATTCCTGAGGGGATTTTGGGGTATCCCTGTTTCTGAGGTGGTTTTGGGGTACCCCTCAGTCCTGACAGGGGGGTACTTGGAGTGCAGAGACACACGCAAGAGTGTCTCAGTTCCCAGGAATAGGAGTTTAGTGTGGTCCCAGTGTCAAGGAAGTGGGGATCCAGGGTCTGGGAGAGGTGAGATGGCCGGGATAGGTGGGGCAGGAGGGTCCTGGAGTCAAAGAAAGGGGGATCCAGGAGCTGGACAACCAGGGATGGCTAGGATGGGGGGGTCCCAGTGCCTGGCAAAAGAGGGTGCAAGGGGATCCCGATAATAATAAAGAAGAGAAAGAGGGAAAAATTGGATGAAGATACAAATTTCCAATTTCCAGTGCCAGTAATACAGGGAGAGGACAGGAAAGTGCCCACAGGGAAACTGATCCCGGAGCAGATCTGGTGGTCAGGTATTGATGCAGGGTGATCCCAATGTAGGGAATAATGTGCTCTGACTCCATGATTTCAGAAGGCTGAACAAATGCTTTATTAAGCTAGGTTATATTAAACTAATACTACATTAAAACTATACTAAAGAGATACTACAGAAAAACCCATGACTGTCTGGAGACAGTCATGACACAGCTTTGACCCAATTGGCCAATCAATCGAAACAACCATCACCGGTCTCCAATTAACAAATCACTGTTGGTAAACAATCTCCATAACACATTCCACATGTGCCAAACAACAGAAGCAGCAAGTAGAGATAAGAATTGGTTTCTCTTCTCTGAGCTTCTCACTGCCTTCCCCAGGAAAAATCCTGGGAGAGAGAATTATGTCTCTCTCTCTTCAGAGAATGTGAATACCACAGTCAGGGACAGTGGAAACTGGGAACAAGGATTTTGGGAATGCAGAACAGTGGGATGGAGGTTGCCCTCCCAGATCCAATCTGAGCCCCAGACTGTCAGTGCCTTAAATCTAAGGAATTATAGAGGTGTGATTGAACCTGTGTACAACTTTGTCCTGTGGGATTAAGGATGGCAAATCAAATATAGTTATATAAAAAATAGCTATTTATTATGATGAATGATTAGACAAAAAGATCTTAATGAGAATTATTTACTACACGTGAGTAGTAAAAAAAGCTAAAACTACTAGGATAGGATAGTTTACTATATCAAAGCAGTCAAATTAAAATAATTGTATTACAGATAGCAAAAAGAAATCATTATTACAGCAGAGATTGATGTAGCTCACCCAGACCAATGACTGTGGACAAAATCTCATTTGCTCAGACACTAACGGGTGTCCCCACCCAAAGGAGGAACCTCCATGCAGTCCAGAAGAACCTACCCTATGAAAGAGGACTGGACTTTTAAGGTGTAAAGGATTGGCTGACAGTCATATGTGTCTAGGTCAGTTTAGCAGGTTATCTGCCAAATCTTTGCCTCACTATCAGGATGTTAATTTTGGGGTTGATGAGCCAGACTGTATTAGCATAATTCAACACCAAAACCAGCATGACACCCATTCTCAGTCCACCACTGAGAGCCTTGTAAATAGGGCATTGTCTGAGTTACTTGACCACATTCCAGGGCAGAAGATCCTGCTACAGCTGGCAAACTGAGAGGTCTCTGAAGGAACAAATCAGGGAATTATAGAATATCTCAAATTGGTTAAAAAGCAGTTTCCCCTTGTGAACCCATGTTGACTGTGCCTGATGTTTACCTTGTCCTTCTTGGTTCTTTCAATAGCACCCAGTATCACAGGATCATAGACACTCTCAACTTGGGAAGGGACTCATAAAGATCCTTGAGTCCCTGCTGCTTCCAGGACAACCTGAAATGAAATCATATGACTAAGAGCCTTATCTGTGCACTGCTTGAGCCTTGGCAGGCTTGATGCCCAACCACTTTCTCTGGGGAGCCTGTTCCAGTGCCTGATCAGCCTCTGGGTGAAGAACCTTTTCTTAATGTCCATTCTGAACTTCCCCTGACCCCATCTCACTCCATTTTTTTTGTGTCCTGTCACTGATGACCAGAGGAGACCAGCACACCCCATGGACTGCCCCCTTTGACTGCAGTGGGGTCACCCTTTGTCCTTCCCTTCTCCAAGCAGAACAAAACTAAGTGACCTCAGCTGCACCTCCTAAGTTTTGCCCTGGAGGCATTTCACCATCTTCCTCACTTTCCTCTGGACGCATGCTAATACTTTGATGTCTTTCTTTTCTTGTGTCACCCAGAACTTCCCCCAGGAGTGGAGGTGGGTCTGCCCCAGAGCAGAGCAGGACAATCCCCTTCCTGGCCTGGCCAGCAATGCTGGGTCTGATCCTTCCAGGACACAGTGGTCTTTTGGGCTGCCAGGACACACTGGTGACATATTGCCATCAGCCCAAAGCCCCAGATCTCTGTGCAGGGCAGGTCTCCATAATCTCACCTGGAAGGGACCTCAGCAGGTCTGTAGGCCAAGGAAAACCACTGTCAGCAGTGGAAGGAGAAATGAGGGACTGTTTGTGTTAGTGGAAAATATAGGCCTACATAGACACACAGGGAGTGTGGATCCCTCCAGGAGCTGATGTTGGCCTCTCAGTCTATCCAGGAGCTGTCCCTGGCATCCCCTCTCCCCTCCAGTTCCCTCTGCACAGACAAACACACACACAAATGGCTCTCTCCAGCACCACTGAGGCTGGCAGGCAGCTTCCACTGTCTCTGTGTTTCCTCCTCATGTTTGGTTTTTGTCAGGAGCTCCTTTCCAATCCATACCAGCCTCCTACAGTGTTTTTTGCCTTCCTGAGTGACAAGGTGAGGTATTCTGGAGCTTGAATACAAGATTTTTGAGTGTGAAATAGTTATTTCCTCTTCTCTGCAGGACAATATCCCATGGAATTCTTCTTAGCAGGTCACCAAGCAGGCTGAAACCTATTCTTCTGAAGTCCTGCTCTCTGCATTTTTCCATTCTCTCAGAGCCCTCACCTTTGCTTCCTCACCTCTGACTGTAACAGTCTTGACCTTGTTTCTAAGTGTGATGTCCTGCAAGACACCCTCTGTCAGTGGCTTCTCAGTCACCCTCATCAGAAAAACTCTTAATAAGCTCCAAAAATCTCCTGGCTGTCTTGCTGTGTTACCCCTTCATCGGATACTGGGATAGTTCAGGCCTCCCATGAAGACTAGCACCGAGAAACATGAAGTTTCTTTCAGTTGTCAGAGAAGGCCGCAGTGACTTCTTCCTGCTCAGGAAGTCTGCAGTGCATGTCTCCCACCAACCCTCCTGTTGTCCTGCTCTTTCCTGTGGACTGCCCCACTGCCCACACCCAGCAGTGCCCACACATTCCTGCTGCTCTCTCACACAAAGGGAACTTCACTCCCATGTCCAAACTTAAGACATTCCCATTACCTGCCTCACAGGACTCTTCAGTTTCTCCAAGAGCATTTAGGTCACAGTGTCCATCCAGTAGCTAGCTGTGAGAAACAAAGCCCACTCCTCAGTTAAAATTTAAAGAAAATTTAATAAGAGACAATAGGGGACAAAGTCAATAAAGCAAAAGGAACAGCGCTGAGTGCTTAGCCACAGCCAGAGGCACACCAGTCAACACAACAACACCCCTTATATACCCTGAGTATTGCATCAGCCAAATACATATTCATAAATTGTCATACATATTCAAACATTTTAACATAGTTCCTCCTCCATCCCACCTTTTTGGAGCATGTACAGTTGTCCTAGTCCTGGTCATTTGTTATTTTTCGATACATTTAACAGGTTTTGATTCCTTCATTGGTAAAATGTTAAAATTACAACTCCTCACCAACATTGGTATCACAAGACAACATTCACATTGAAAGAATTCCAAACTTTAGCAAAACTTCTCTTACAAAAATCAACATTATAAAACACAGTATTCATTCTATCAATTTCAAAAGCCAACACTGTAATATATTCATCATACCAACTCACAGGCTCTTGGGGCTCTCCAACATCTGATCCAGGCCTATGGTCTCTAAACTAACTAGATCTCAGACCTCTTTTTTATATACTCTGGCTGCTTGGTTTGGTATTTGCTGGTGGTTGCACCCACTGACAGACACACCACCCACTCTTTGTCTCCCAACCACAGCAGGAAGATGAAAGCAGAGACCCCAGAAACCACTTTTCCAAAAGTACATTTCTTTATGGGTAGCCCTGACCTTGATGTGCTACTTGAAAAGCACCTCTTGAAATGAGGTGATCTGGACCTCAGCGTCTCTCCCACAGTGCTGTGGGGACCTCCTTAAGGAAGCTGAGAGCTGCCCCTGGCAGGGAGCAGAATCCCTGCCCTAGCACACGGAGCCCTAGAGCGCAGGGGCCCTGCTTTGTGGGACAGTCCTGGGCACCTCTGGCTGCACCCTGTGAAAAACAAGAGTTCAAGATAAAGAATTTCTGTAAAGTTTAATAAAGGATAAAATAAGAGACAAAAAATCCAGCTCTGGGGTGCTCCTGGCGGACAGCCAAAGAACATGCAGGTATATACAGACTGTTATCTTTATACTGTTACATCTCGATGAGGTACATGAATATTCATGTGTTTCATGCATTATTCAAACATTCTTGTGAACTTTCTGAAGTTTTAGGAACTCCTTTGTTTGGCTTCTTCACACTCCGGCTTATCTGCATGACATCTTGTGTGTCAGGTCAATATATTTTATTTCTTCTTGTGTCTCTATCCTGCTGTTTCACATCCTCTGATAAGGATTTAGTATGTCCTCCTTAACTTTAACATGGTATTCTCTAATTGTCCTCCAGTGCTCTGGTTTGTGTCATGGTTATCTTATCACTTGGAGGATTCAGTCAATTGAAAAGGGGAGCAACATAATCACTTTACAGCACTAGTTTGTGTGAAAAACAGAGTTCACTCCTTAGAATTTTTAAAAGTTTAATAATAAGATAAAAGAAGGACAATATTTCCAGCACTGGGGTGCTTTTGGCGAATGGCCAAAGAGCACCAAAATAACTTAAAATCATGTTCTCTATATAGGGTCACATTGCTGGGGTTACATGCATATTCATTAGCTTATACATTATTTAAATATTTTGATGTTGCAGGGGCTCTTCGTGTTTAGGTTTCCCATCCTGACTTATCTGTATGACATCCTGAGATAAAGTCAATAAATTTTATTCCTTTCCATGATTTCATCCCTGTTGTTTCACACTTTTCTGATAAGAGGAGTTAATGAGCTCTTCCCCAGTCTCTTCAGGTGCTCTGTCTTGTGTCACTGTTATCACTTGGAGAGGTCAGTCCACAGATGGCTTTACGTTGTTTTCTTAGTTACACAAAAGCCTTTTGACATCTTATGTTTTTGCTAACGTCTATAGTACAATACGTTCATCATACTACTATTTCTATAAGTGATACATAGATATCATATTAATTACACCACTATTTCTATGAGCAATACAGTACATATTTGAGGGATTACATTATATTAACAAGCAGCTAACAGAAGTTATAATTTGTACCATATCTAAATACTTATGGTCAATAACAACATGCAAAAGTTAATACATAAATGAGAAAGCCAATATTATCTGGTAATTTTTAAAAATCCTTTCTCTTTGTTTTTCTTACTGTATTTGGCTTGAGCTACAACTTTTGAACTTCTGTGCTCTTGGCATACTGATACCTTTCATAGATCTTAAATGCCTCATTTTCATAATCTTTTACTTTTCTCAATACCATAATTTTCTGCCTTTGTCCTATGGTTCCTGACTTTGGATTGGTGGGTACTGTCATTATTTGCATATTTTAGACCACATAAGTAATGAATCGAATAAAGCATGGGATCAAACATGTAAGAAAAATTGGACCCATTATTCCACATAACACTACAAATCCTGCCCTCTTCCACCAGGATATTCCAAAAAAATCTTCTAACCATCCTTTATTCATTATAGATTTTTGGAGTGGCACATGGGCTATTTTTCAGGTGTTTCTGGCTATATCTAAAACTGCATCCTCATTATCATCAATTTGTAGATAGCAATCAGATGTGTTAAACTTTCCTCAAACCCCTTCTTCTTCTGCTAACAAATAGTCTAGTGCTGACCAATTTTGATACACTGCAGCTCTAGTTTGTCTTTGCTGTTTGACTATTAATTCCATGGCCCTAGCTGTTTCATTAGGTATGATTTCTACAACTCCTTGGAGTCTTACGATGCGATTTAACATATCAATTGGGGTTTGATATCCCCAACTCCCATCTTGTGCCCAGGTAGCTGGACCATATGTCTGTATTATCCATTCAGGTGGCCACTCTTCATGGCCCCACTTTTGGTATCCCAAATTTCTCCAATAAGTTCTCTCTTATTCCTTTTTCAGGCATCATATACCAGTATTCCCAAATCATCTCCATCTTGGTTTAGCAACAGGAAAAATCCTGGTTGTCTAATTCCCAGAGTGCAGCTTCCTTTCCGTAGGGGAGGAAGTTTTGGATAAGCCCTTTTCCCACATATCCAGAATAAGCCATCCGGTGCTTTCTAGTATTCTTTTCCCTGGTTATTAATGTTTTCCCAAAATTTAGATATTTCAGGGATCCCATAATAAGGATTATTCCCAGGGTCATTGCACCAGAAAAGTTTAGTTTCCTTTTCATATTTGCAATTTTTTTTCCTCTCCTGGGTCCAATAGTGCATGGGTTTTTCAGGGATCTACCATGTGAAAGTTCCATTATAAACATTATACCTTTTACAGGAAGTTTGTCCTACATTATCTACGAATTCTTTTCCCAAATGCCAGAGGCACTCCTCTCTTATTATTTCTGAACTTAATATCCACCCCTCTGGTTGGTTTCCTCCTTTCAGTGTTGGTTCTATTCCATTTAAGGAGTTCAACTGGGCCTAGGCTACTACCTTTCTTCAGACATTAAGGCCCCATCACACACCCAGCAGTTAGTAACATTCAGTTCTTTGCTGATCCTTTCTCCCAGACCTACAAATAAATTCTTCCCTAACCTCGGGATTTCTATCTCAGCTTCTATTTGCTGTTTGAGTTTTTCATAGAAATTTCTGTGTGGAGTTGGCTCTGGCCTTTTTGTAAACACTTTACCAAATAAGGTGCCTCTTGTAAGTGTTTTCAGAATATTTTGCATCGGTTGCATGGGGTTTGGGGATACTAATTGTTCTTTCACTAAGTCTCCTTGAATTCCACCCCCAAGAGCTCTTTCAAAACAAACCCATTTCTCCCCTTTTGGGCATACACTCCCTTGTCTTGTACTGCTCTGTCCTAGGTTTTCTGCAACCCAGAATGTTTCCTTGGCATGTGTGCAGGTGTCTCGTTTGGATGAATCATAACAGTGTGGGTCAACAAGGGTGTGAGTAGTAAAAAGAGAACCTATATAAAGTGACTGATAGCATTTGTGACATGTATTTTCAAGATCCCCAAGGGGGAGAAGACTAACCAGGAATATTCGGAGCCCAGTATAACGTGTACCCCCACCTTCCATGCCTGATGGGATTGCTGCCCACAGCATGTAAATATGATCTTCTTGGTGGCAAGTACAGTGGTTAATCTGGTCTTGCCTCCTTATCTCCTTGTCATAGAATTACCTATGTCACCTGCTTTTCTTATATTGTGGTTCTTTGTAGTTCCTTAAATAGCCAGCCCTTATTGAGTTCACTTTCTAAATAGGGTCTTATTACCACCCATCATATGAAGTAGTTGTCTGCATTCAAAATATGGTCTGTTTTTTATTTACTACAGCCTCCCACTCAGCTTCTAATAGTTCATGAGTATCAGGGAGCATCCATTCAACTCCACAACAAAGTGTTAGAATTCGTACTTGCCCTTGATTAGTGTTGGAATTTTTCCTATTATCTCGATAAATTTTGCAACACATCTGCCACCTGGGCGAGCTACAACGCCAGAGCTGGCCACAATTTTCACATTGACGTTGCACCCAACTTGTGTCTCGTTCCAGGGTGCTTTAAGCAGGGTATGTGATCAGGAATAAATCTGGGAGATATCTCAGCAGAGAGGGTTAATGGTTGTTCTTTATGCACATCACAGGCAAAAGCAAAAACTTTAGGATTGTTTATGGACCCGGTGTTTGTTAATCTGTATATACCTGATTTCCCCGACTGGGGAGGTAGCAAACCACCACCCTGGAGTTTGGAAAGCTTCTGGCCTTTGGGAATACAAAAGAATCAATAAAGCTTGCGGGGAACTCCCTCCCAGTCTGGATTGATGTGTGGTTGCTCGTGGTTTAGTTGCCACATTGAGCCTGGGCATTCCATTTTAAAGTAATTTTCAGTCCTTCTGTGGAAGTGACGATTTTCCAGTTGCAGGGTTCTCTTACTGGTCCTTTTATCCTGCTAGCATGAGTCCATACTCATTCTGCAGTTCATACAGCTGATTCAGTGGTTAGCAGCACCTGAAAAGGACCTTCCCAGATGGGGGTTAAAGGTTGGTCTTTCCATGATTTACCCATTACCCAGTCCCCAGGATTAACATTATGAATTTTGAAATCTAGGGTACCAGTCTGAAGGATTCTTCCCTTTTCCCGTAGTTCCTCTAAAGTTTGTGCTATGGACAGAACATATTTCTTGACACTGTCCTCCCCTTCTTCATAAGTGGCCATACTATTGGGCTAAATCAAAAATGGTAAACCAAGCATCATTTCATAAGGAGAAACTTTTAAGTCTGATCTAGGCTGTGTTCTAATTCTTAACAAGGCTAGGGGTAGGCACTTGATTAATGACATTTGGGTTTCAATCATAAGCTTACTTAAAGTTATCTTGAGAGTTTGATTCAGCCTTTCAATCCACCCCAAACTCTGTGGATGCCATGGTGTATGTAATTCCCACTTTATACCTAAAGCTCAGACTACTTGCTGTAGTATTTTTGAGGTGAAATGTGTCCCTCGATCTGAATCTATGTTATTTACTATTCCATACTGGGGAATGATTAGTTCTAGAAGAGTTTTGCATAGCACACTGGCAGTAGCTTTAACTACTGGCACTGCCTCTGCTCAATGGGTTAAATGATCTAGTATTACCAACAAAAATTTCCACCATTGCACCTGGGGAAGTTCAGTGAAATCTACTTGGATGCTTTGAAAAGGTTGTAAGGCTCATTCTCGCCCTCCTTGGAGGGCTTTCCTCATCACTTTTCTGTTTGCTTTCTGGCATATTGCACATTTATTCAGTTATTTGTTTGGCTATTCCATAAATTCCTATACAACCCCACTTTCTCAGGAACTGATCACTCAGCGCTTGGGTACCCCAATGAGTTTTACCATGCATGCTTTCTAATATTTTCCTGAATAATGGTTTATTTAATAGCTGCCTCCCATCAGATAACATCCACTTCCCTTCATTGTTCTTTTTTGCTCCTATTGTAAGGAGATCCTCTTCTTCGGTTCTACTGAATACTGGTATATCCTGAATTTCTCCAGTAGGGGTCAGTATCATCATCACGTTCTCTTCCCCTGACTCGGCTGCATTTTTAGCTTCTAAGTCAGCTAAGTTATTCCCTCCTATTTCTAAGTGGTCCCTTTTTGATGCCCCCAAATATGCACAACAGCAATTTCCTCTGGCAATTGTAAGGCCTCTGAAACATTGGAGATGAGTCTTTCATGAATTTATCCTTTCCCTTCTGAATTTAACAGTCCTCTTTCTTCCCAGGTTTTCCCAAATGTATGCACCACCGTATGCACCACCCCGAAGGCATACTTAGAGTCAGTATATACAGTCCCCCTCTCTTGTGTCAATATCTCGAGGGCTCATTTCAATGCGCACAATTCACATGCTTGAGCTGACCAACTGGGGGGTAACCTTCTCTTTTCTATGGTCACTAACCCTTCATCTACTATAGCATATCCTGACATTCCCTGCCCCTGAATCCCCCTCGGGGATCTGTCAATGGATAATTTTTCCCCCCCCCCCCGCAGGGGTTGGTCTGTCAAATCCTCTCTCACTTTGGTCTGGTAGTTTATAACTTCTACGAAATCATGCACTAGTTCTTCTACTGGTTCCCCATACAAAAACTGGGCAGGATTGAGGTGCTTATCTGTAATTAGTTCTAGGTCATCTTTATCAAAATTGCTTCATATTTTAGCACTCAAGAATCAGTGAAACACCTTTCAGCTTTCTGCTTCAGAATATTTCTAACTGTATGTGGGGTGTACACTTTTAATTTCCTCCCAAAAGTAAATTTTCTACTTTCTTCTACTAATAAGACAGTGGATGCTACTGCCTGGATACAGGTTGGCGACCCCCTACTAACAGGGTCTAACAGTTTTGACAGATAAGCCACTGGTTTCTTGTAACCCCCTCATTCTTGGCCTAGGACTCCATGGGCTACCCCATTTTCCACATCTACAAATAGGTAAAAAGGCTTATCTAATGCAGGAAGACTTAAAGCAGGGGCCCTAATTAACTTCTGTTTTAAACTTTCAAATCTCTGCTCATCTTCTTTTTCCCATGTAATCTCTTGTTTTACCAGTTTTTCATACAGGAATTAAACAGCTTGGGTGTACTCTTCTCCTCATATCCTACAATATCCTAACAACCCCAATAGTTTTCTGATTTCCTTTTTGGTTTTTGGTTGGGGGAATGAGGTTATTCCTGTGATCCTTTCAGGATTTAATCGCCAGGTCCCCTGGCTTATTATATGCCCTTAGTACTTTACTTCATTCTCTACAAATTGGAGCTTTTCTTTTGATACCCAAAGACTCTGGTTCCCCAAAAAGTTTAGTAATGATATGGTGGATTCTCAGACCTTTTCCTCATCCTCCCCTGAGAGAAGTAAGTCATCAACATATTGGATAAGTTTTACCTCTGGCATTATGGGGACACATTGCAGTACTTCTTTTAAGGCTTGTCCAAATAAATTAGGGGATTCGGGAAATCCTTGGGGCAATTTATTCCATCTGAATTGTTGCTTTCTCCCTGTATCGGAATCTTCCCATTCTAAAGCAAATATATCTTTGCTCTCCTCTGTGAGGGGACAAGCCCAAAAGGCATCTTTGAGATCTATCACACTGAACCATTGGTGTGATGGAGGACTTTTTCTTAACAGTGTATAGGGATTTGGTACTACTGGATATCAATCTACTGTTCATTTGTTTACTTCTCTTAGGTCTTGGATGAGCCTGTATGTCCCGTTTGATTTTTTACTGGTAGTATGGGGATATTGTGGGGAGACATGCACGGCTCTAAAGTTCTATCTTTGATTAATTCTTGAATTACAGTTTTCAACCCTTTTCTCCCTTCGAGAGAGAGTGTATATTGCCATACCTGAATTGAGCAGTCTTTATTCGTTATTCCAATTATTATAGGGGTTATGTTTAACTTACCCCTATTTCCAGGTTTGGCCCAAACTACTTCTTCATTTGCTTTTCATCCTCCTCTTTTAACCAGAGAAGTTTAACTACCATTTTATCCCACTCTAGAAGGACCCCTATGCCTAATTGTACTTCTAGGTCCCTTCCCAGCAGATTACATCCTGCCCCTGGTACAAATAAAATGTCCTATCTTGTTGGTTCGTTCAAATACCAGATGTTTTATGACTGGCGCTCTAAATCCTTCCCCTTTTACTGCTACAACTTGAATTGTATCTTTGCTTTTCTTGCACCCTGTTGGAATTTTACACACACGTGCTCTCTGCCTCTGTATCTACTAAAAACTCTAATATCTCCACCTGGGAACCTACTTCTAAAGTTATCAAGAGCTCCTGCTGGTATTTTGCCCCCAGGAGATAGAGCCCCTGACCCCCTGTCCCAGGGTAACTTTATGATGCTTGTATCCCCAATTGTGTGTTCTGTTTATGCTGGATATTATATTCTGTGCCTTCAAGACTGGTTCTGAGAGCAAAGGCAGGGAGAAGAAGAAGCATGGAGTTTGTTATCAGAGACTGCACTCACTCCTTCACATTCTGCCCTGAGACTGTGTTGTCTGGGCATGGATGGAGCAGAACAGAGCACTCCTTTGCTTTTTAGTTAGTTTATCTAGATGAGGCAGAGAAGTTTTCCCTGGACTTGTTTTCCTTCCCTTTTCTTGGAACCGTTAGAACCTGCTCCAGACTGGGACCTGGGGAAGCACAGAGAGCTTGATCTTTGTGGCCCACAGGGGCCTACTCTGGGCAGCAGCCTTATCCCAGTGCCAGAGGGACTGATAAGAGAGCAACCACCCACAGGAGAGACTTTCTGAATTTGTCATCTCTTCAGAGCAGTGAATAAGTTTTGTCATCCGGTATTGTTCATTTTTTGTGCTGGGGAGTGCTTTGCCTGTTAAATAAAAAGGATTTTTCCACTTGTCTCCGAGGAAATTTTTCCCCGAACCAGTTGGTGGGAAAGGCTGTGTAGGTTTGCTTTCTGGGGGAGCCCTCTTTTGGAGGTTTTCTCCCAAATTTGCCCTAAACCAGGACAAATATTGGCACCCAACACGTGGCTCAAGGGAGTGGAAAAAACTCTGTTCTAATTATAGTTTGGTTGCAATTACTCTGTATTGGGATAAAGCAGTTAGTAGCCATGATGTTTGAGTTCATAATGTCTCTTGGGGTGGAGGCCTGAATGTGTTTCTGGTCCCTAGGTTTTTTTGAGATCTTAATACCTCTATGGTCCCTAGGTTTATTTTCTTATCCAGAAATAGTTCTGGTATTGTCTCTAATACATAGTTTTTGCAGTAGAGGGGCACAGACTAGAATAGCTATTGGCCTGGGCTTGGTGGTAATGACTTGTAGGAAGTTTATAAAGGTGCTGGAGTCTGTTCCAGGTATGTATGGTTCATGGTTATGGTTATGCACTGTCCTGGGTTGACTATATGATGCTTTTATCCCCAATCGTCTTGTTCTGTTTATGCTGAATAATAAGTTTTGCACCTTTAAGACTTGTTCCAGAGAGTGAAGGGGGAAAAGAAGAAGTGCGCAGTTTGTTTTCAGACACTGCACTCACTCCTCCACATTCCTCCTCCTGAACTGTTGTTGTCTGCAGATGGACAGACAGTGGGACAGAGCTCTCCTTTGTTTTAGTTAGTTTTACCTAGCTGAGGCAAAGAAGTTCCCTAGACTGTAGTTTGGGGTGTTTTTTTTTTTCCTTTTTCTTTGGACCTGTTTAAACCTACTCTAGACTGAACACCCAGAAGAGCACCGGCAGCTCACACCTGAGGTCCACCGGGCCAGGCCTGGGCCATGACATTTCCAGCACCGGAGGCATTGATAAGAGACTGAGTGAGCCAAGTTACAGCCCAGAGAGGGGACTTTTCTGAGTTTGTCATCTTTTAAAGCAGCAAGAGTTTTTATTGTTTAATATTGTTTAGCTTTTATTGTTTAATAAACAGGTTTTTTCCACTTTTCTCCAAGGAAGTATTTTCTCCTGAACCAGCTGGGGGGAGGGGCCAATTGAATCTGCTTTTCTAGAGGAACCCCTTTGGGCATTCTCTCCCAAATTTGCCCTGAACCAGGACAAATACATTTAGTGGCACCCAACACGTGTGTCATGGTTTGAGGCTGGCACAATGCCAGTGCTTCCATGAAAATACACTTTCTCTAGTGGCTCCTGTGAGATGTGATCAGGAACAGAGCAAAGCAGGCTCCAACTTAGGAATAAAGGAAACAAACTTTATTAACTACAACATCTAAAAAGGAACAGACACAAAACTAAGAATGAAAACCCTCCAAATACATTCCTCCTCCTCCCCCCCCATTTCTTCCACAGCATGAAATAACACCTTAGATTTCCACCCCGTCACCATTTTTCAGATAATCAACTTTGAGTCCATCATCACCCCTCAAATAATCAACTCTCAAGTCCATCAGGGAGAGAGGAGTCCCCCCTTGCACCACAGGCTTCCCCCAGAAACATTGTGACTTCTTCCCTCCATGTCCAGTGCTCTCACCACTGCACATGGACCAGGACTGCTTTTTAGGGTTCCCCTTTTAAGGATGCTCCACCCAGTTCCAAAAGCAGCAGTCTCTCAACTTCGGGACACCAGTCCCCCCCAAATTTACCCCCTGGGGCCGAGGGGCCTCATGAACAGAGATCTTCCTCTTCACTGAAGACAGAGAGCATCCCACACCCTCCTCAGCCGTCTCTGTTCATGCCACTGCTTCACTCTTGGCTCCAAAGCATTGCCTCCCCCTAAATGCAGTCTCTGTGTCACAGGAAAAACATGGGTCTGTCCATGGCCATACAAGAAGAGTCCAGCCCAAGGCCACTCCATCGTCTCCTCCCACTTCTTCAGACATCTCTCACATGCACCAACTTTCATCACACCTGCTCATTTCCTCATGTTTCATCTCTTTCTCCTCATTCTGATTCAGGAGGATCAGTATTTGTAAGGTTTCCATCATTCTAGAAAGGGGTTAAAATTTTCACCTCTGTCTGCCCAGAACTCCCACAGCGGCTGGGCACCTTCTCACGCCGCATCCCACACTTCTCCTTCTGGCCAGCTGTGCTGCCAGTCCATGATATCGAATTTCAAGGCAGCACAGGCACTCTCTCTCTCTCTCTGTCTGCCGGGGGGTGGGGGGGGCCCTGATGCTCCTCAAGGCTCCTCCACCCTTCCATCCTGCAAGGTCTTCACCCCCCTCCTCTGCCCAAGGCTCCGGCCTACCTCACCCGGCCGCATGGCTTCCCCTCCCCCAGCCAGCCCTGGCTGGCCAGGGGAGGTCTGAGCTCCTTCACTGACTGGGACCAAGAGAAAGTTCTCCTGGGAGTTCTTGCTTTTAACCCCCTGTGTTCTTAGAGGCGGTCCATACCTTCAGTGGCCAAACCAGGTGCCAATATTCAAATCCAAGCACTGATTGGTTTGACCACAACCTCCCAAAAAAATTCACTTCCTTCTTAACCTACGACTGCGTGGCCCGAGAAAGTGGAAAAAACCTTTATTGATTGCATGTTGGTTGTGCTTTCTCTGTAGTGGGTTAAAGCAGTCAGTAGCCATGTTGCTTGAATTCATGTCTCTTGGGGTGGAGGCCATCATTTGGTTCTAGTCTCTAGGTTTTTTGAGGTTTCAATACCTTTCTGGTCACTAGGATTATTGTCCCTAACATGTAGTTTTTACAGTAGAGGGGCACAGATTAGAATAGCTATTGTGCTGAGCTTGGTGATAATGATATATAGGGCATTTACAAAGGTACTAAAGTCTGTTCAAGATATATATGGTTTATGGTTTCTTCATTCTACCCTGCATCCAAGTTCCAGTAGTATCTTTTGGGAATTTATTAGTAATTGCACCTGGTTTGTTAGAGGAGGAGCAGGGAATGAGGTTTTTCAGCCTTTTCTTTCCTTCTTCTCCTTTGAATCTGTTAAGTCACTTTTTGAGAATGTTCAGTTTCCCCTGAATGTTAAAGAGACCATCTTTCTGGTATTTAATCTAGTAAGCTTCCTCTATACAGTCTGCAGCTTGTCTAGAATGAGGGCTGAGATGTCCAGAGGAGCTGATGAGACCCCTGACCCAGAAGTAGACCCAAGCATGGAATATCCTGAGTGGTGTGGAGAATGGGAAAATATGGGCCAAACCCTAAAAGAAGTTTCTGACTCTGTAGACTGGGATTTTACACATGAACAAATTCAGAACCCAGCTGAGGTGGGGAAATACCTGAAAGAGAAGTGCCATATGACCCTAAGGAGAAAAATATCATTGCAATAAGCTAGGCCCTGGCATATGCTTATAGCACACTGCTAGATACTGTAGGGCAGCAGATAGAGGAAAGGGGGGCAGGGAGATAAATCAAGAGCTACCCCAGTCACTTGTGCTGCAACCAACACCTCAGTTACGAAGCCATTAGCTAAAACAGACAGTAAGCCTCAACCAATGGCTGTTGCTACTAGCAGGAGAAGCAGAAAGTTCACAGACAAGACCAATCAACCAGTGGGTGATGATGATGCAGGAGAAGGACCCTCAACGCTTCCTGACCTAAAATCAGGAGTCAAAGTAACTGGCACAAGATCAGAAGCCAATATTGAGTCCTTTCCCCTGAAGGACCTTTGTGACCTAAGGAAGGATTACACTCGATGACCTGATGAATCTATAATTAGTTGGTTAGTCCATCTTTGGGATGCTGCAGGTGAGGCTACAATTCTGGATGGCACTGAAGCGAGGCATTTGGGATCCCTGTCACATGATCCTGTCATTGACCAAGGAATGATGAGGGGGCTAACACTCAAAACCTCTGGGCACGGGTCTTGGAAAATGTAACACAAAGATATCTGTGTGCAGACGATATCTATATGCAGCAAACCCAGTGGAAGACGATAGAACAAGGGATCCAATGCCTGAGAGAAATGGCAGAGATTGTCTTCTCAGATGTCATAACAACTAGGAATCCAGACTTGGTACCATACACGTCTGTGATGTGGTGAAAACTTGTACGACTTGGGCCACACGAATATGCTTCTGCTTTAGCAATAATGAAGCGGGATTATTATGTTTCTTTTTCTTGGGCCAGGTCTCATAAGCCCTCAAAAGAAATATAATACACCCAAGGATAGCTCAGCTATTACTTTGGGGGCATAAAATAAGCAGGATGACTTCTGCTGCAGTGTTAGAAACAAAAAAGGTTTAATAAAAGGCAAAATAACAAACAGAAAAAGTCGAGCCAGGTGCACAGGTCTGCTCCTGGTAAAAACACCTCACAAAAGCACTTTAGCTCTTTTGTTCTATTCTTTTCTACCTGATGGGCCAGGCAGGACTTTTTGGCTTCTATCCAATTAGATGTCCTCAAGTTTTTGGTGAAGTCCCTGAGGTTCTATGAGGTGGCTTTTCACCTAATCGTTGAGAGAAACTTCAGGGCTTCTTTCCTTTTTTGGGGGACAAAGGCTAGTTTTGCCACTCTATCATTAGGGGGCACACACATCCTACACGGGATGACAGGGATGAGACCGTGCTTGATATGGCAAAGAAACTCCAGGCATATGTAGATGCTGTACATGGCCCAACACATGCCAGAATTGCAGTGGTGGAAACACATCTGCAGAATTTAGAAGACAAGATAGAGGAGAATCATAAGAAACTCAGGGAGGAGACTAAAGAGGACCTTCTCCAAATCTCATCAGTACAGATCAGAGGTTCTGGTATCCAATGGAGACATTCCCCAGATGGGGAGAAAAGGTACACACCACGAGCTGAGCTGTGGTTCTTCCTGCGTGATGGCAAAGAAAACATGAGGAGATGGGATGGACAATCTACTGCTGCTCTGGCACAAGGGGTGCGTGAATTGAAGGAAGGCAAGACTCAGAGAGGAAGTTCCACCAAAAGGGAAGCAGCTCCTGTAAACCGTAGTCGAACTGCCAGGTGTGATGATGATGATGATGATGATGATGATGACATGTCCGATTCCCTTGAAGGAAGCTCCAAGACATATGTCCAAGGAAAGAAGGATAACCAGGCTTAGAGGGGCCCTGCCTCTAGCCAGGTAGAGGCTAGGGAAAATCGTGTTTTCTGGACTGTGTGGATTCATTGGCCTGGCACATCAGAACCACAAAAATATGAGGCCTTGGTCAACATTGGTGTGCAGTGCACATTAATCCCATCAAGACATGTGGGGAGAGAATCTGTCTCTACTGCTGGCCTGACAGGATGTCTTGGTTTGAAAAGATAGGTGTCTGCTAAGGAAGGCAGAAGCCTCCCCAGAAATGGAAAACGCAAACCCCCTCCCTCCGAATTATTATAATTTTGAAATTAAAAGGCTCTCAGGCAATGATTTGGGAATAGGAATAACAGTTCTTTGCTAGGAAAACTAAAAATACAAATGTAGTAGTACAAACAAGAAAAAAAAATCACTGACAGAGTCAGAATACGACCTGACACCCTGTCGGTCAGGGTGTTGGCGGCAGTCCTCCTGGAGTGACAGGTCTGGTTCTGTAGAAGCAGTGATCCTGTAGAAGGGTGTAGTTTTCTTCTGGAGGTCCGGTGGTGGTGTAGATGGGCCTGGTCTTCCTCTGGGAATCCAGTGGGAAAAGGCTGCTCTGGTATCCCAAAATCTCAGATTATATCCAGGAAGGAATGCTTGGCTCATTCCCCTGGGCATAGCATCTCACAGTGGGATGATGTAATTTTATCAGTCATGCAGTGAGACTCAGTGGTCCATTAACAGAAGATATTTCCCAGAGGGAGGATTGGTTTGTGGAAGAGATAAAGAAAACTGCCCAACTAACAGAAGATAACTGCCCTACCTCTGACAGATGGCAAATAGAATACAGGCATTATCTTACAATCCAGGACACAGGGGGATCACAGGATTTGACTTTGGTGGAAGCTGATGTGAGCCTGACTGGAAATGAGTAGAAGAAACACCCTATTGTGACTGGCCCAGAGGCCCCATGCATTTTGGGCATAGACTTCCTCTGAAGTGGCTATTTCAAAGACCCAAAAGGACTTAAGTGGGCGTTTAATATAGCAGCTATAAAAACAAAGGGTGTCAAGCAATTGAAAACCTTGCCTGGACTATCAGAAAACCCATCTTTAATAAGACTCCTAAAGGTGGAAGAGCACCAATTGCCACCTGAACAGTGCACCACCGGCAGTACAGAACAACTCAAGATGCCGTGATACACATCCACAAAATTATCTGTGAGCTGGAGAGCCAAGGGGTAGTCAGCAAAACACACTCACCCTTCAACAGCCCCATTTGGCCTGTGCACAAATCTGAAGGAGAATGGAGATTAACTCTAGACTGTCATGCCTTGAATGAAGTGACTCCACCGCTAAGCACTGCTGTGCCAGAGATGTTGGAGCTCCAGTATGAGCTGGAGTCCAAGGCAGAAAATGGTATGCCACTATTCACATTGCCAATACATTTTTCTCCATTCCTTTGGCAGCAAAATGCAGGCCTCGGTTTGCCTTCATGAAGAGGGGAGTGCAGTATACCTGAAACCAATTGCCCCAGGGGTGAAAGCACAGTCCTACCATCTGCCACTAGAAAAGGTTGAAGGTTCGGTGAAGCATGATTTTAAAAAGTTAAGATTTCAGCTGAGAGTTAGAGGCAATTCAAAATGATTAGGATGTAAGTTAGGTAAGTAGACAATAAGTTAATGATTATTAAATGCTCAAGCTAGAGCTGATTGTTATATTGTTTGCTATTATGAGCTTGTTTATAGAAGGAAGTGGAGTAAGTGAACCGTTATAAGAACATATTGAAACTAGTAGAACAATGGTTTGCACCTGGGCTTTATGTCAATCAATCACAAAGCAGGGGGCCTTGGATCGTTCCAGAGGGTCACAGAGACCCGATGAAGACATTCCTGACTTCATCCCTTAAGACCACTGACCCAATTCGAGACCACCAACTCAAGAGAAGAATTGTGCATGCAAGAAGGACTAATAACCTCATTTTAATACAGAGAGAGGATGGGAGGTACTGGGGTTATGCATATGTATTCTATGTAAGATCTTGGGAAATAAATAGAGGGTTTAAGAACCTTGTAGAGCGCAGTCACGCTTTTTGGGGACAACTCCCCATACCGCCTGCCCGTGTAGATGCTGTACATGGCCCAACACATGCCAGAATTGCAGTGGTGGAAACACATCTGCAGAATTTAGAAGACAAGATAGAGGAGAATCATAAGAAACTCAGGGAGGAGACTAAAGAGGACCTTCTCCAAATCTCATCAGTACAGATCAGAGGTTCTGGTATCCAATGGAGACATTCCCCAGATGGGGAGAAAAGGTACACACCACGAGCTGAGCTGTGGTTCTTCCTGCGTGATGGCAAAGAAAACATGAGGAGATGGGATGGACAATCTACTGCTGCTCTGGCACAAGGGGTGCGTGAATTGAAGGAAGGCAAGACTCAGAGAGGAAGTTCCACCAAAAGGGAAGCAGCTCCTGTAAACCGTAGTCGAACTGCCAGGTGTGATGATGATGATGATGATGATGATGATGACATGTCCGATTCCCTTGAAGGAAGCTCCAAGACATATGTCCAAGGAAAGAAGGATAACCAGGCTTAGAGGGGCCCTGCCTCTAGCCAGGTAGAGGCTAGGGAAAATCGTGTTTTCTGGACTGTGTGGATTCATTGGCCTGGCACATCAGAACCACAAAAATATGAGGCCTTGGTCAACATTGGTGTGCAGTGCACATTAATCCCATCAAGACATGTGGGGAGAGAATCTGTCTCTACTGCTGGCCTGACAGGATGTCTTGGTTTGAAAAGATAGGTGTCTGCTAAGGAAGGCAGAAGCCTCCCCAGAAATGGAAAACGCAAACCCCCTCCCTCCGAATTATTATAATTTTGAAATTAAAAGGCTCTCAGGCAATGATTTGGGAATAGGAATAACAGTTCTTTGCTAGGAAAACTAAAAATACAAATGTAGTAGTACAAACAAGAAAAAAAAATCACTGACAGAGTCAGAATACGACCTGACACCCTGTCGGTCAGGGTGTTGGCGGCAGTCCTCCTGGAGTGACAGGTCTGGTTCTGTAGAAGCAGTGATCCTGTAGAAGGGTGTAGTTTTCTTCTGGAGGTCCGGTGGTGGTGTAGATGGGCCTGGTCTTCCTCTGGGAATCCAGTGGCTGGTGTTCTAAATCTCAGATTATATCCAGGAATAAATGCTTGGCTCCTCCCCCTGGGCATAGCATCTCACAGTGGGATGATGTAATTTTATCAGTCATGCAGTGAGACTCAGTGGTCCATTAACAGAAGATATTTCCCAGAGGGAGGATTGGTTTGTGGAAGAGATAAAGAAAACTGCCCAACTAACAGAAGATAACTGCCCTACCTCTGACAGATGGCAAATAGAATACAGGCATTATCTTACAATCCAGGACACAGGGGGATCACAGGATTTGACTTTGGTGGAAGCTGATGTGAGCCTGACTGGAAATGAGTAGAAGAAACACCCTATTGTGACTGGCCCAGAGGCCCCATGCATTTTGGGCATAGACTTCCTCTGAAGTGGCTATTTCAAAGACCCAAAAGGACTTAAGTGGGCGTTTAATATAGCAGCTATAAAAACAAAGGGTGTCAAGCAATTGAAAACCTTGCCTGGACTATCAGAAAACCCATCTTTAATAAGACTCCTAAAGGTGGAAGAGCACCAATTGCCACCTGAACAGTGCACCACCGGCAGTACAGAACAACTCAAGATGCCGTGATACACATCCACAAAATTATCTGTGAGCTGGAGAGCCAAGGGGTAGTCAGCAAAACACACTCACCCTTCAACAGCCCCATTTGGCCTGTGCACAAATCTGAAGGAGAATGGAGATTAACTCTAGACTGTCATGCCTTGAATGAAGTGACTCCACCGCTAAGCACTGCTGTGCCAGAGATGTTGGAGCTCCAGTATGAGCTGGAGTCCAAGGCAGAAAATGGTATGCCACTATTCACATTGCCAATACATTTTTCTCCATTCCTTTGGCAGCAAAATGCAGGCCTCGGTTTGCCTTCATGAAGAGGGGAGTGCAGTATACCTGAAACCAATTGCCCCAGGGGTGAAAGCACAGTCCTACCATCTGCCACTAGAAAAGGTTGAAGGTTCGGTGAAGCATGATTTTAAAAAGTTAAGATTTCAGCTGAGAGTTAGAGGCAATTCAAAATGATTAGGATGTAAGTTAGGTAAGTAGACAATAAGTTAATGATTATTAAATGCTCAAGCTAGAGCTGATTGTTATATTGTTTGCTATTATGAGCTTGTTTATAGAAGGAAGTGGAGTAAGTGAACCGTTATAAGAACATATTGAAACTAGTAGAACAATGGTTTGCACCTGGGCTTTATGTCAATCAATCACAAAGCAGGGGGCCTTGGATCGTTCCAGAGGGTCACAGAGACCCGATGAAGACATTCCTGACTTCATCCCTTAAGACCACTGACCCAATTCGAGACCACCAACTCAAGAGAAGAATTGTGCATGCAAGAAGGACTAATAACCTCATTTTAATACAGAGAGAGGATGGGAGGTACTGGGGTTATGCATATGTATTCTATGTAAGATCTTGGGAAATAAATAGAGGGTTTAAGAACCTTGTAGAGCGCAGTCACGCTTTTTGGGGACAACTCCCCATACCGCCTGCCCGTGTTAATAAACATACCACTTTATAACTTTGATTAGTTAGAGAGTCTTTGTCCATGATCTTTGATTTTAACGACTCAATTGGCAAACCAGCTAGGAGGACACTCTGCTCAGCTGTGAGACCAGCTTGGGTCACGGACCCCCCGGGACATCTCCGGGATATTCCTGGAAGAGTGGGCTCTGCTGCCTGTACTGTTCCTCCAGCAGCAGACAAGGACCCATGACTACTAAAACTCCAGACAAAACGGTATTTTTAAAAAATTGAAACAGTTGTAAATAGTGACCTGTAAGGCACACACGTGTTCAGGAAAGGCCATTTGATAAGTTGTGGGAGATGTCCCACGTGCAACTTGTGCCTCTGGAGTGTGCTTGCAAGCTGAAGTTGCAGCTGGTATCTGGTCAGTGGTATTTGGTTGCCAGCAGAAAGAGCTGTTGAACTGTTGTACTGGGTCAGGCTAACTTAACAGCAACCGGTCCAACCGGTTTTAACTCTGCAACCTTAAACAAAAATAGATAACTTTTTATTCATAACAGCAAGCTTGGGTTTTGGTTGCTGGCAGAAGGGGATTTTGCAATTTGTTGCACCATAGAGGGCTCAGTTTGCCAGCAATTTGGTGCTAGCAGTCATAAGGGCAAATCCTGGTCTAAGGTTGTTATAACTGTGTTGTGTGTGTATTTTGGTTACGGGGGACAGCATTTACTGTAACACCCGGTGTTCATGTTAAAAGGGTCCGGACTCCAAGAGATTATAGAGGCAGTGTTTTTCTGTTTGGGTGTTTATGCCTGTGGAATTTGAAATATAGAAGTTGGGTGCTTTAGTATAGTGTTTTTGTAAGTGTTTCCCCCCCGGAATAATAAGATTGTGGTGCTGCCAGTTTGTTCGTGTGTGAGCGGAGTTGTGTTTTGGAGCTGTGGTGTCTTTTTAAGGCAACACTGCTATCTTGGGTCAAAAGTTAAAAGTGCAGTGCATGTTGAGTGTGAAACAGTAAAATTGGTCTGCTTAAAAGAGTTGATGAGTCTCTGAGAGCTGAGATGTGAACGTTTTGAAGTAGATTGCGGACAGATAAAGGACAGGACCTGTTTGGTAAAGAATAGAAGCCTTTGATAAGAACTTAGTTGTGATTTTAGGCATGAAGGTTGTGTTTGTGGATGCTGATTGCTAGAATTATAATAGGGATTGTTTTAGTCTGAGAATGCAATCTGGCCAGATGGATAAAGGGAACTCCTGTGCCTCAGTGGTTTGGGCTCAATTCGTGGGAGTTAGTGAACCCAGTAAACTGGTGAATAGACAGGGGAAATGAGAGAATATATAGAGAAGGTTTATATCGGGCATCTGCTAGGAGTGGCTTTGTATTGGGAGCAACAGGCTGTGGAGAATTTAGAAAGCTAAGGAGGAGTGAATTGAATAGCTTGTATTTGTAGGAATTGTCCTGCAGCTTTTGGTGCATCTAGAGGTTGGCATAGTGTGTGGGTGTTAAAGCAGTGTAAGATTTGTGCAGGATGTTATTATTGTTCTTCTGCTAACTGGTACAGAGAGTGTGCCTAGTGTCAGCAGCTCCCTGACTGAGCTGATTTAGAACCAATGATTTTAAAGCTGGTGTGTGGAAAGTCACATTTAATACCTGAGCTGTGGGCTGTGCGAGAAGGAGACTGGGAAAGGACTGTACAAGTCTGTGAAGCCAGGTTTGGGTGGAAGAGAGGAAGCAAACAAGAAGATAAAAATAATTAAAATTATGGTTTTGTTAAGGAGAAGAGTGATGGGAACTAACCAGAGTAAAGAGATTCCTAAAAGTAGTCCTTTAGGGTATATCTTGGCACACTGAATGGAACTAGTATGGTATGGTGGGGTAGAGAATAAAAAGGCAATCTTGAAATTCTGTACACAGTGGTGGCCACTTTACAAGCTTGGAGAAGGGGCCAGGTGGCCCCCAGCTGGATTGTTACACTATGAGACTTTGTTACCACTTATGTTGTTCTTGAGACGGGAGCAGAAATGGGAAGAAGTGATGTATGCTGACATATTTTTCTCCCTCCAGAACCATCCTGAGTGGCAGAGAGATTGTGGAATTAAGGCACCCTCTGACCCCTTGGTATTGGCCCTGGAAAAAGATAATAAGGCTAGTAGAGGGAGGCTGAAACAATGTTGTAGTACATGTTCCATAAATCAATGCTGCACACATACAGACAAGGTGTACCCAGCTGAGTCACTGGAGCAAGAGTTGGGGGATCTGTTTAAACCACCACCTAGAAAGCAAGGGGGGCTAGGGGGGAAACAAATTTGAGACAGCTATTAACTTCAACTCCAACTCCAGCTCTTATCCCACCTCCTGACATCTCTGTCCAAACTCCAGCTCACATTCCATCCCCCACTCCAATTAAAGCTATTTCTATTTCAATTCCAGCTCCAGCTCTAAACAAAGCTATTACTATTTAAACTCCAGCTCCAGTTTTAAGCTCAACTGAATCAACTCCGGTTTCTATTTCAAGTTCAGCTCCAGCTTCTACTCTATCCCCCACTTCTACTACGCCACTTACTCCTAAATCTCTCCCACTATCCAACAGTGACAGCGAGGAAGAGGAGCCTTCTCCAAAGGGTCCTACAGCATCCCAGACTCGGAATCAAACCAGGGAAATTATACAAGCACCTTTGAAGTGCACCTTTATTGTCTGGGGTTTCGGGGTTTGGCATGTGGCTTCCTTGTGAGCCTGCCCTAAAGTCCGTTGCCCAGCACTGACCTCGTACCCCAGGTAGATTACTTTCTGTTTCACTACCTGTGCCTTTTTGTTTGTATCCTTGGAGCCCTAGGAAATTCAAAAGGCTTACCGTCCAGGCCACACATGCTTCTCTCGTCCGAGTGGCTACTAGAAGATCATCTACGTACTGCAAAAGCCTTCCTTCTTCCTGTGGAGCTTCCCAGGATTCCAGATCTTTTGCAAGTTGTTCCCCAGAGTAGGGGAATTTTGAAGCCTTGAAGACCTTGAGGCAACACAATCTATGTGAACTGGGTTTTGCGCCTGCTTTTAGGGCTTTCCCATTCAAATGCAAAAATTTTCTGGCTGGCTTCGTGGATAGGGAGGCAAAAGAAGGCATCTTTCATATCTAAAACGGTAAACTAGGTTAGTTCAAGTGTCAAACATGTTAGCAAGGTGTATGGGTTTGCCACCACTGGGTGCAGATCTGTGGGATTCACATTCTCTGAACCTGAGAGTAGTGAGAGAAGCACAGAAGAGAATGATCAAAACAATTCTTATCTCATTTGCTGCTCCTGTGTTTGTGCTAAGTGGAATGTATCATGGTAAATTGTTTACCCAAAAGGATTTGGTAATTGGATTCTGGTGTGTTTTGTTTTCTTGACCAATCTCTGCAAGCTGTGTCCTGACAGTCCGTCAGGAGACAGTCACAAGATTTGGTTCAGTTGAGTGCTTGTTCAGTTTCAGTTTAGATGTAGTGTAATATAGTGTAATAAAGTAATTAATTTGCCTTCTGATATCATGGAGCCCTTCTCAGCATTCTTCCCACATGGGGGATCGCCTGCTTTTACGATACAGATCAGGCTTTTACTGCTTGACCCTAGCTGGTTGTTTTCCTTAACTTGCACAGAAGGTGCCTTCTCTGCCCTCCCTGGTATGTTAGAGGCTCATACCCCAGGAAACACTGGATCCATTACTTTCTTGTTAATTTTATCCTTATTTTCAAATCCCTTCGGCTGAGGCAGTTTTTTTAAACAGCATATTTCACCTAAATCTGAAATGGGTTTCCACCCTGGTAAATTTCCCCTCTGTTTCAGTACCCATGGCATGGGGGGGGGAGAGTTCTACCCACGTCTGAAGCGGCCGAGCGGGCCCCGGGGAGGTGGCTGGGGTGCGCTGGCTGGGAGGCTGTGAGGGCAGATAGCGTCCCGCAGGGAGGCAGCTGGTGAGAAGCAGAGCAAGCGGAGAAGTGTGGGTGAGGACACCTAGTGTGTTTTAATGTGTTTGTGTAGATCGTGCATGTTTTTACCATGACTAGATGAACTCAGGGGATTCCACTGCCTCAGTGGTTCGGGCTTGGCCCCTAAGAATTCGTGAATCCAGTAAATCACTAGATCCAGTTTAGAATTTTACTGTGTGTGTGCTGTTATTTTGATTGTGTCCAGAGTGTGTGAAGGCCAGAGAAAGCTAATGTGGGTGGATGCTGAAGTTTTGTATGCTGTGTAGTGTTGAGAAAAGTGGGCACATTAAGCAATACCCCATTTGTCCTAGGTTACAATATAAAGATGTATTCTATCCCCATCTTTAAGAGCTGTTGCAACCAGGAGGGGCATTGTTTTTCTTTATCTCCTGTTAATGGACCCATCAATGCCTTGCCTCCTGACTCAGAGATAACTCCCTCTGGGAGCCATTTCTGTTTAATGTGCAATCAAGGACCCACTGCATGACTCATACAATGACATCAGCCCATTGTGAGATGCTCCACCTGGGGGGGGGGGGGGGGGCCAAACATCCCCCACCTGGATATAATCTGGGATTTGGGACATAACAAGCTGCCCCTACCCACTGGTTTCCAGAGGACAAGAGCTACCAGATCTTTTCTATGGGATCACCACTATCAACAAGGCCATTTCATCTGGATTGCTACCACCATCCTAACTAGCAGGGTGTCAGGTTGTATTCTGACTCTGTCAGTGGTTTTTCTTTTGTATTATTGCATGTATTTTGGGTTTGGTTTTTTTTTTTCAAGAATGTAAACATCAGAAGGCTTAGAAAATCTTAAAAAATCAGGGTGACATCACGTGACCATCCATATCGCCAACGCCTTCTTCTCCATTCCTTTGGCAGCAGAATGCAGGACTCAGTTTGCTTTCACCTGGAGGGGAGTGCAGTACACCTGGAACTGACTGCACCAGGGGTGGAAGCACAGTCCCACCATCTGCCATGGACTCATCCAGACCGCACTGGAAAAGGGCAAGGCTCCCAAACATCTACAGTATATTGATGACATCATTGTATGTGCGAGCACAGCAGGGGAAGACTTCGAAAAAGGAGAGATTATCCAGATTCTGCTGAAAGCTGGTTTTGCTATTAAGTGAAGCAAGGTTAAGGGACCAGCTCAAGAAATTCAGTTTCTAGGAGTCAAGTGGCAAGATGGACATCATCAGATCCCAACAGAGGTAATCAACAAGATCACCGCTATGTCTCCACCTACCAACATGAAGGAAACACAAGCTTTCCTAGGTGCCATAGGCTTTTGGAGAATGCACATTCCCAAGTACAGCCAGATCATGAGCCCTCTCTACCTGGTCACTCGAAAGAAGAACGATTTCCACTGGGGTCCTGAACAGCAACAAGCCTTCACCCAGATCAAGCAGGAAATCACTCATGCGGTAGCCCTTGGCCCAGTAGGGACAGGACCAGAGGTGAAGAATGTGCTCTGCTCTGCGGCTGGGAACCATGGTCTGTCCTGGAGCCTTTGGCAGAAGGTGCCTGATGAGACTTGGGGTCGACCACTGGGATTCTGGAGACAGAGCTACAAAGACTCTGAAGCAAACTACACCCCCACAGAGAAGGAAATCTTGGCCTCCTACGAAGGAGTTCAAGCTGCCTCAGAAGTAATTGGCACCAAAACACAGCTGCTTCTGGCACCCCAGCTACCAGCGCTGTGGTGGATGCTTAATGGAAAGGTTCCTTCCACACATCACGCCACTGACACCACATGGAGCAAATGGATTGCCCTCATCACCCAGTGTGCCCGTACTGGAAATCTGAATCGCCCTGGGATTCTGGAAATTGTAACAAACTGGCCGGAAGGGGAGACTTTTGGTCAGGTTGCAGAGCTTAAAGCTGTCCAGCTGGCTTTGGATATTGCCGAACGAGAGATGTGACCCAGGCTCTATCTCTACACCGACTCATGGATGGTAGCTAATGCTCTGTGGGGATGGCTGGATCGCTGGAAAAAGGCCAAC
Source organism: Montifringilla adamsi (assembly GCA_017590115.1). NCBI lineage: Eukaryota > Metazoa > Chordata > Aves > Passeriformes > Passeridae > Montifringilla > Montifringilla adamsi. The sequence goes on along the minus strand of JAGGNK010009070.1, from coordinate 27,107 downwards.
TGGCAGTGCAGAGGGAAACCCATCTGGGCCGCCGAGATTTGGCAGGACATTGCCACCCAAGTAGAGAGGCTGACCGTGAAGATTAGACACGTGGGTGCGCATGTACCCGAGAGTCAGGCTAATGAAGAGCATCACAACAAGGAGCAGGTAGACCGAGCTGCCAAGGTGAAAGTATCACAGGTGGATCTAGACTGGCAGCACAAGGGAGAATCATTCCTAGCTTGTTTGGCCCATGATGCCTCTGGTCATCAGGGGAGAGATGCAACATACCGATGGGCCTGTGACTGAGGGGTGGACCTTACCATGAACAGCATCTCACAGGTCATCCACAACTGCAAGACCTGCACTAATTTTAAGCTAGAACTGTGTGTAAAGCTTCATTCTGTATATATATATGTAAGAGGATATTGATTTGGGTATAGATGGTAATAGAATAAGGGGTGGATTATGTCCTAGGTTACAATATTAAGATGTATTCTATTCCCATCCTCAAGAGCTGTTGAAACCAGGAGGGGCATTGTTTTTTCGTTATCTCCTGTTAATGGACTCATCAATGCCTTGCCTCCTGACTCAGAGATAACTCCCTCCAGGAGCCATTTCTGTTTAATGGTCCCACCACATGACTCATAGAATGACATCAGCCCATTGTGAGATGCTTCACCCAGGGGGGAGGAACTAAGTATCCCCACCTGGATATAATCTGGGATTTGGGACAGAACAGTCTTTCCACTGGATCTTCAAAGGAAGACTACACCCTTCTACAGGATCCCTGCTCCAACAGAACCACATCTGTCACTCCAGGAGGACTGCAGCCACCAATCCAACTGGACTGCTACCAACACCCTGACCAACAGGGTGTCAGGTTATATTCTGACTTTGTCAGTGGTTTTTCTTTTGTATTATTGCATGTATTTTGGTGGGTTTTTTTCCCTTTTCCTAATAAATTGTATTTCTGACTTGGAGTCTCTCACTGGTTTTGCTTTCAAACCAGAAGAGAAGAAAATGAAAACAAAGTCGGGCACAATTTTTTCCTAGCCAGAGAAGAGGAGGAGGTGAGAACATGTGAGAGAAACAACATGGAGACACCAAGGTCAGTGAAGAAGGAGGGGGAGGAGGTACTGTAGGTGGCGGAGCTGAGATTCCTCTGCAGGCCGTGGTGATGACCATGGTTAAGCAGGCTGTCCCCCTACAGCCCATGGGGGTCCATGGGGGATGCAGAGATATGCCTGCAGCCTGGGGGGGGAGGTGCCTATAGAGGAGTGGGTGGATGCCTGGAGAAGGCTGTGATCCAGTGGGAGACCTGGTAGAGAGAGAGGGCCCCTGCTTCCAGACTGAAGCAGCCTGTCCTTGGAGGACTGCACCCCATGGAAGAGTGACCCACGTTGCAGCAGTTTTGGGAGGACTGCTGCTTGTGAGATTGGAACCATGTTGGATAAGTTCATGGAGAACTGTCTCCCATGGGAAGGGACCCCACAGCATAACAGGGGAAGGACTTCTCTCCCTTAGCCAAGTGGAAAACCTCAGGTGATGAACTGACCAAACCCCCCACACCCTGTCCCCTGTGCTGTTGGTGGGTAGGAAGGAGGGGTTGGGGGAAGAAAAGGTGTTTTTAAGGGCTTATTCTCATTATCCTCCTCTGATTTTGTTAGTAATAAATTCACTTTGTACCTCTAAGTTGAGTTGATTTTGCCCTTGGAGTGTTTTTCTCCTGGTCCTTAACTCATGAAACCTTCATTAAATTTTTCTCTCCTCTGTTCAGTTGTGGCAGGGGAGGGTGAACAAGTGACTTTCATGGGTGCCTGGCGTTTGGCCAGTGTCAAACCATGACACCACTTTGAATGGGATACTTCATGCACATGAATAAAAGAATTACCCTTATAATTCTATACTTTGTGTCCTAGCCTCTCTCCTCAGTTGGCACAGGCAGATTCAAAATTTTTGTGACATGAGATTCCTAAATCACAAATATTTTGGAACACAGACTTTGCATTTTATGGGGGAAAAAAAGCTTTGTTGGATCGAGACTAAAATTACTAGTCTTATTAAACTATTTTTTTCACAGCAACAATTTCAAATCCCAGCTACCAGCAAACATCTAGCTTCTCACTTGATCTAGATGCCCTAACATGTTGCACCTACAGCTGTCTCCTTTTGTAGGAAGGTGTGAAAAACACATTCACTCTCCCGTGCAAATTTAAACAGTTTAATAAAGGACAATAGGAGACAAAGACAGTAAAGCAAAGATTACAGACAGGTGCATCTTGGCATTCAGCCAAGAGCACACCTTCACCTTCTGGGATACCCCTTAAATACCTTTTTCATTACATCAGCCCATTGCATATTCATAGACCCTCATGCATATCCATAAACTAGTTTACATTTTCCAGGAACTATTTTACATGGCCCCTCCTTGGGTCCGCCTTTTTAGAGCATGTGTGTTTCTTGGCTGTGGTTTTGGCTCCTTCTCCTTATCGCTTCCAGTTTGGGCCTTGGTCCATACTTTCTTCAGATGGCAGATGCTGATAGTTGGCATATCAATAGCAGGGTCCACATTACATGTTCACTGGATGTTATCCCAACCAGACAGTTCACTCACAACTATATCAGCTACCACTACTACTATGTCTAAGTTTTTGTTAATAGCAGAAATAAAAGCAAAGTTATTTTAACATTATACACATAACATTCATCCTAATATTTGCAAAAAGCCAATCTTATAATATGTATTTATAACAGAAGGGGAAGGAAACCAAAAGCTGGGCAAGTTGCTTGCAGTGCTGTACTGGTAATGGTGCAACCTGATGCAGGAATTTACATCTACAGGTTTGCTCATACCAGATAAATTAATCTCAGTCAGGCCTAGGCAGGTATACAGCCATCCCAGTACTTCCACAGAGCCCACCCCCAGCAAGGTCAAAAAATTGTTATGTCACTGTGCAACCTCCCTGTGATGGAGCCTGCAGGCCCCTGAGCTGGCATCCTTCAGTGAGCACGGGCACAAGCACTCACACCCCTCTTCCTCTCCCGCTAGTTCACCGTTCCCATCTTGCCCTATGAGGAGAGAATGCGGAGGAGGAAGGAAGACAAATACACACGACCCCAGCAATGTGAGAGGCTAGCACCATTCCAGTCCAATTACGGCGATACTCCCCCTAATGCATCAGGAAAGACAAGGAGCTGCGACGATATAAACATGCCTAGTACCCTTTCCCCCCTCTCCTTCCCTTCCTAGCTTTTTCAATCACGTGTTGCAAGGAGGTGGGGGTCAAGGTGTCATGTGAGAGCAGGAGGTTGGGATTGATGACCCAGACTGAAGGGGAAGATGGTGGTGGAGAAAGCATTTCTGTTATTGGAGACTGTATGTCCCGCTGACTTCGAGGAGGTGGAGGATGGCAAGAACAACTTTGCTAGCCCCGTGTCCACTTTGGAGGTGAGAGCCCGTCCGTCCTGCAACTGCCCTCCCTCCTTCCCTGGCGCAGTCTGTTACTGTGGGGCTCAGTCGTTGCCCAGACCCCTGTAGTAGAGTGTGATGGTGCCAGTGCCCAGGGGGCTCTCTCCGATTACTAGAGGTCTCTTCCTACCCCATTTCGGCCTCAAGCTGTTGCCCTCTGAGAGCGGCAGCTCCTAGGCCCGTGTCATTTGGTGGGGAGAGTTGCCTTGCCAGGGGCCCTCTGGGGCCCTCAGCCCCGCGTGGACTTGGTTGTTCCCCTCAAGTCTTTTTTTCTGTCAAAAAAAAAAAAAATCGAAAACTAAAACCAAACCATGGAAAAGTCTTTCTCCAAGTATCACAACTATAATTGTTCAGAGAAATCAAGAGTCTGAAATACCTAAAAGTGTGTCGTGAATGCATCTATAGATCACTCTTGCTTTCCATGTTAGGAGTCTAATAAATAAAGTCTATTACAACTGTATATGTAAATACTGTCTAGTTCTGAAAAATGCTTGTATCTTCATTATAGTAGGAACTTTTTTAAGTTGTAGCCATGTTTCACCCCAACTAGGTTCTTATGGAAAATCTTTGTTTTCCCTGTACACAGTTAACCATTTAAAAAGATAATTGTTTGTGTTCCTCTTCCTGAAGAGTTTCCTGCTCCTGATGATAGGATCACTGTGTATTTCTATTTTGGGTTGAGGGGGGGAGGGGCAATTGAATCTGCTTTCGTAGAGAAGCCCCTTTGGGGGTTATCTCCCAAACTTACCCTAAACCAGGACACTGCCTCCTGGGACATCCTGATTGTGGGCCTGAAAGACTGTTTTTTCATTATTACACTGCACCTAGATGATACCCCAATGTTTGTTTTTACAGTGCCTTCCATTAATAACACTGCACCAGTGCAACGTTATCAATGGCGCGTTCTTCCGCAAGGAATGTGAAACAGTCTCACAATTTGTCAGTCGTACGTTGCACAAGCACTCTCATCAGTGAGAGAGCAGTTTCCAGGAGCATATTGTTATCACTACATGGATGACATTTTGATTGCAACCCAAACACAGGATGAACTCTTGCAAATTCAGCCAAACCTGCTGCAAGGATTAAAATCATTTGGGCTACAGGTGGCACCAGAAAAGGTGCAACAGCAAGTGTGGATGTGACAGTCTGGTCACAGAGAGAGAAAGATAGATAAGTTTTCCCATGAATCGGTCTGGGAAGCTTTAGGGAGCTGGAGAAAAATAATAATAATCAAATATTAAACAGTCTGCAGGTGGTGTTTTTTAACAAGTTGTTTTTCTCCTAAAGTTGTTTACCAATGGGTGCCTTCTTAATTAGCCAATCAGGTGAAAGTGTTGATTAAATGACCAATCAGGTCCTCCTGTAGTGAACCAAGGTATAAAAAGGAGAGGATTGAATAAACAGGCTGCTTTTAGCCCTTTGCCTTCTGATCTGACTCTGTGTCATTTCTGACTCAACAGTGATGAGCAAGCACCCTGGAAATATTTGTGACTTAAAATAATGAACAAAACAATACAGCCACAAGCACTTCAATTTTCAACCAAAACTGAGAGTTTAAATGATGCACAGAAACTTTTGGGTACTATAAACTGGGTCATATCATACCTGGGAATAACTGTAGCAGCCACAGGGCCTGCAAGGCCTCCCTGGCAGTCTGTTGCCTAAGATAAGAAATGCCTAGTCATGATGACTGGACCAAAAGAAGCCCCTCTTCCACCTCGGATCCTCGTTATCTCTCTGTGTAAGACCATTGGTCATATCCACCTCGATCCTTACTATTGGACTGTTTCCCAAAACCCACATACCCTATATAAACCCCTGCCTCTGTCCAGCTCGGCAGAAGAACTGTCCCTGACCCCTTTGCAGAGGCTTCCAATAAAGACACATCTGTGGAACCTCACATAGCTCTTCTCCTCTCTCATCCCTGCGTCTGCCGAGGCACTTAGCAAGCAAAGAGCTGAAATGGCTAAAGAGCTGAATTCACTAAAGAGCCGATCTCACTTGAAGAGCTAAGCTGCTTGCTAAGATTGCCTGCGGCTGGGAGCCTGCCTGGGGCACCTGGACAGGTTGTGCTTAGCGGGACTTCGCTATCCGGGACACCTACGGCAGCCGGGGTCAGACAGACCCCGAGAACCCAGACCATAATAAATAACCAATTCACAACTAGCACTTTTGTTTGACCTCTTGAGAGGGGATCCTGAATTGACTTCCCCCAGAAAATTAACCCCTGAGGCAAAAGCCACTCTAGAAACAGTAGAGCAGCCATCACAAATAGACAGGTCCACCAGATATGCCCAGAGGTGTATATCACCATATACATTATCATTATTGAAATTCATCTTACTGGTATGTGGTGGTTTCAGTTTGAAACGAGGTGGAAATACTAATTTTGTGTAGTGGTTTTGGTTTGTTGAGATCTTACTAATTTTGAGATTTTCCGTTTAATGTACTAAAGAGTGTGGTGGGTTTGGTGTTGGTTAATTACTAGTGTACTCATTTCCTGCTGTGAGATAGGATTAAGAGAAAGGTAAAGCAGGCTCAAAATCTTAAAGGGGTAAAAAGAAAATTTTATTAATAGCAATTAAAAGGAAAAAAAAAGAAGTAAGAATTAAAACAAACCCTTCAGAACACTTTTCTTCTTCCCACAACCTTTTTTTCCCCCACAGATAATATAAAGAAATAAAATTTCCAGTTAGTTTATTACTTTTAAAATAGTCTTTTTTCAGTTCACTTAGGGAGAGAAGTCCTTTTTGTTAATGTTGTGGAGACTTCTCCACGAGAAGAAAAAACAGTTCTTTTGTGGTTTTTAATTTCCTCACTGATAACAGCTGCCTGGGGAACCCTGCTATTGTGAGGTCCTTATTTTTTACAAGCCTTCTCACAGCTTGTTGATGGGTTATGTTAACTTATGGGATATTGTTTTAAAGATGAGTTGTTTAAAGGCAAAAGTTTTTATTATCTATTTCTAAAATTATCTTTATTTTTGGGAAAAGAGATCTTCTATTCCTGGGGGTATAGGATTATTCTTCTTTCTTTATTTGTTCAAAATTTCATGGGATTATAGTTCCTTTAACATCTGCTTACTTTAACATGGAGGTTTTTGTTTGATATTAATTTGAATTTTTTATCTCTCTATAGTTTTATGTGTTATAGGGAATGTGAAAAATGCATATTATATGATTGGCTCTTTGCAAATATTAAAATGAATACTATATGTGTTATGTTGGAAAGTAGTGTTGTATTAATCTCTTAAGTAATACTGTATTAATCTCTTTTAAGTAGTGTGATAAATATAGTTATTAAGGTATAACATAATATTAAAATAGAAACTATGTGATGTAAGATACTTTTTGTAACTGACTCAAGGAATAGAAAAGATAACCAACAAATTCTTCTCATTATCCTAACTGGATAGAGATAACAGCAACAAGACACCAAGATCCCAAGAGAAGAATTATTGCCTCCTTATTGGGAAAACTCAGAGTTTGAGGAACCTAGAAAGTTGATTTACAGGATGGGGGGGAAGCTGAAATTAAGCAGAAACACCCTAGTTTGAAAAGAATGTTTGAATCACATATGCGATATATGAATATGCAATAGGCTATTGCTTTTAAGGGTTAATCCTTTGTTAGCAAAGCGTGCTTTTGTGGCAGAATGCAAAGCACCCGGACATCCGTAATTCTTTGCTTTTATTGTCTTTGCTTGTCCTAACTTTGATTGTCCAAACTCTTATTGTCTTAATTTTTATTACTATTTTTGTTACTATTTTCATTACTATTAAACTTCTAAAATTTTAACACAAGTGAATGGTGTTTTTCACAGGGAAAAGAAGTTCTTTTTCCATAGTTTATAAGAGGATTTCAGCTCTAAAATCAAGATATTTCTTTATGTCTCTTACCTGGGATTTAACTTCTTTACTGACCATGATGTTTTCATGTTGTTCTTTTATATGCTTGCATCTTGTTCTTTTTTCTCACTTGAGGAAGGATTGATGTATTGAAAGTGTTAACATCCCGCCTGGAGTTTGTAAGTGGTTAATTTGACCCCAGTTGGGTTGTGTGTTACAGACAGCGGGAGTTGTGGCTGGGGAAGTGGTTTGGATTGAATCAGCCAGGTGAGAATTCAGCAGTAGTAGTACACTGGGGGATGGGGGGGGAAAGGGTTGGGGGGGGCGGTTTCTCCGTTCCCTTGTCTGATGGCTGTGGGTAGCTTCCAGGGCTGGCAGGTGGCCCAGGGGAAGGGGGCCCAGCCCAGTAGGGCCAGCCGGCTCAGCCTGACCAAGCTGGGGGGCAGGTGAGCTGTGTTACCTGTCCCTAGGCCAGAAGCAAAAGAGGAAGTTCCCAGGTTTCTTTTGTCTTTTAACATGTGTTTTTCACAGAGGCGTGTCCAGCTTTCCAGTGGCTGGAAGCTTTGCATCACTTCTCTAGATGTCTCTCATGCAAAACCATGACATGGTATTATTGGGCAGTGGAACACACAATGGCCTGACCCTTTGCACATTCTAGAGTGGGTATTTTTACCTCACCAATCAAAAAAGATGGCACCTACTGTTCCTGAGCTAACTGCACAGTTAATCTTTAAATGCCGTCACAGGTGTCTGCTATTAAATGCCAAAGATCCTTCACAAATTATTATTCCTGCAACACAAGAGGAATTCAAATGGAGTCAGAGGAATTCAAATGGAGTCTTGCTAACTGCACAGCCTTGCAATGAGCTCTGCACAACTTTACTGGACAAATTACTTACCACTTATGGAGCCATAAATTGCTGAAGTTAAGTGGTGAAACTACACTCTCTCTAAAACCCCTAAATAGCCGAACACCCTTAAAGGGTGTTACGGTGTTTACTGATGGTTCTTGGAAAACAGGAAAGGCCATTGTGACATGGAAAGAAGAAGGAGAGTGGCAAATGTTGGAAGGATATGAGAGTGGATCACTGCAAAGAGTAGAGCTACGGGCTGTAGCTATGGCATTTAATCGTTTTCCACACACTCCCCTAAATGTTGTAACTGATTCTGCATATGTGGCTGACGTTGCACAAAGATTAGACCGGGCACTACTAAAGGAAATTGATAATGCACAGTTGTTTAAATTACTAAAATTTCTATGTATAACCATCCAGACCAGGACTTGTCCATACTATATCCTGCACATCAGAAGCCACACAAATTTACCAGGTTTTATCACAGAGGGCAATGCCAGAGTAGATATGCTAGCTAGCCCTGCCTGGACAGCACCACAATGAGATACGCTGGCACAAGCAAAGGCATTACATGATTTCTTCCACCAAGGTGCTCGAGCCTTGCAGCGGCAATTTCACCTGTCAAACACAGAGGCTCGTAATATTGTTAGCACCTGTGCTGACTGCCAAGGCCACGCTGCACCACTGCAGATGGGAATAAACCCTCATGGACTGCATGCTTTGCAAATCTGGCAAACTGATGTCACACACATCCCTGAATTTGGCTGCTTAAAACATACCCATGTCTCAATTGACACCTTTTCCTCAGCAATATGGGCTACAGTACGCACAGGGGAAAGAGGATGGGATGCCATTGCACATTGGCGATCGGCTTTTGCAGCCTTGGGTATTCCTCACTGCATCAAAACTGATAATGGCCCTGCATACACTTCACAGAAAACCAGACAATTTCTGCAGCTCTGGGGTGTATCACACCATACCGGCATCCCTCATTTACCAACTGGACAAGTAATAGTGGAAAGGGCACATGGTACCTTAAAAGGTATACTTAATAAACAAAAGGGAGGTATGTGTGGTGAGACGCCACAAAGCAGAATGGCTAAAGCTATATACACATTAAATCACCTAACAGTATTAGAAAAGTCCCATAATCCAGTTATTCTAAATAATTTCTTATCACTACAATCATCTTGCGATGTTCAACTGCCCAAACCCAAGGTAATGGTAAGAGACCTCCTTACCAAGACATGGCGGGGGG
>JAGGNK010009070.1:0-17683 GCA_017590115.1 Montifringilla adamsi | reverse complement strand
GGGGGGTGGTCCTTGAGATATTATCACCTGGGGTTGGAGATATGCATGCGTTTCAGCTGACAGTGGGACACATTGGGTACCTGCCAGATGTATCCAGCCTGCACTACGTCCTGCTCAGGACCACAAACAGCATCCTCCTGATAACCCCTCAACAGACATCACAGAGCTGTGTGATCAGAACGATTTATAACTTCCTCATGGAAATTTGGACTACAGTTCATATAAAGACTCGATCTGTTTACAAATTATTTTCCTGTTTACAAACTGTTTTTCTGTTTACAGATTGTTTTCTGGAAGTTGGGTTTTTTCTCCAGGGAATAAAAGGGTTATAGATTGTTTTTAATAGTTGGGGTTTTTATATATGGGTTAAAGGGGTAAAGGTTGAATGGTTTTGTTTTTAAAGATAAGTTGTAACATATAAGCATTGTGCTTGTGGCCTGAGTTCTCCCTTAACAGATCCTGGACATGAATGCTGCAGCTTCCATGAAAATTTGGCTGTCTTCTGTTGTCCCGTTTGCAAAGAGCCCTTGCAGATGGGTGACAGAGAACAAATTACAAATGTTATTAAACAAGAAAGGGTGAGATGTCACCATATCTCCAAGCCCCAGGGTTGACTTACAGGGGCTTCTCCTAATCAGATCTCTCATAGAGCTGCAAGCATTTTACTGGCCAGATCCTGAAGGGGCATGGAGTTCAGACCAATGAGAATATCCAGACCAGGTCTTTCAAATGCTCTATATAAGGGGTAGCCTGGGAAATAAACGCTCTATGTGCCACATGAACATCAGAGGTGAGTGGTCTCTGTCTCCTTGCCCACTCTCCCCCTCACGTGATCCAACACTACCATACTGTAAGAATTGTTGTGGTTGTTGTCCTAAACATGATGTCCATTCCAAACGCTGTAAATTGAAAATAGACATAATATGACATTTCGGATAATGAGGCAGAGTGGCATCCACAGGATTGTTGGAGATGGACAGATAGATCATCCCTAGTGGAAAGATTCAAAAAATTTAAAACATAGGTTGCTTTATCAAGCTGCTCTTGAGGGAGCATGCCTATGGGATTCCCCATTTTTTGTTTCTGTAGCATGTTTTTCAGCATGTAATGTGCCTTCTCTGCTATGGCTTGGCCTGTTGGAGAATGGGCAATACCTGTAACATGTCTAATCCCCCAAGTGTAGAAAAATTCTTGTCTTTTTCGAGATGTACATACCGATCTGTTATCTGTTTTTATCTGCTGAGGAATGCCCATAGTAGCAAAGGCATGCAGCCAATGTTGGGTGGCATCTCTTGATTTCTCACCTTTGTGAGCTGTTGCTACTATGAAACCTGAAAAGGTATAAATGGAAACATGTACATATTTAAAAATCCCAGAACTCGATATGTGGGTAATATCTGTTCACCAAATATCATTGGGTTTTAACTCTCATGGGTTTGTGCCTAATATTTGTGGTAAGGAAAAGGTTTGCTGGCATTGTGAACAAGCATTCACTACATCTTGAGCTTGTGGAAAGGTTTAGCCAAACCATTTTGCCAGTGCTCGGGCATTTTGATGATAGAAATAATGAGAAAGTTTTGCCTGCCCTAACTTCTGTGGTATAGTGACTGTCATGGTGAGAGCATCTGCTCTTGCATTACCTTCCACTATAGGTCTGGGCAGAGTGGTGTGTGACCTAAGATGCAGAATGTAATATTCATGAGATCTGTGAAGTAAAAGGTTATACAAAGTGGTTAATAACACAAAAAGATCTTTGTTAGAGACTTCCTTCAGGAATGAATGTTCCGTTTTCTTGATGACTGCTGTAACATAAAGAGTATCACAATGTTAATAGGTTCCTGTGAAAAAAGACAAAATGCTTCTACCACAGCTGCCCGTTCAACTATCTGCATAGATCCAGGTTATCCAGTGTTCCCATTGTCCCGTATTATTTTTCTACAGGGTCAGGGCTTTGTGTGTTTTCCCTGATCCATCAGTGAAAAGTTTTTGCATCAGGAGTAGGTGTCTTTGACTGTAAATGTCTTGTTTGGAAGGGAAGTTCTTTGCAAGACTGCAACAATGCATGTCAAGGCATCGTGTGAATAAATTGTCCATTATAATGTTCAAGAGCAATTTGAAATGACAGTGAATCCCTGAAAAGATTCTCTAATTCTGCTGCAGTAATAGGGAGATGTATCATTGCTGGATCATATCCTGTCAGGCTCTAACATCAGAGCCATGCCATCAATAGCAGTCAAATAATAATTTTGGGTTGAGTGGTTACAGTTTTTGAAAAGGTGTATGGCAAGAAAATCCACTGTAATAGCCAGAGACTATGTTCCTGTGCATCGCATTGACCAATAAGAGCATAGGTTTGGAAAGATTACAAAGTAAAAAACAGCCGCAAAGGTAAATCTGGGTTTCAATGTGTGGCAAAGGACTTATTGATTTTATTACTTACAGTCTCCAAAGCCTTTTGGGCAGCTTTTGTCCATTGCCTAGGGGAAGAGAGGTTTGGGTCTCCTTTTAACAACTGAAATAAAGGAGATAATTCTTTGGCTGTAATTCCCAACAAAGGGCAAATTCAATTAATGGTTCCCAGTAACTTTTGCAAGTCATTCAACATGTGTATGTTAGTTTTCAAAGTTACTGGCTGTGGAGTTACTGTTGTTTTGAGCATTTTAAAGCTCAAGTATTTCCAAGATTTTATTTGAATTTTGTCTTTGGCTATGCACAGACCTCTGCTGGTGAGTGTTATTTTTAAAGCTGCAAGGCAATCATGCAATAGTGTCATGCTGTTGGAGGCAATTAAAATATCCTGCATATAATGATACAGCAAAACAGTTGGATATTTTTGCTGTATTGGCTGTATTGCTGAATGAACGACAAATTGACAAATAGTTGGACTATTTTTCATACCTTGTGGTAAGACAACCCAGAGGTATCATTCCATGGGGGTTTCATGATTGACAGATGGTAAAGAAAAGGCAAATTTAGGTGCATCATCAGGATGTAAAGGAATTGTGAAAAAACAGTCTTTTAAATCAATTATTACCAATTCCCAGTGTTCTGGAATCATCATGGGGTTAGGTATTCCTGGTTGTAATGACCCCATTGAGTCAGTAGATCTCACCCTGACAAAATGCCTGGGATTGGGAGTACATATGGTATCAAGGTGGCAGTCTTGCCTTCTGGTCCAACGAGGTGTAGTTCTTTGGCTGATTGACATGGTATCTCTTGTCCACCTACTCCAGTAACAATCACCATAGAAGGTGCCATGGACCACTGTCCTGGGTTGACTATATGATGCTTTTATCCCCAATCGTCTTGTTCTGTTTATACTGAATAATAAGTTTTACACCTTTAAGACTCTTCCAGAGAGTGAAGAGGGGAGGGAAGAAGCGCGCAGTTTGTTTTCAGACTGCACTCACTCCTCCACATTCCTGCTCCTGGACTGTGTTGTCTGCAGATGGACAGACAGCGGGACAGAGCTCCTTTTTTCCCCCCCGTAGAGAAGCCCCTTTGGGGGTTATCTCCCAAACTTGCCCTAAACCAGGACAACCACTCAGGAGGGCACTCCTTCTGTGCTATGATGGATATATTGGCTCCTGTATCAACCAATCCTGTAAAAGACTTTCTGGGTCTATTTGGCAGGTGAGTAATGGATGTTGTGTTTCATTTACTCTGGACTAAAAGATCTGAGGAACACCTGTGCTTCCAAAGCTCCCATTGTTTCATTGCTGCTGTAATATTGGCACTGGACAAGGAATTGCTGGCAGCAGTATGTCAGGTCAAGCGCATCCCTTCAGGCACAGTGCAAGGGGGATTAGGAGTACAAGCCATAATGTTGATTTCCCCTCTATAATCTCCACCAATAATTCCCAGTAAAATAAACAGTTCAGTTTGAGTGGTAGGAAAACAACCCAATAATAAAGCAAGAGTTTGAAATGGTAGTGGACCAAAAACAGCAGTGAGTAATACATGAACAGAAGCATCTTTTAAGATTGTTGTAGAGCTGATAGCCCCCTCCAGACCAGCGGAGCCTGGGCTGCCCCTTGCCAGACCTGAGTTTGCATTGGGGGTTGGCTGAATTGGGCCCTGTTGGGTTGAGGAGCACTGGCCTGCACACCCCTGTTCAATTGCAGCTGGGCACACACAGTGGGACATGCCGGTCCCTGAGAGCTGGGGTGCCGTGGTATTAAGTGGCAGATTTTGATTACCATTATTCAGTGCCTCGGTTTGAGCCAAATCTACACATTCTGTCCACCACACCAAGTACTGCCCCCCCCCCCCTTAAAACTCTTTTAAAAAGAGATTTCCAGTCCACCAGTAACATGGTATGCGATTCAGTAATAGCATCTATTAAATTCACAGTAAAGGAGGAATGCAAGCCATTTTCCTTCACCGATTTCCTTAGTTCTTTAACCATTTCATAGGACAACTGTTCATGATGTGGATTTTTGATTGTGATATATTACAGGCATAGCTTGTAAAAATTTGATATCTCCCTCTTGTAAAGATCACCTGCGGCAGCTATGTATAAACCTTTCTGGCTCGGGTTCAGTGGGTGACACATCTTCATAGTCATTAGAAGAGTGAGACATGGCATAAGGAGGAGACCGAGTGGGTGAAATGGTTGCAGCTGCCTTTTGACATACTGTCTGTAATATTTCTTCTACATTAGGAGCAGTGGCTGCCATAACACATATTGGGGTCAGAGGAGGGTATAAATCTGGTTCTTGGTCAGGATCGACTGGCCCCAGATCAAACGGGTCTTAGAGTTCCTGATCATTCTCCTCAGGAGAGGATGGTGGTGCATCCGAGGGGACATGGTCCACTTCCTTAAATTGTTGCAAGGCAGAGTAGATGACACGCCAAATAATGATATCATTGGGATGAACGTCATGGGGAGTAACCTGACGAGTTTGTAAGCATTCCGACATTTTTGTCAAAGAATGAATTCATAAGAACCATCAGAGGGGTACCAGGGGCAGTTTTGTCAAATCCATATGAATAAGGACATAAGTTTCTGAGGTAGTACGTTAAATCCTTTCTCCCTGGTAATGCGCAACAGAGAGTCTTCATGGAGTCTTTGAGATTTGCTTGTGCTTTGCCCCATAAAGAGAAATAACTACCTGGCCACTTGCTTGTCTATCCTTGTTCTTTAGGCTGCGATGAAAGGAGCTCCTCAGTGATCTTTCAGGCACAATGGGATTGTTCAGCTAGGGTATATCACAGGACTAGATCACCATAGTAGTTGTCAGCCCACGTTGGGCACCATTTGTGATACATGAAGGGATGAGAGACACCAGCAGAGATGTAAGTTAATCTAAGGTTTTATTCGGAAGCATCAGAATATATCTCTCTATTCCTAAGAGCTTTTTTTTGGTTACAGCTTACAGGCTTAATCACAGTTCTACAATAAATCTGTCCTCTTGACACCTTTGTTGTTCTCTCCAAAGCCATGGCTAGTAGAGCGCAACAAGCGTCCTGTTCTTAAGTGGTAGTAGAAGTAGAAACATGTTCATCCCATTCTGTCTCAGGTATACACTGTCCAGAGAGATGCTGCTGCTGCCCACACTGGTCTTTGTTTAACTCTCTCCTTACACAAATACCTGTTACCCCAACATTCCCCAAGCCTTGTTGCCCTTCTCTGGACACATTCTAGCACCTTAATGTCCTTTTTGAAGTGAAGGGCCCAAAACTGAATGCAGTACTCAAGATGTGGCCTCACCAATGCCAAGTACAGGGGACAATCACTTCCCTAGTCCTAGCTGCACTATTCTTGATACAGGCCAAGATGCTCTTGGTGCTGAGAAACACATCTAGTGCAAGTAGCTTGGTCTGTAAGCTGCGGTTCAAGATGCAGATTGAGATGCAGACTGAGCTCTGGGTGAGAGCCCAAAGAGACAAGAGGCCATGAACTTCCAACCCTTTGCATAACAAAGGGCACCCAAGACTGGTGGCATCATCCAGGTGAATGGACATTGAGACACAGCAGGAGCTGAAGTCAGGAGAAAGAGTGAGACTTGCACCATAGGTAGACTGTGAGGATATAAAAGCCCAGATGTTCTTTTGTTGGGGGTCCTCAAAGGTACCAGCTCTAGCTGTTTCTGTGTTACTGAGTGGTGAATAATTTGTGTTATGGAATGAGAAATCTGAGACTCTGCTATGGGAAACCTGGGGTTGAATCAGTAAGGAAACCTGGTGTGACTGCATGTGAGTGAGGTGTGTATGGAGTCAAGCTGAGCACCACTGGCTCACAGGAGCCACCCACTGTGAAGGAACTTCAGTCCCAGCAGTTAGTTTCTGGTGTTGAGAGTGTGACTGCCAGAGAGTCTTGTGAATGGTCAGACTTGGAAGTTCCTTTAACAATTGGCCTTCTTGGCCACCTGGGCACATTGCTGGCTCATATTCAGCTGGCTGTCAACCAGCAACCCCAAGTGCCTTTCTGCTGAACAGTTCTCAGGCCACTCCCTCCCAAGCCTGTGTTACCAAATGTCATGGTTTGAAAGACAGGTGTCTGCTAGGGAAGGCAGGAACCTCCCTTGGAATGGAAAATGTAACCCCCTTCCTTCCGAATTATTATAATTTTGAAATTAAGGGGCTCTCAGGCAAAGATATGAGAATAGGAATAACAGTTCTTTCCTAGTATGTATAACAAGGCAAACAAACAACAATAACTATGGCATTAACACCAAACAGAACCAGAAACCCAGTAACAGCTTTCTCAGTCACAGGCACTTTCCCCTTTGGTGTAGTATTGGTCACAGCTGGCAGGGGTGCTGGTGGCTCCTGGTGGGCAGGGCAGGTGTGATGATTCCCCTGCAGCTGCAGGGAGCCCTCTGGTGTGAGCTCGGGGAACACATGGTAATGGCAACTTGACTGAGATGGGAAGGGATGGAAGAAAGGCTTGCTTTGCAAGCCGATCCTGGTGCCCCAGCAGGACTCTTGGAAGCAGCAAGCTAGAATGGCAGGAATGAGCAAAAATCCTGGGGTGGTGGACAAGACGATGTATCAGCAGCTCCGCAGCTCTAGCTTGTAACTGCGGGCTGTGGTCACAGGGAATATGTTCTCCAGCCAGCTCACTACCCGAGACCGATGGACAGTCACAAGAGAGGCTACCCCCGGATCTCTACGGAGACCTTCCCAGGTGGCAGTGTGTAGAGGGGCTTGCAGCTCCCTGCAGCAGACAGCTGTGGCATGGGTGACACAGCAGCAACCCAATATGAGGGACCAAGGCGAAGGAATCGAGAGGGATCACTTGTTTGAGTTCCAAGGAAGGTTTATTTCCCCAGAGGAGTCAGGGACAAGTGACAATAACTGAGGGCAAAAAACTGCTTTTAAGGAGGGGAGGGAATAAGGGGAGGACACAACTTTTTACCAATAGGAAGGCATTAGGGAAGGAGTACAGGGTAAGGGCTATCCAATAGAAGCCAACAAGGGGAAGGAGCAAACCTTGCAATCAAATCTTGCTTTGAGGAAGGGATGAAGGACAGGGAACATTCCAGAACAAAAGGCTGTGCTATCTTTGACAGACAGGGGGATTGACATATACTTGGAGGGAAAATCTTGGGGTAAACAACTCAGGACTGAACCATCAGGGAAGCCAAATGGGGTACATGGAATGAACCATTACAGACTTATAACAAGGAATATTTAAAACCTACTACAGAAGAACAAACTGTAAAATAACAGACTACCACAGTAGCTGGAACCTCAGGATGTCTTGGCAGGCAGGGGGTGCAGGGTACAGTGTAGCGAAAGCTCAGAACAGTGCTGAAGAAATGGCAGGGGTGGGGCACTGGCAGCCCAGCTCTGGGCAGGGAGAGGCTGGCTCGGGATCCCGGGCACCTGAGCAGGTGGTGAAAAGTCCCTCTTTTAGTGAGGTAGGGTGTTAATAAGGTCCCAGTTCAGTGGCTGTTCTCACGACCAGAGGCTCGCCCCATGGCAGAAGAAGCAGGACCGGGCTGGGCTATGGTGGTGGCAGCAAATTCTCTCCCCCAAGCAGCAGCTCTGACCGACCGTCGTCCTCCGAATGTGGAGAGAGAGAGCTAGCAACTGCCCCAGCCCCTCCTTTTACCAGCCCAAATCTCTGCCCCTCCAACACAAACTCTCAGATAAGAGAAGTGCAGCCAGATGCCCTCCTCCACTGAGCTTGGCCACTTCTTTTGTCTTTCTTAAGTATCTAATTGTTACTGTTTCTTCGCAATTTATGGGACAAAATTCCTTAAGGAAAAAGAAACAAAAGGAAAGATACTAACCCCCAACACCAAACAAGTTATATTTCTTTAAACACGAGCCTATGAAGCAGTGGGGGAAAATGTTAAGACATTCAGCAAGAAGGGAGATTTAATCTGTGAAATACATAGCAGCTAAAAAGCAAGCTCTAAGTGGTATCCATGTGTTAGAAAACCAAATTAAAGTTAGGGCTTGACATGCTTTGATTCTCTCAGACCTGGGGGAGGGAGTTAACATGGCTTGGGAAGGGGGATGAACGAACACAAAAGAACACAACATTTATGGGCAACCAGGACATCTGGCAGGCCTCCCAAGATAAGGAAGAAACTAATAAAACCAACTTAGTAATTGTGCTGAAATTAGCTCCAAGAGGGTAAAAGGTAATTCTGGTAGGGGGATCTGCAACCACCAACCCAAGAAGGCCCCCAACCCAGAAGAGAGAAACTGAGCAATCAGACTAAGTAGCATGAGAAATGAGAGAATCATTAACCAATAGAAGATAGAATAATAATTAATAAGAGAACTATGCCACCTGTAGCCAATGAACACTAATTCCTTTGTTTGCTAAAATGTATAAGTAGTCAAAAGTTTTGATAACTGATGTACATGTTTTGTGGAGTGTTATAAATATGTAGTCATTGGCTTTTGCTATTATATTGGCTTTTAAGAATTATTTTGATATAATACACTTTGTAATCACTCTAACTGCTTTTGATATAGTATAATTTGACAGCCTTTTTTTTTTCCTGTGTAGATTATATAGTGCAATAAATATAGTTTAGGATCTTGTAAAATATCAAAATAGAGATGATGTGCTATAACATTAACTGTTGCAGAAGAAGCTAATGCCTTTATTTGTATAACTGACAATACTGAGAATAACTCAGATAATGTTGATTTAATATACTTGTGGAATACCTTATCTGTATGATAAGATAACACTGAAAAGAACCAGAAAAATAAACACCAAGAGAAAAAATGCAAGGAGGAATTTGCTACTGACCCTCCAGTTATCAAGAAGTGTCAAACCACAGAACAGAGCCTCAAGAAGAAATAAAACATATAAATTTCATCTGCAGGATGGCATGTACTTTAAGAAGACGAGTCAAAGGCCGAACCAAGCAAAAGAATTCCTGGAACATGTAAACTCACAGGAATGTTTGAATATGTATGATCCTCATGAATATGCATTTAACCAATGTAATGAAAAAGCATCTAAGAAAATTGTTTTAAGGTAACTGGCATGCCTCTGGCATTTTGCCAAGCACCTAGTGCTGTGTGCTGTCCCTTTTATCCCTTATTAAACTTGTAAAAATTTTAAAGACTGAGCCTTGTTTCTCACATGGAGCAATTCTCATATACCTCAATGTTAAATAAAGTAATGCTGACTTTCTAACCTAACAAACTGGTCAACCCACCAAAAACACTGTAGTGGGTTGACACTGGCTGAATGCTAGGCACCCAGAAAAGCCTCTCTATCACTCCTCTCTGCAGCTGGACAGGGGAGAGAAAATATGACAAAGCATTCATGATTTGAGATAAGGACCAGAAGAGATCACTCACCAAATACCATCACAGGCAAAACAGGCTCAACTTAGAGATATGTATTGACTTTATTACTGAAAAAATCAGAGCAGGATAATGAGAAGTAAAATAAACCCTTACAAACACCCTCCCCCCACCCCTCCCTCCTTCCCAGCTCTACTTCCTTCCCCAGTGGCATGAGGAGACAGGGAATGGGGGTTATGGTCAGTTCATCACCTGTGGTTTTTCCTGCTGCTCAGGGAGAGGAGTCCTTTCCTTGTTCCAGCGTAGGGTCCCTCACATAGGAGACAGTTCTACATGAACTTCTCCAGTGTGAGTCCATCCCACAGGCAACAGTCCTCCCCAAACTGCTGCAACGTGGGTCACTCTTCCACAGATTGCAGTCCTTCAAGGACAGGCTGCTCCAGTGTGGGCTCCTCTCTCTACAGACCTCCCACGGGGTCACAATCTCCTCCAGGCATCTACCTACTCCAGCTTGTGTTTCCTACACAGGCTGCAGGTGGATCTCTGCATCCCTGTGGACCTCCATGGGCTGCAGGGGAACAGCTGCCTCACTATGATCTTCACCACAGGCTGCAGTTAGCTCCAGCACCTGGAGCACCTCCTCCCCTTCCTTCTCCATTGACCTTTGTGTCTACATAGTTGTTCCTCTTACATGTTCTCACCTCACTCTTCTCTGGCCCACAATTACAACTGAGCAACTTTTTCTCCTTCTGAAATCTGTTATCACAGAAGCGTTACCACCATTTCTAATTGGCCCAGCCTTGACCATTGGCGCGTCCATCTTTGGAACTGTCAGGGATTGGCTCTGCTGGATGTGGAGGAAGCTTCTTGCAGCTTCTCACAAAAGCCACCTCTGTGGCGCTCCCACTATACTAAAACTTGTCCATGCAAATGCAATACAGCTTATTTCCCAGTTTTCAGTGACGCCTGTTGCACTGCATGGGATTGCTGAAACCCAAGAGCAGGACCCGGCACTTGGCTTTATTGAACTTCATGCAGTTGTCCTCAGCCCATTGATTGAGTCTGTCAAGGTCTCTCTGTAGGGCTTTCTTACCCTCAAGCAGATCAAAACTCCCACCCAACTTATTGTCGTCTGCAATTTTACTGAGGGTGTACTTGATCCCCACATCCAGATCATCAAGGAAGATGTTAAATAGGACCAGCCCCAATACAGAGCCATGGGGAACACAGCTAGCTACTGGCCGCCAACTGGATTTAGCTCCATTCACCCCAACTCTCTGGCCCCAGCCATCCACACAGTTTTTTACTTATTGAATACTCCACCCATCCAAGCTGAAAGCAGCCAGTTTTTCTAGGATGATTCAGTGGGAAACAGTGTCAAATGCTTTACTGAAGTCTAGATAGACCACATCTACAGCCTTTTCCTCATCAACTAAGCGGGTCACTGCTGTAGAAGATCAGGTTGGTCAAGCAGGTCCTGCCTTTGCTAAACCCATACTGGCTGGGCCTGATCCCCTGCATGTATTGCATAATGGCACTCAGGATGATCTCTTCCAAAACCTTGCCCAGAACCGAAGTAAGGCTGACAAACCTGTAGTTCCCCAGATCATCTTTCTGACCCTTCTTGTAGATGGGCATTACATTTGCTAATTTCCAGTCAGCTGGAACTTCTTCAGTAAACCAGGACTGCTGGTATTTGATTGAGAGTGGTTTGCAAAGTTCTTTCACCAGTTCCCTCATGTGAGACACTGGAAGGATTGCTGATTTGAAACATTTTGGGTGTGTGTGGGGAAAGGGGCGGGTGAGCCTCTGACTGCCGGTCCTTAGATATTGCTTTTCGGCATATTGCATATTATCTCTTTTTTTCTTTCATTTACGTTACAGACTTCATACTGCGTGCTGTTTATATCACAGTACTTTTCTTCAGCTTCCTGGGGCGGGGATGCTGATATTTCTGCCCTTTTAGTGCCGGGCAGAACTTCCAAGTGCAGGCCAGTTGTACAGCACATGGCTAGGCTCAAGCCCGTTATAATTACCCACAGGTGTATCCCTCTGCCTGTGCTACGCCCACTGGGTTGCTGCCAGTGGCGGGACAAGGTTATCTTCACGGCAGCAAGAATATCCTTCCAGGGTTTCATATCTGGACTGAGCTGTATATCACCTCTTAAAGGCACCCCAGCACCCTACTTTAATAATTTGACTATATCAGCCTCACAGGGTATTTTATTTGACCTTTGGTATCAATGCTGGGATCTGCAGTGCCTGCCTGCGCCGCACTCTGATTCTAGCCCACTCTGTAGGCTGCGCTGAGGCAGCTCCACGCCGCTCACTCCTACACCCTCCTTTTGCTCTTTTTCAACCCCATGTTTTTATACTTACCTTCATTTTTACTAAGCCTATTTAGTCGCAGAACTGCTTTTTCCGTTTTTACTGGTATACCAAAAAGAAAAACTATTGCTGACTTACTGGTCATTTAGCGAACCGAACTGCAGATTTTTAGTCAACAAACTGATGAGCTCTCTTACCTGTCCCTGGATCCAGCGAGGTCCCATTGTTCCTCCCGATCCAGCCCGTGATCAATCAAACAACCCCCTCTCCCCCCCTTCAACTTCCCGTGGCTTTTTGTGTTGGTGTGTGTGTTCCAAACGAGCTTCCCACTCACTTCCCCTGCGACCAACCACTTTCCTCGTGGAA
This sequence comes from Montifringilla adamsi, assembly GCA_017590115.1. Taxonomy (NCBI): domain Eukaryota; kingdom Metazoa; phylum Chordata; class Aves; order Passeriformes; family Passeridae; genus Montifringilla; species Montifringilla adamsi. The sequence continues at coordinate 5,260 of JAGGNK010009070.1, read as the reverse complement.
GAGTGGAACTGCGATCTTGGGGTCCACACTCGCTTCGTGATAATATCACGTCTCACACACACACTCGATCACTCCCCACTCAACCGCACGATACTTACAGTTCGTTTTCCCGTGTGGAGTCTTCGTGCACGTCGTTTTTACTAGTAAAATAGCTGGCTTCCACGGAGAACTATCTCCATCCTCGAGAGCTCTGGGCCCCTTCCCACCTTTTGATTGTGGCTTTCTTTTTAGGCTACAAAAAGGTTGTTTAATCTGAAAGGTTCCACTAGGCTATCCCAATCTCGTCTGGCTGCTGAATTCAGCGGGGCGCCTCCTGGACCTCGAGAGGGGACCCTGGAATCCTTATCAGATCACGTCGGGGTCACCAAATTTGTTATAAATGAAAATTAAAAATAGCCAATTTTAATAAAAAATTAAAATAAAATTTATTTCTCCCCCCTGCCCCAGTTTTGCCATCCTGGGGAAAAATTTCCCCCCCCCCCCCCCCCTTTTCTTTCCCTGTGTACCAGTAGTTTGTTTTATACATATATATTTTATACATCTTTTATCTCCACGAATTACTAACCATATTTCTAACACCCATCAAGCCCCGAGGAAAGACGGAACAGCAAAAAGTGCTCAGTTTTGTGCCCTCCTGCCACTGTAGGGTAAGAAGCAGGAGACAAGAATCCAGCACAGTCTTTCTTTGACCTTTCCTTTAAGACAGCACTGTCTGTTCCCACCCCAAAGGCACAGAGGGTGAAATACTGCCTAGAAGTGGGGGGGTGGTAGCAAGCAGTAGATGTCCTACAACTCTCTTTCCAGAAGAGTTCTGGGGAGTGTTTTACATGTATGTGCCAGTGTGTGTCTATGTGCACATGTGTGCCAAGGCATGTGAGTCTGCACATGCAATACATGTGTCCCAGTGTGCACAGCTCTGTGTGCACACGCAAGTGCCAAGGTGTACACGTGTTGAGTGCACTACTGTGTGCACATTTGTTAAATTACCCCCTCTCAGGTGTGACTAAGTTTGTGCACAACCCTGTGTTTGTGAGTATACACAGGCTCTGCAAGTGTGAGCACAGCCCTGTGTAAGATATGTGTGTTGATGTGTATGACACTGCACATATTAGTGTGCACAAATATGTATGTTCATGTTAATGTACACAAGTTCTACGTACAATCAAGTCTCATGTTTGTGAGCACGTGTGCATTAGTAGAGACTGTACATAAGTGAGTATCTCTGCGGCTAGTGTATGAAAGTTGAGAGTGTACAGCTCCATGTGTGTGTGCAGGTGTGTGCTGCTGACAGGTACTGCTGTACACCAGGGCTCTGTGCCAGTAAACAAGTACCTGTGTGTGTATACTAGCTCTGCACATACCCCTGGGTGCACACATGGGCTGAGCACAGCTGGAGACATGGCTCTGGATGCACAGCTCCGTGCATCCAGCTGCTGTCTCACCTGAGAAAACAGACATGTGTGTGTACATGTCTATGTGTATATATCATTACTGAGCTCTATTTACCAGAGTAGCCCCTAGCTCTCTGTGTACACTCTGTTACAATATGCAGAGTTCAACTTAGTTTGTGACAGAAGTACAAAGTGTGGCGTCCTGACACCAAGATCAAGGATCAAAAGCATTCTTATGTCTCTACCACTAACTGCAAAGTGAGAGTACATGCACAACCCACCAGAGAGCTCCAAAGAAGCAGAAATCCTAGAGGTTCTGCAAAACCCCAAAGACTGGGTACACTGACACAGATCATAAAGAAGATAGATTGCTTCCACTAAGCCATTCTGAGAAGACAGAAATGCCTGCAAACCAACCCACTCAAACTGCTGTTATTTATATTTTTACCTCGTGCCTTAATTATGCTGTAGACTTGTTAGAACTTGCAAATGTGTGAACTCATTCTTGTAGATTGATGGACTAACGTTGTCCCCCTGTTGCTGTGTGAAGTATCGTGTTTACTGCCGGGCTGTTGGGGTCCACTCTGGCTAGCTATAGACCCTTGCCCACACGATAATTCATAGACGAAGGTAAAAGATTAAGAAGCGCTCTTCTCCACGTGGGAAACGTTCTCCTTTATTCCAAGAGACACACCAGGTGCACAAACCCATGGGAGAAAGGGTGTTCCCTGGTGGCAGGGAACTTTTATACCCTGGGGATGGGGACAGAGGAAGATGTCTACAGCCAATGGGACACCAGTGAGGAGTGGCGAGGGGAGGGTCTCTTCACTCAGGAAAAGACCACCGGGGGTACTGGGGTGGGTGAGGGAAAGACCATGTGATGGGGGAAAGGGATAACAAACCATGTGATATAACATAAGCTATACAGTGCAATATAAAAGTATTCTGTGCAAATTCCCAATCACCCAGTGCAAAAGAACAACTAAATAAACTGGTGCACCATAACAGCTGTGCTTTGTGAAAGACAGGTGAAGGCCTCACAGGGCTAGTCTGCATGCTTTAGATGACTGTTTAAGTAAAATTTTGAACAGAGAATTTAAATAGCATTACTCATTAATGTAATTATCCTATTTTAAATGGATGAAGATTACAAGTATCTGTTGAAGGAAATACACGGGGAGCAGTGAGAGGTACTGGGTAGTTCACTTAAGAATTGACTAGTAAGAATGAAACTAGAGAGCAAGACTGGATTGGCCCTTGTGCCTGCCACCGAGAAGATTATAATCCTGCTGTGGGTAGCAACCCCGTAGGCATAGTAAGGTGGGGGTAAGAAAGCCATACCAGACCTCTGTCATTCCTCAGGTGTCTCTTAATACAATAGAGACTAAATGGCAAGACCAAGTTAGCCTCTGTACTCACCACTAATAAACTTAAGATTTTTTTCCTCTTCCCACTGTCCTCACCCACACCAACGGATGCTAGTGTTGCCACATTTCTCTTCATAGAGAAAAGCAAGGCACAATTCTTCCCAAGGATTTCTGAGATTCACATTCTCTGAACCTCAGAGAAAGGGAAAACACAATTCTTATCACTTGATGTGCCTGTGATGTGCCAAAGTAGAATGCAATATGGAGATTGTTTACCCAAAGCGAGGATGTTTTGTTTCCTTGCCCTATTAAACCCAAGAGTGTGTGTGTGTGAGGCTGTCGGCTGACAGTCACGGGAGAGTCACGAGATGAGTGTAGTTCTCTGCAGTTGTGTGCAGAGTGAGTGCATGGCAGATTCAGTCTAGATGTATGTAATATAGTATAATAAAGTAATTAATTAGCCTTCTGATAAGATGGAGTCAGATGCATCATTCTCTCCCCTTCGTCTGGGATGCCCTTGCAGTAATATGCTAGTAAGATAATTTTTTTTTTTTTAAAGTATGAGTAGATTATCAGAATCAAAAATGAGAGTTAATTGTTCAAGCCAAATGAGTTATAGAAAAGTGGGGTTTGTTATAGATAAATAATGTAAAAGTTGTCTCTCACAATTAAGAAATAGATATTATGTGTATGTTAAGATGTGTAGTGAAGTTATTGTCATATGTCCCCCATAGTGCTCTTTTCCCTCCCCTTGTAATAGCTTAGTAGTCAGGGCATTTGGGGGGAGAGCAGGCTTGTTACTAAGAGGCATGGCATGGCAACACCTGACCTCCAATCAAGTTGCAAGAAAGCAGTCTCCACCAATGGACAGTGACAAAGAGTTAACTGACAGAGTTTAGGAGGGGCTAGGGTTACCCGATGCAACACCAAAAGGTATAAAAAGGGGAGCAACTATTTTGTGAATGAGCCATGTGGCTAGTAGTGCTGTGATTTTTCCTTATTCAGTCCTTTGTTGTAATTTTTGTTAAGGTTTAATAAACCTTTAAAATTTTAAAAGTGAGTGGTCGTTTTTCACAACCAGGTCTTCCACTGGATCACAGCCTCCTCCAGGCATTCACCCCCTCCAGCGTGGACACGTCCCCCACGGGCTGCAGGTGGATCTCTGCATCCTCCATGGAGACATGGGCTGCAGGAGGACAACCTGTTTCACCATGGTCTTCACTACAACCTGCAGAGGAATCTCAGCTCTGGCACCTTGAGCACCTTCTCCCCCTCCTTCTTCACTGACCTTGGTGGCGCCATGTTGTTTTCCCTCACATATTCTCACCTCCTCCTCTTCTCTGACTAGGAGAAAAACTGTGTGACTTTGTTTGGAATTTCTTCTCCAATATGTCATAACAGAGGCATTACCAACCATTGGCCCAGTTTTAGCCAGTGGCATGTCCATCTTCAGAGCCATGAGGGATTGGCTCTGCTGGACATGGTGGAAGCTTCCAGCAGCTTCTCATGGGGGCCACAGAGGTGCCCCTCCCACTACCAAAAAACTAGGCCATGCAAACCCAGTAATTACTAATATTACAAATTATAATAATACCAGTAATAATAGTAATAAAAAGGAGAGGGAGAAAGAGATAAAACACAAGAGAAATTAAGTAATGCACAGTACAATTGCTCACCACCTGCTGACCAATGCCCAGCCAGTCCCCAAGCAGCAATCAGCAACTCCTCCCAGTTTATACACTGAGTATGACATTCTGTGGTATGGAATATCCCTTTGGTTAGTTCAAGTCAGCTGTCCTGCTATGCTCCCACCCAGCTTCTTGTGAACCTGCTCACTGGCAGAGCATGGGAAACTAAGAATTCCTTGATTTAGAATAAGCACTACTTAGGAGCAACTAAAACATCAATGTGTCGTCAACATTATCATACTACTGAATCCAAAACACACCACTGCACAAACTACTAAGAAGAAAAAAAAGTCTGTATAAGCTGAAACCAGAACAATTAAGTACATCAGCCCCATAGGAGCATAAAGCTCTGCTAGACACTGGTGCAGAGTGTACTCTAATACCATTGGACTACAAAGGGATAGAATCCATCTGTATTTCTGGAGTGACAGGGTATCCCAACAGCTGTCTGTGCTGGAGGTAGGGTAAGCCTAACTGGGAATGAGTGGCAAAAGCACCTCACTGAGACAGGCCCCATGTACTCTTGGCATAGGCTACCTCTGGAGATGGTACTTGAAAGACCCAAAAGGGTACCGGTGGGCTTTCAGTATAGTTGCCTTGAGTACAGAAAAGATTAAACAGCTGTCTAGTTTGCCTGGTTTCTCAAAGGATCCTTCTGTCATGGGGTTGTTGCGGGTTAAGGAACAGCAGGTGCCAGCTGCTACCATGACAATGCACCAGCAAGAATATTACACAAACTGAGACTCCTTGTCTCCTATCCATGAGGTGATTCATCACTGTCGTGGGTGTTATAAATGAAAATTGCGAGTCAGCC
>JAGGNK010009059.1:9293-55073 GCA_017590115.1 Montifringilla adamsi | reverse complement strand
TAAATGCCCTATAAATCATTATCACCAAGGCAAGCAACAATAGCAATTCCGATCCGTGCCACTTTACTGCAAAAACTATGTGATAGGGACAATAATCCTAGTGACCAGAAAGGTATTGAAACCTCAAAAAGGTCTAGAGACCAGAACCACATGAAGGCCTCCTCAAGAGACATTACCAATCCAAGCAACATGGCTACTGACTGCTTTAACCCACTACAGAGCAAGCACAACCAACATGCAATCAAGAAAGGTTTATTTCCATTTTCTTGGGCGCCACTAAAATGTGTTTGTCCTGGTTCAGGGCAAATTTGGGTGAGAACCCCCAAAGGAGCTCCTCTGGAAAAGCAGATTCAATTGGCCCCTGCCCCCAACCAGTTCAGGAGAAAATACCTCCTTGCAGAAAAGTGAAAAAAACAACAAAACCTAAACAATATTAAACAGTAAAACCTCTTGCTGCTCCAAAAGAGATGACAAACTCAGAACAGTCTCCTCCCCGGGTTGCAGCTCGGCTCACTCAGTCTCTGATCAGTCCCTCCGGTGCTGGAAATGCCGCGGCCCAGGCCCGGCCCGGTGGCCACAGGTGTGAGCTGCCAGTGCTCTTCTGGTGTTCAGGCCAGAGCAGGTTTAACAGGTACAAAGAAAAGGGAAAAAAAACCCCCACCACAGTCCAGAGAACTTCTTTGCCTCAGCTAGCTAAAACTAACTAAAAGAAAGGAGAGCTCTGTCCCGCTGTCTGTCCATCTGCAGACAACATAGTGCAGGAGGAGGAATGTGGAGGAGCAAGTGCAGTGTCTGAAAATGAACTGCACGCTTCTTCTCTCTCCCCTTCACTCTCTGGAACAAGTCTTAAAGGTGCAAAACTTATTATTCAGCATAGACAGAATGAGATGACTGGGGATACAAGCATCATACAGTCAACCCAGGACAAAGAGAAAAGGAAAACTGCCCACTCAACAGAAGACAACTGCCATCCAGATGGCAAATAGAATACATCTTGCTTGGCAGGCAGGACACCTAATATCCCCCCAAAAATGCCCTAAAATGCATTAATAAATGGTTCTAGAAATACCCTAAAAATGCATCAAAATACTCTTTAAATTCCCCACAAAATGCCATAAAAATGTCTCAAAGTGCCCTAAAATTCTCCTCAAAAATGCCCCAAAATACTCTCAAATCTTCCCTCAAAATACACTAAAATTCCCTTTCTAAAAGAGCCTAAAAATGCCCCCAAATTCCCTAAAATCTACCCCAAGATACCTTAATAATCAGTTCTAAAAATACCAGTTTTTTTCTGGGATCCCCCAAACCCCTTGGGACCCCCAAAATCCCCTCTGAAACCCTCTGCAGCCCCTCACAATAGCCCTGGGACCCTGCCAAATCCTCTTTGAGCCCTCCAAACCCCATTTTAACCCTTCAAACCCCATTTTTTCTCCCCAAATTCTCATTTCCCCCCTCAAATTCTCATTTTCCCACCCCCAAACTCCCTGTATTTTTCCCCAAAATCCTGATTTTTTTTCCCTAAACTCCTGTTTTTCACCCCAAATCCTCTCTGTGTCTCCCCAGGCCATGGGAGCAGCCCTGGGGGTGTCCCTGGCCCCACACCTGGTTCTGCTCCTGGTCCCAGCAGTGTCTGGTCTCACTTAGGGTCACTGGGGGCACCGGTGCCACCAGAGCCATTAGGGCCACCAGTGCCACGAGGTCCACGAGAACCACCAGGGCCACTAGGGCCACCAGGGCCACCAGGGCCACCAGAGGGACCGAAGAGGAGATGATGGATCTCCTTAAGTGTCCCCAGCAGGTTACAAATGAACTTGTGGGTGCTGCCCTCCCACAGCTGCTCAGACTCATCCACCGTGGCCACCAAGGGCTTGGGGACATCGAGGGACGTGTCTGTTGTCCGATCCAGGGTGGCCTCGATGGCCCTGAGCTGGCAGTGCAGCTCCCAGAGGAACACAGTGGCTTTGTGACACACGGCCACCAAATCCCCCAGGGGCCCCAGGGCCTCCTCCACCTGCTGTTTGCTCTTTGTGGCTGCCATCCCCCATTGGTGAACACCACGGCCTCTCTCCTGGCCACGGTGGCCACCAGCACCTCGTTGCTGGCCGCCACCACCCGGGCCTCGAGAGCAGCCATTGCCTCCATTTCCAGGGCCAGGGGCAGCTCCTGTTCCGTGGCCTCCACGTTTTCCCGAGCTGTCTCCCAGGGCGTGGCTGTGTCCTGCCAGTTCCTGGCCTAGGTGGTGGCAGTGGCTGCTGTGGTGGCCTCAGCAGTGGCCACCTCCCTGCAGGTGGCACGGAGCTCGGTGGCCTCCCTGGCCAGCCAGGCCCAGCTGTCCACGAGCGCCTGCACCAACCCCCACCAGGTGCTGGCCAGGGCTCTCACATCGGCCCAGGTGGTCCCGGGGTGACCCCGAGGGTGGCCGGGCCCCAGCCCAGGGAGGGGACACCACGGTGGCCCAGGGAGGTGACACTGCCGTGGTTCAGGGTCCTAAAGCAGCTTCAGGTGAATCACAGAATAATGAAGCTGGAAGAGACCTCAAAGATCACTGAGTCCAACCTATGCCCTAACACCTCAACTAGACTGTAACACCGAGTGCCTTGTCCAGTCTTTTTTTAAGCACATCCAGAGATGGTGATTCTACCACCTCCCTGGGAAGAGCATTCCAGTACTTTATTATTCTTCCGGTGAAAAACTTTTTCCTAATATCCAACCTGTACCTTCCCTGACGTAGCTTGAAACTGTGTCCTCTTCATCTGTCAGTTGCTGCTGGGTGGAAGAGACTGACCCCACCTGTCTACAACCTCCCTTCATGGAGTTGTAGAGAGCAGTAAGGTCACCTCTGAGCCTCCTCTTCTCCAGGCTAAACAACCCCAATTCCTTCAAACATTCCTCACAGGGCTTGTGTTCCAAGCCCCTCTCCACCCTCGTTGCCCTCTGGACACGCTCAAGCCTCTCAACATCCTTCCTAAACTGAGGGGCCCAGAACTGGACACAGCACTCAAGATGCGGTCTCACCAGTGTTGCCATCTTATTGTAAAGGTTTTGTATCTTCTTGGTGATTTCTCATGGGTAGCTTTTCACAGCACTGACTCCTTTTTCTTCTTAGCACAGATAACAAACTCCATCTAACATCTTGACTAGTTAACTTACTTTTTTACAATACTTTTCTTAATTGGATCTAGCTGTGGCTTATTAAGGGCAGGCCTGTTCTTAATTCTTGATAATTAGCACAGCTGTAACTCCTTAGGGGGGAGATTACCTCCATTACTATCTCTATTTTCCTACATTCCACCCATCCACACACCAGTACAGAGTACAGGGCAAGAATGACCTCCCTGGTCCTGCTGGCCACACAATTCCTAAAGCAGGCCAGGATGCCCTTGGCCTTCTTGGCCACCGGGGCACACTGCTGGCTCACATTCAACTGGCTCTCAACCAGCACCCCATGTCCCTTTCCTCATGAACCACTGTCCCCAGCTTGTAACATTGTAGGGGATTTTTGTGGCCAAAATGTAGAACTCGGCACTTAGACTTACTAAACTTCATGCTGTTGGACTCTGCCCATCCATCCAACCGATCTAAGTCTCTCTGCAGGGCCCTCCTTCCTTCCAATAGATCGACACAAGCTCCCAGCTTAGTGTCATCTGAAAATTTACTAATGAAGGACTCAATGCCTTCATCCATGTACTCTATAAAAATATTAAATAGAACTGGTCCCAGCACAGACCCCTGAGGGACAGCACTGGTGCCTGGCCCCAGCTGGATGCAGCAGCGCTCACCAGCTCTCTTTGGGCCCGGCCATGCCCCCAGTTCTGAACCCAGCACAGAGTGCTCCTGTCCAAGCCACGGGCTGCAGCTTTTCCAGGAGACAGTATCAAAGGCCTTGCTGAAGTCTAAATAGACAACATCCACAGCCTTTCCCACATCCACCAGGAGGACCACCTGGTCATAGAAGGAGACCAGGTTGGTCAGACATGACCTACCCCTCCTCAACCCCTGCTGGCTGGGTCTGATACCCTGGCCATCCTGTAAGTTCTGTGTGATGACACTCAGTGTGAACTGTTCCATAACCTTACCTGCTACTGAGGTCAGACTGCCTGGCCTATAATTACCAGGATCCTTCTTCCCACCGTTTTTTGAATGGGTGTTTTGAATGGTTCCTGTCATCTGGAACCTCACCAGTGAGCCAGGACTGTCGGTAAATGACGGAGAGCGCCTTCGCAAGCTCATCTGCCAGCTCCCTCATCACCCTGCGGTGGATCCCAACTGGTCCCATGGATTTATGAATATCCAAACATCTCAAAAGTTCTCTGACTGCCTTCTCTTGATAATGGAGGAAACATTCTGCTCCCTGATACCACGGAGCAACCCAAGAGGACAGTTATCCTGAAGGCAAGTCTTCTCACTAAAAACTGTGACAAAGAAGGCGTTAGGCACCTCTACCTTCTCCTCATCTGCAGTTACAAAGTTCCCTTCAGCATCTAATAAAGAACAAAGGTTTGTCTTACTCTTCCTTTTACCATTAATATATATATATAAACATTTTTTGTTATCCTTTACAAAAGTCGCTCTTTTAAGTTCAAACTGAGCTCTAGCCTCCCTAATTTTTTTTAGCAGCTCCCTTAAACACTTCCTAAGAGACCTGACCCTTCTTCCAAAGATAATACATTGGTTTTTTTATTCCTGAGTTCCTCCAAAACCTCCTTGCCCATCCAGGCTGGATTTTTGCCTTGTCGACTTATCTTTCGGCACAAGGGACAGTCTGTTCCTGTGCCCTCAAGATCTCCATTTTGAAGCACGCCCACCCTTCCTGAACTCCTTTGTTTTAAGGACTACTTCCCAAGGAACTCTCTGAATAAGTCTCCTGAATAGACCAAAATCTGCCCTCCAAAAGTCTGGTGTAAAAATCTCATTAATGTTCCACTTGACTTCACCAAATATTGAGAATTTTATAATTTCATGATCGCTATGTCCCAAGCGGCCTCCAACCACCACATCTCCAACCAACCCATCTCTATGTGCAAATAACAGATCTAACACAGTCCCTGCCCTGGTGGGCTCACCCACCAGCTGTGACAAAAAGTTGTCCTCCACAAACTCTAAAGATTTCCCTGACTGCCTTTTTTCAGCTGTATTGAGTTCCCAGGAGATGTCTGGCAGGTTGAAATCACCAACAAGAACAAGGGCTGATGATCCTGAAACATTGTCTTAGCTGTTTATAGAATGAATTGTGTCACTATGGAGTAACATAAGAAACAGCACAGATTCACAAGAAGGCTGGTTTGCACAGTGCAGCTTTAATACGAAAATTCTCTCTTTTTATAAACTGTTCTATTTCACCTAATTAACAAAAACACCTCTCTTATAAACAATCTTTCAGAAAAACAGGAAAACAGAGAGTAGGAAAACATCACCTGCAGTTTTTTTATAATAACAACCTATCGTTGTTTCTCTACAATTCCCTAAAAGTCTCGCAAGTTGGCCGTGAGAAGACTTATCTGCTTTTCTCACTCTCTGACCACATCCACAGGTCGCCCTTTTTGTTTAAAGGAGGAGTTGTTGTTTGTAATCCTCTGGGGGCATCCTTGCAGGAAGGAGAACAAACACGGCTCCACAGGTTCCTCTAGCAGTTGCTAGTTATCAATCAGAACCTCAATCGGACACCGACTTAAAATGGTCAGAGAGACCGGATCTTGTGATTCCCTCTTACAAGAAATGCACTATCAATCCTAAAATCATTTACTTATTCTAATACAATCTCAATACTAAGTCTAATATAATAATAACTTACTATTAATTTGTTCAAAGAACTGACAGTCTTAGCCTGTCAACAGTCCTTTTTCAGAAGCCAAGAAAGGATGGAATGTTCGCTCCCCGCTCGTGGTTGATGGTCGTCACCTTGATCATCATTCGGAGGTTGCCAGCTGGCCACACACTGGTTTTGGAGTCACAAATCAGGGCGGACACACCTTGCAGGTACCCATGGCACTCCAGAACACATGCATACCCTCTTGCTTCTTCTGGCGAGATCAGTGTGTGGCGGTTGAAACCTTGTGGACAAAAGGAGACACAAAAAGCAAAGAAAAGGGGAAAGGCTCTTCCCTGAAACTGTGGAAGCTGAAAATTGTTGTGCATGAAGACTCAAAGATGAAAAAGAGCATTGTAAGTACTCTTTGGGGGAGTGGGGGAAAAGGTATGGGGGGATGAGTGTGTGTGTGAATGAGACATGGGCTGGTTATCACACACCTGCAGAGTGGGTGATGAATCTCCCACGCTGCAGTTCCATTCTTCCGTGAGAAAAACAGCCGGTAAAGAGACAAAGCAAAAGATAAAAGGAGTGAGAGAATCTCCTGGGGTGACTGGGACTGGGTCTCAGGGAAGGGGGGGGACCCCTTGGAGAGAGGAAGCCAAAGGTTTTCCTGGTGCAATCCACTGGGAAAGCGGGATAAAAAGTGGAGGAGGCCCCTAAAATTTTGCTGGGTTGAGGGATAAAGACGCCCAAGAGCATCCAGGGTTGAACAACACTGCTGGATTGAGGGATAAAGATGCCCAAGAGCATCCAGGGTTGAACAACACTGCTGGATTGAGGGATACCCCAGAAAATCCAGGGTTGGCCAAAATCATTTTGAGAAAACCTGTGGGTGGATATTAACAAGTGACTGGAGAACAAAGGTACCTTATTTTTGCGTTGTCCTGTTATGAGTGGAAGTGAGTGAGAGGTATTAAATAAATAAAAGTGGATGAGTATGGACAAATGAAAGTATATGCAATATAGATTGCTTAACTTTATTTTCTGGAGGCAGGTGGATTGTGTGGGAGAGTATTGGAAAGGAAGGGTTTTTGTGCTGTGAGGAATGTTCAAGGTGTCAGGGGACTGGATTGTAGCAGGGACAGGTGAGGTGGGGTCCTGGGGAAATGAGATAAGGAGCCAGAGAAGAGAGCAGAGACCCTCTGGGAATACTGTCTCTCCCTGTCTCCAGTTTCTTTGCTCATGCCAGAAGCTCCAGTCTCCCTGCCCATAGCAGCTGCTCTGCCTGAGCCAAGAGCTTCAGCCCTCCTCACCCACACTGGGCACGATCACTCCCGTCCCTGCTGCGGCTTCTCCCCAGCTGACTGCTCATGCACCTACCCCTGTTTCTTTGCGGATTCCAGCTACGCTGTTGAATTCTGCTCCTCCCTCTGTCCCCTTGTGGATCTAGCTTTACAGCCACCTTCAAGCCTGGTCTCTGTTCTCTCGGTGATTCCAGCTCCTTCTGTGCCTGTGGGGGAAGTTCAAAAAGGAGACAGAGCCCCAGCGTGGTCAGGGTGCCGGGAGAGGGCTGGGGATGCCTGTTCCTGCTGCAGCGGGGGAGCTCACCCTCATTTAGGGGGAGGCCTGGGGATGGTTCAGGGGCTGTGCCCACTGAGGACTGGGAGGAACACGGGCTCTGTTTTGTTGTATTTGCAGGGTGCCTGACGAAGGAAGGAATGATGAGTTTGACTTTGTGTTTTCAGAAGGTTTATTTATGAAGATATTATATTATATTAAAGAATACTAAATTATATTATATTAGAACTGCAGAAAGGATACTTACAGAAGGTTAACGAGATAATAACGAAAAACTTGTGACTCTTTTCAGAGCCCAGACACAGCTTGACTCTGATTGGCTAATAAGTCAAAATAATTTACAGTAGATAAGAGCAAGGCAGAGATAGCCTTGATCTCTCGCTAATTCTCAAAACCTCACCAAGTCGTTTATTTTTGCTCTCTTAAAGCAAGATTTTTTTTTCTTCTTTCGTTTTTTTTCGCTGTTAGGATGGGGGATTTTTGCTCTGAGAAGTTGTTAGAAGAATGGGTCTGTGAAGGCTAAACAGCTAAATAATTACCTCAGAGGGCAAAAGGCAGTAGACGTTAAGACTGGCCTGGATTTTTGGTTTTGTTTTTTCTTTTTGTTTTTTTTTTTTTTTTGTTNGCTGGGTACAAGAAGAACAAGCAGCTATGGCCAAAAAAGACCCCAAAAACCCTTGCTGCTAACCCCAGAAAGTTTTGAAGAATGCTAATGGCAAATCCTGATGTAGAGTTGCCTTTCCTCCCATCACTGTTCCTGTGCTATTAAGAAGTCCTTCTCAGGTAGTGCTGACTACTGAGGCAGCAGTCCAAGCCAAGGGAAAGGAGAGTGGATCCAGGCCAGCAGAATCAAAGGACCTGTGGAGGAACCTGAGGAGTGGACTAGCACATTTAAACCAGGTGATACCAAATTGACTCTGAAGTTGGGACGGGGTGGTAATGAACTGGGAGGACCCAAATGATCCAAGGCATGTACAAAGAATCACAGCTAAACTGAGAAACAAGGCCAAGCTTATAGCAGTGGTTTCAAGTACAGTCTGGACAAGTCCTGAGACACCTCAGATACCCCCCTTGGGGAGGAACACTTCCACTCCAAACAGGAGCATCAGGACTGTTTTGTTCAGAGAATTCTCGTGTTCTGGCCTTGGCCTGTGACTTACACAAAGAGGAAGAGGAATTACAACTTCCATCAGTGCCATACCATATACCCTGTTTGCTTCATCCTAATACCAGACATGCTGGGTTAAATGGAAATGTTTAAATTGTGGGGAAAATTGGTATTGTAGTTTACACAATTGATGCTCTCGTTGCAGGAAGTGTTGAGCACCAAACCTATCCCCTGCCCAGATAGAACTCAAAGCAACTGAAATAATAACTTTGTTTTGTGGATGGGAATTATTAGTGCCTGTTGAATGGGAGATACCTGAGGAACAGTGGGACACTACAATTAAGTAGCGTTAAAAACGATTTGCCTGGAAATTAGCAAAAAGGGAGTGACAAGGAGACGAGGGCAAGACTGGATTGGCCGCTGTACTCGCCACGAGAAGATCATCTACACCTGCTGTGGGCAGCAACCCCATAGGCATGGCAGGTGGGGGTATAAGCCATACCAGACCTCTGTTATTCCTTTTTCTGTCACTCATCTTCTGTCTTTTCCCTTTAGGGATACCAGCAAAATCGTGTCACAAATGCTATCAAAAGCATGACATGGAAAGAAATCAAAGTTCCTTTTTTATTACACACACCCGTGTCAACAGTCACTGCTATGACCCATCCTAATTAAGTACCTGTATGCAAATTGGGGAAAATACTGCATTGCGAGAAACTTAGGAAAAAGTGGTATTAAGTTGGAAAGTGAATATCGAAAAGGGAAGAGATGGATTTGTTTCACATTTGCCCTTAGGAGTGAAGTCCAAGATTTGGTAAAAGAACAATTAGTAAGCAAAAAGGTAAAACCAGCACAGCGATCTAACTCTGTATCAACCCAAATTAATATGCTGAATCGTATGATAAAACTCCAAACAATTGTAGCCATAATAACAAACATAACCAGTTGGGCATTGGAATTAATATCAAGCCAACAAAGCCAAGCAAAAACCATCATGTATCAGAATAGGTTGGCTTTAAACTAATTATTGGCTAAAGAAGGGGGTGTTGGTGGAAAATTGACTATATCAGGATGTTGAAAATAAGTAACCACGAGGAAAAACAGCCCATGTACTGATGCACAATTGGGAACCAGGCTTTAAACTAATTATTGGCTAAAGAAGGGGGTGTTGGTGGAAAATTGACTATATCAGGATGTTGAAAATAAGTAACCACGAGGAAAAACAGCCCATGTACTGATGCACAATTGGGAACCAGTGTTAAGAAAACCAGCTGGTGAGATAATGCATTGGGGATAGAATGGTGGAAGAAATTAGGCTTCTTCCTTTTCTGTGCTACAGCTGTTTGGATATTTCTTCCTTTTTTGACTCCTTGTTTTATTCAGCTAATTACCAACATAGTCCAAAGCATAAGAAACATTCTGGGCCCAGACCCCCTTTTGTGCCCCCCACCCACCACGGGGGTTCCGCCCCCTCCCCTGTGACCCCCTCAGGGCCGCAGAATGCCCTGGGAACAGCGCCGGGACTGGGGGGGCTCAGGAAAGTGAGAAATGGATTTGTAAAGGATTCCCAAAACCTGGCAGAAAGCTCACACAGCCTCAGACATGTCCATGAAAACTAAGATTTTATTGAGCTAATGAGCAGGTACAAGGAATTATCAATAATCAAACACCACTATCAAATACCATAGCAAAATACTTGTGATCAATATCAACGTACAAAGGCCAATAGAGAAATGCAAAAGCCAACAGAGAAATGCAAAAGCTAAATATTATATTGTCATTTATAACATGGCTGCAGCCACAGCAGAAAGCTGCCTCTGCTGCAAGGCACCGAGGGGGCTCATTCACCCCCTGACCCACCACCGCATCCATCAGTGTCCCCAGAGTGTCCTCAGAATGTCCCTGAGTGTCTCCAGTGACGTCACCCCAGGAATTCCCATCAGGATTTGGGACAATTTCCATGAAAATTCCCAGAAAATTGCCCAAATTTGTCCCAAACCCCACATGGGGAGAGGAGAGGGGACAAGTGACAGCAGCAATGTCCCCAATGATGTCACTGCCCCGATGATGTCACAGTGGTGACATCACTGTCCTGAAGCAGCCTTGGGATGTCCTTGATGGCTTTTTGGCACCTCTCGGCAATTGTGTGCCCACTGGGGCCATCAGGATCACAACGGAAGAAGAACAGGTCGATGTCCCCAAGTGTCCCCAGCAGGTGATCTTTGGCCAGGCGGGCGCTGGCCTCCTACAGCCGCTCAGCCTCGCCCACCTTGGCCACCAAGTCCTCAGGGACATCGTGGGACACCTGATTTGTCCCCTTCAGGGCAGCCTCGATGTCCCCAACCCTGCGCTGCAGCTCCTGGAGGAACGCGGTGGCTTCGTCACACGCGGCCACCAAGCGCTCCAGCAGCCCCAGGGCCGCCTCCGCCTGCTGTCTCATGGTGGTGACCATTGGGCTGGGGGCCACCACAGCTTCTCCTGTGTCCTCTCCCATGTCCCCTTCCATGTCCCCTTCCACGGCCTGTCCCACGGCCCTCCTCACGGCCATGGCGGTGCTCTTGCCGGTGGCCGCGTCCCTGCAGGCGTTGCGGAGCTTGGTGGCCTTCCTGGCCAGCCGGAACCAGCTGTCCTCCAGCACAGCCACTGACCGCTGCCACTCGCTGGCCATCGTTGTCACGTCGCCCCAGGTGACCCCTGGGGTGCTCTCGCGGGCGGCCAGGACCCGGCCCAGGGAGATGGGAGGCTCATCCTCGCGGTGCCACCAGGCGAGACCAGCGTGGTCCAAGGTGAAGGAGAGCTGATGGGTGAAGCTCTCCAGGGCCAGGTGCAGGAACCCTGGGGACACGGCCAGCATCACGTCCCCGTCCAGCCTGGCTGTGGTGGCCACCAGCTCGCCCAGGGTGGCCACCACGGTGACCTGCCGCTCCAGCAGCTGGGAGGGGGACAGCTGGGGAGGGGACAGGAGAAGTGTCAGGGACCTGGTGGCACTTGTGGCCTCCTGCGGTGGCCCCTGTACCTTCCCAGGGTCCCCTTTGCCCCTCCCTGGGGGGCTCTGCTGTCCCCTCTGTCCCTTTGTCACCCCCTCGTTCCCTCTGCCCCCCAATCCCACCTCCCGTTGTCCAACCCCCTCCACCCCTCTGTCACCTCCCACCTTCCCACTATGCCCTCCTGTCCCCTTTGCGACCCCCTGTTCCCTCCAGCCACATCCGTGACCCCTTCGTCCCTTACTGCCCCCTTTCATCATCTCCTGTGTCCCCTCCATCTCCCCTGTCCCCTCTGTTCCCCCCGTCCCCTCCTGCCACCCCCGTGTCCGCTCTGCCACCCCCGTGTCCCCACTGTCCCCTCCCAGCCCCCCGTGCAGTGATTGTCGCAACTCGCGGGGCTCCATGGCCGCTGGGGACACTCCAGGGACGCTCCAGGGACGCTCCAGGGACGCTCCGGGGACACCAGTGCCTGTCCCGAGCCCCTGTCCCACCCGGTGTCACCATCCCACTTAGATCGCGCGCTGAAGGGGCGGGGCGAGGTGACGTCACCCACAGGCCGCGCCCCCCGCACCCCCCGCAGGGCCATGGCTCGCTGGTGGCCAGGTGACACCGCAATGTCCCCTCCCCCGCGGGGACACCTGGCAGGACACGGCCACCGCGGGCAGGGCCAGCAGCAGGTGACCGTCCTCTGCCACCCCCAGGGACACTGCGGGGACACGGGGACAGCGCACAGCTGGCACCAGGGACACGGCAGAGCCACCAGTACCAGCCTCGTGACACCAGTTCCAGCCTAGTGCCACCATGTCTGTCCCACTGTCACCAGCCCAGTGGCACCAGTTTTGTCCCACTGCCACCAGCCCAGTGCTCCCGGTTCCATCCCAGTGCCACCATTTCCATCCCAGTGTCCCCAGTCCTGTCTCAGTGCCACCACTCCAGTGCCACCATCCCAGTGGTCCCAGTTCCCTCCCAGTGCTCCCAGTTCCATCCTAGTGCCACCAGCCCAGTGCTCCCAGTCCTGTCTTAGTGCCACCAGATCAGTCCCACTGTCACCAGCCCAGTGCTCCCAGTTCCATTCCAGTACTCCCAGTTCCATCCCAGTGCCACCAGCCCAGTGTTCCCAGTTCCATCCCTGGGTGTTGGGGTCAGGATTTTTCTGTTTGCTCCTGATCACCTGGGGAATTCCTTCCCATGGAGGTGCTGACTGATTGATTGATTGATTAACTTATTGATTTATTAATTGATGGATTGATTGATTGATTGACTCATGGGTGCTTGGGACAGGGGGGAACTCTGGGGGTTCTTTTGGAGATTTTCCCTCAGGGGATTCACGCTGGGAAGGATGGAAGTTTGACAAGAAAGTCTCACAGATATTTCTGCTGGGCAGGAAAATCTCTGAATGTGGAAGCTGAGAGCGGAATAGAAATGGAAGCAGGTTTTGGCAGAGAAGAATAATGGATGTGTAAATTGAGGATTGCTGAGCCAGCCTTGCAGGACAATTAAATAGCAAAGGTTATGTCAAGATGGAAAGAGATTTTGTGACTTAGAGCAAAGGACAAGCTGACCGCAAACACAAAGATGTTTTTACCAAGCAGGAAGATTCCACAGGCAAACAAGACATGTCAATGTGGCAAGTAGAAAAACGGTCTCAGAATTTTCCACGGCAAGAAAACTGAAAAAAACCTTTAAGCCTAAACTGTGTGCAAACCGCCCTTCACTTGTGTTAAGATTTTAGAAGTTTAATAGTAATGAAAATAGTAATAAAAATGAGGACAATAAGAATTTGGACAATCAAAGCTAGGACAAGAAAAGACAATAAAAAGCAAAGAATTATGGACATGGGGTGCTTTTGCTCTGCTACAAAAGCACGCTTCGCTGACAAAGGATTACTCCCTAAAAGCAACAGCCTATTGCATATTCATCTATCTCATACCTGATTCAAAAACATTCCTATTCAAACTAAGGGTGTTTCTCCTTAATTTCAACTCCCCCCCTCATCTTGTAAATCAGTCCTGCCAGTCCCTCGAAGTCTGGTTCTTCTTGATAAGGAGGCAATCATTCTTCTTCTGGTAATTTTGGGGTCTTGTTGCTGTTCTCTCTATGCGAAGAATTTCTTAATTACCTCATCCATTCCTTGGGCTGGATACAAAAAGTATCTTACATCACATAGCTTCTATTTTAATATTATGTTATAGCCTAAAAACTAGATTTACCACACTACTTAAAAGAGATTAATACAGCACAGCTTAAAAAAAAAAAAAAAAAAAAAGACAATACAGCAATTTACCAAAATAACACATATAGTATTCATTTTAATATTTGGGAAAAGCCAACAACATAATCTGTATTTATAACACACTGAGAGGTGAAGACACACTCCTGACAGGACTCTTTGATGGAGGAGCTGTTATCTCAGGTGTGGATTTTATCTCAGGTGTGGTTTTTATCTCAGATGTGGCTGTTATCTCAGATGTGGCTGTTATCTCAGGTGTGGTTTTTATCTCAGGTGTAACTGTTATCTCGGGTGTGGTTTTTATCTCAGATGTGGTTTGTATCTCAGATGTAGCTGCTATCTCAGGTGTGGTTTTTATCTCAGGTGTGGTTTTTATCTCAGGTGTGGTTTTTATCTCAAAAGCCCAATGGCCCAGTGAGTGGCCTCAGCAGTCCCTGGCACACTCCACACCCCCACAAGGTCCCCTGGCTGAAGCCCCCAGGTGATTTAAAGCAAGAGGAGAAGAACCCCAGCTCTCAGAAATGACATTTGATAAAAATCTAAATCTCTGAGGGACATCCGGCCCAGGTCAAATTTCCACTTTCTTGTCTTTTTTTAACCCTGTGTTTTGTTGAGAATTTTTCAGTCGAGCTATTTGGTATTATAGAATTATTTAGTGTTGCAACTGGAATAGAACTGTAACCATTATAACAATTTCATGTTACAGCTGTAATGGAACTATAACATAACTACAACTATTACAATGATAACATTCAGTATTCTATAACTATTTAGTGTCATAACTGCGATTTGCGGAGCAAACCAACTCCACAGCTTTTGTGCAAGCTGTAAAGCCGGTATGTGTGTTACCGTGCTGGCTGCACGGGGGATCGTTCCCCTCCAATGGACATGCCCACCTCGGGGAGCTCCAGACCTGTTTTTATCTCCCTTACTGATCCACACGCCTGGCATTTCACAGCAGGTTCATGAATATTCATTCTGCTGATTCCGGTTGGTGGCGCTTGCAGCTGGTTTTTTTTATCAGAAGGTACAGAAAGAACTCCTGGGTCATCCTGCCCTGTCATCCTGCCCTGTCTCCTGCAGCCTCTCCGTCTGTCCCAGAGCTCAAGGGGCCCTTCCTTCTCTCTGTCCTTCAGCACAGGGTTTTTCTGAGCACAGGCAGTCAGACCAAACAGCCGTGTTTGCAAGCTACAGACTTAATTCACAGATGTACATTTCACCTAAATCAAAGTGGATTTCCACTCTGGAACACTTCCACTCTGTCTCAGCAGTCTGGAAGGTGCAGAACATAATCTCCAGCATAAACAGAATAGAAGGCTGGGGATACAAGCATCATGACGTCAGCCTAGGACAGAGCCACACCACACCTGAGGTAACAGCCACACCTGAGATAACAGCCACACTTTGAGATAACAGCCACACTTTCAGATAATAGCATCACCTATGATAACAGCCACACTTTAGGATAATAGCCACACCTGAGATAACAGCCACTCTTTGAGATAGCGACACTTTGAGATAACAGCTCCTCTGTCAAGCAGTCCTGTCAGGAGTGTGTTTTCACCTCTCAGTGTGTTATAAATACAGATTTTATGAGATAACAGCTCCTCTGTCAAGCAGTCCTGTCAGGAGTGTGTCTTCACCTCTCAGTGTGTTATAAATACAGATCATGTTGTTGGCTTTTCCCAAATATTAAAATGGATTCTATATGCACAATGTTAAAATTGCTCTTATTTCTGCTATTGTCAGGGAAATCAGTCGCCAAACCCCAGGGATTTATATCCAAAAAGCAGCCAGGAGAATCCTTTTGCTTTATCCCAATAAAGGCAGAGGCCATGGGGCGTTCTCCTGGGCTCCCTCAAATTTTTGGATCACAGCCTCCTTTTTATCCCAATTTCCCTCTCTCTCTCTGGGGAATTTGGGGGGCAGGAGGTGGCAGGACGAACCCCCAGGTGTTGACCACACCCTTTTTAGGCCACGCCCTGCATTTCTAGCCCCACCCCGTGCTGGACACGCCCACCGGTTGCCCGTCCCCTTCAGGCCCCGCCTCTCCCAAGTCCCAGTTCTGCGTTCTGGCCCCGCCCCCTCCCAAAGCCCCGCCCTCTAAAGAGCCTTGACCCCGCCCCCGGTTGGATTTTTATCAATGGAAAGCAAAAATTGCCCCCAATCCACCCAAAAATAGAAACCAGCAGGGGTGGGAAGGGGCATGGCGACACCTGTGACATCACGGGGGAGGGGACAGGTGGGTTTTTGGGGGGTCCCAGGCGGATTTGGGGCATCCCCGATGGTTTTTAGGTAAGTCCAGGTGGTTTTTGGGCGGTGCCAGCTGGTTTTTTTGGGGTTCCAGGTGGGTTTTGGGGGGTTCCAGATGCGTTTTGGGGGGATCCAGGTGTCCTGGGAGGGATCCAGGTGTGTCCGGGCAGGTGCAGGTGCCCAGGTGTGCTGGGAGCTGCTGATCCAGGTGTGCAGGAACTCGAACATCTGGGTGGGCTGGAACTCAGGTGTGAGGGATCCAGGTGCCCGGGTGTGGGTGGGACCTGGTTATCCAGGTGTGATGTCACCTGGTTATGACATCACCCACCCACCCAGGTGTGATGTCATACCCAGCTCACCCAGCCATGACGTCACCTGCCACACCCCTCCTCCTGCACAGGTGTGATGTGACCCCCGCCAGGTGTGACATCATCCAGGTGTGTCACCTCCAGGCTCACCTGGGCGTGATGTCACTGTCGTACCCAGCTGTCCCCTCCCCCCTCACCTGCCCAGCCCACCAGGTGTGATGTCACCCCACCAGGTGTGATGTCATCCACCCTCCCCAGGTGTGAAGTCACCAATCCCACCAGGTGTGATGTCACCTACTCCCCAAAGTGTGATGTCACCCCCCAAGGTGTGAGGTCACCACCACTCCCTGGCTGTGTCACCCGCTGTCCCTGTACCTGCCCAGGTGCGACAGGTGTCACTCAGGTGTGACATTACCTGCTCAGGTGTGGCAGGTGTCACTCAGCTGTGACATTACCTGCTCAGGTGTGGCAGGTGTCACTCAGGTGTGACACTGCCTGCCCAGGTGTGACAGGTGTCACTCAGCTGTGACATTACCTGCCCAGGTGTGGCAGGTGTCACTCCCTACCTGTGCCCTGTCCCCTGCCCCGTGTCCCTGTCCCCCCACGGGCGCCCCTGTGCCTCACAAAGCTGTCCCTGCCCCTGCCCAGGTGTGGCAGGTGTCACTCAGCTGTGACATTGCCTGTCCAGGTGTGACAGGTGTCACTCAGCTGTGACATTACCTGCCCAGGTGTGACAGGTGTCACTCAGGCGTGACATTACCTGCCCAGGTGTGACAGGTGTCACTCAGGTGTGACATTGCCTGCCCAGGTGTGGCAGGTGTCACCCAGGTGTCACAGGTGTGTCCAAAGGTGGCAGTGGGGGTGTGTGTTCTGTTTCTCTCTGCTGGGGCAGTTCTCTTCTGTTCATCTGCAGTTTTCTTTATCCATTCCACAGCCAATCCTCCCTCCAGGAGAGATCTGCTGTTAATGAGCCGTTAATTATTAATTATCTTCTGCTCATGGGCCACTGAGTGTCCCTGCAGGGCTGATGAAAATTCCATCATCCCAAGGGGAGATGCTCCGCCCAGGGGGAGGAGCCAAGCATTCCTACCTGGCCAGAATCAGATTGGAGCAGCAGAGAGCCTTTCCCACTGCATTCCCAGAGCAGCAGCTCTCTTCTCATTTTGTTTGACTTCATTTTTATTATGTCTATTTTTATTTTTTGCTTTGTTTTTATTATTTTTATTTTTGATTTTTACTACTTTTATTCTTATTTTTATTTTGTTTCTATATTGGTTTTATTTCTATATTTTCAATTTTTATATTTTCAGTTATTAGTATTTTATTTTTGATTCTATTTCTGTTCTTCATTTTATTTTTATCTTATTCATTGCTTTAATTTTTAAATTTTTGATTTTATTTTAAACTAATTGTATTTTTATTTCTATATTTTTACTTATTGTTTTGTTTCTTTAAATTTTTATTTTTCATTTTATTTTTATCTTATTTTTATTTCTATCCTTTTATTATTTATTACTTTGTTTTATTATTTTTAAATTTTTATTTTTCATTTTATTTTTATCTTATTTTTATTTCTATCCTTTTATTATTTATTACTTTGTTTTATTATTATTTTTTATTTTATTTTTATCTTATTTTTATTTCCAATTTTATTTTTATCATTATTGTTATTCTTATTTCTATACTTCTTTCAATTCTAATTATTTTATTTTATTTTATTTTGCTTTATTTTATTTTGCTTTATTTTGTTTCAATTTAATTTTAATTTCCTTCCCAAATAAAGAACTGTTATTCCTGCTCCCATATCTTTGCCTGAGAGCCTTCTAATTTCAAATTTCAATAGCAATTCAATTTAATTTCAATAACAATTTAATTTCATTTCACCAACAATTCAGAGGGAGAGGGTTCACATTTTCCATTTCAGGGGTCTCCTGCCTCCCTCAGCACACACCTGTCTGTTCAAACCAAGATAAACCAAAATACCCCAAAATCACATCCAAACACCATAACAGACCCTGAAATTACCCCAAATCACCCCCAAAATTGCACCAAAATACCCTGAAATCCCATCAGGGATTCCAAAATTACCCCAAAAGTGCCCCAGATTGCCCCAAAATCCAGACTCCTTGAAATCCCATCAGGGACCCTGAAATTGCACCAAAATACCACAAAATTACCCCAAATTTAACCAAAATATGGTCAGGAACCTCTGAAATCCCATCAGGAACCCTGAAATTCTACCAAATCACCCCAAAATCCCATCAGGAACCCCAAATTACCCCAAAATTGCACCAAAATACCCCAAAATCTCATCAGGAACCCCAAAATTACACCAAAAGACCCCGAAATCCCATCAGGAATCCTCAAAATCAGGGCAGGGACCCCAAAATTACCCCAAATCCCCCATAACTCCGGTCAGGGTCACCAGAATAACCCCAAATCCCCCCAAAATCGCCCCAAACCTGGTCAGGGACCCCCAAAATCAGCCCAGACCCTCCAAAATTCAGTGACAAGCTGTTGTCTCCGCTGAGGCAGGACGACCTGGTTCGAGAAGGGCACGGAGCCACCTCGGGCTGCTCGGGCCAATCACTCACAGACACCAGTTCTGAGGATGGGAACTTGTTGTATCCTGCTTTTTGTTTTATCAGTAGGTTTATGGTTTGATTTGTGCTTTGGTGGTTTTCCTCGGTGCCGTTTTTCCTTTTGTCTCCGCCTTTTCCCAGTTATGTCGTCAGCTAGTTTCTAGTTTCTATTTCTCCAAATTTTACCCGTTTATTGAAAGCGTTTTTCCTCCCTTGGAAGTTTATTGGTTCACTACTGTTATTCCCTGCCTAGGTTTTCACTCCAGCTCTCCTAATTTGTTGGAAGTGGGGCCTTCCCCTGACTTTCTCCCGAGATATAAGTCTTTGTTGGCCCCTTAATCGGGGCCCAGGAGAGGAAAAAAGGGGAAGTTTACCATCAAATAAAGTTTCCCTGGGACCCGTGTGCGCTGCCTGTGTTCTATACTGCGCCGAAACCCCAAAATTGCACCAAAATACCCCAAAATCTCATCAGGAACCCCAAAATTACACCAAAAGACCCCGAAATCCCATCAGGAATCCTCAAAATCAGGGCAGGGACCCCAAAATTACCCCAAATCCCCCATAACTCCGGTCAGGGTCCTCAAAATAACCCCAAATCCCCCCAAAATCGCCCCAAACCTGGTCAGGGACCCCCAAAATCCCATCAGGAACCCCAAATTACCCCAAAATTGCACCAAAATACCCCAAAATCTCATCAGGAACCCCAAAATTACACCAAAAGACCCCGAAATCCCATCAGGAATCCTCAAAATCAGGGCAGGGACCCCAAAATTACCCCAAATCCCCCATAACTCCGGTCAGGGTCACCAGAATAACCCCAAATCCCCCCAAAATCGCCCCAAACCTGGTCAGGGACCCCCAAAATCAGCCCAGACCCTCCAAAATTCAGTGACAAGCTGTTGTCTCCGCTGAGGCAGGACGACCTGGTTCGAGAAGGGCACGGAGCCACCTCGGGCTGCTCGGGCCAATCACTCACAGACACCAGTTCTGAGGATGGGAACTTGTTGTATCCTGCTTTTTGTTTTATCAGTAGGTTTATGGTTTGATTTGTGCTTTGGTGGTTTTCCTCGGTGCCGTTTTTCCTTTTGTCTCCGCCTTTTCCCAGTTATGTCGTCAGCTAGTTTCTAGTTTCTATTTCTCCAAATTTTACCCGTTTATTGAAAGCGTTTTTCCTCCCTTGGAAGTTTATTGGTTCACTACTGTTATTCCCTGCCTAGGTTTTCACTCCAGCTCTCCTAATTTGTTGGAAGTGGGGCCTTCCCCTGACTTTCTCCCGAGATATAAGTCTTTGTTGGCCCCTTAATCGGGGCCCAGGAGAGGAAAAAAGGGGAAGTTTACCATCAAATAAAGTTTCCCTGGGACCCGTGTGCGCTGCCTGTGTTCTATACTGCGCCGAAAACAACTGAAAACTGGGATTCTACGGAGCTCCAAGGGGGAAAAACTGCCGCGCCCCTCTCTTGTCATTCGCTAGCCGGGGAAAGAGAAGCGGCAGTAAATGGCGTTTATTCCCTGGTTACACGGCCTTATATAACCTTCGTCTGCTCACGCAAGGAACCGGGAGAAAGGGGAGGTCCCTGTCTTCCCGTCCAGCGCGAGATCTTCCGATCGCCTGTCCCTATCTCCCCACGCTTCTCTCTCCTCCCACAGCGCAGTCCACATCTGAGTGTCTTCTTTCCTTGTCGAGCAGTCAACGTTTTTTCTTGCTCTTGATAGAGTTTCACATGCTTCATTGAAATCCATCTGGACTTGGCATCTGTTAAAACACAAACAAATCCCACGTCCCCACAGGGACTGAAGGATTTTCTCAAAATCCTGGAGGTGAAGAATGGGTTCTGGTTCCATTTTGCAATGTTACATAGAGAAATGTAAGATAAGAGTAATTAGGAATCTATTCAGATAATACACACAATCAACAACACATACAAGATCAAAAAGTTACTAAACACTACAACACTGAACTCTCATCCCAGAGTTTGCGACAACCTGATAAACCTTAAACCAACAGAGAACTGGAGAAATCATGTCCGGATTCATGCTTCTCCAAACTTTCTCTGAAAATGGCTCAGCTATCATAAATGGTCAAATTGCCAAGTCAAAAAGACTTGAATATTTTTTGATGCAGAAAACATCTGGGTTGATTGTCAATCACTCCATCCAAATAGAGTTAGAACTTGGCCAGAGCCCAAACTCTAATTGGTGGGTATCTCTTGGCACATTTTTAAACAAGACTCTTAAAAATAACATTTATAAACAAGAAACCTTAGGATTACAAACCAATCGAACCATCCAACAACCGAATCCCTTTCAAAGCCTCCGTCAGGACAGAGATTCTCCAAACACAGCAAACTTCTTGAATTCTCTGCTGGAGTACTTCTGAAATCATAACTGAAAGGAACCACAAGACTGGCAATCTGGATAAAAACCCTCAGAAACATAGAAGTAGTTAGGAAATAAAAATACAGGAGCCTGAAGAGACACGTGTCTTGCAGGTGATCGCACAAAGAGATAGGAAAACACATGAAAGCTGGCTGCAAACACCATAACAACACTAAAAAAAAAGGGGTTTTTTTTTTTTTTTTTTTTTTTTTTTTTTTTTTTTTTTGCCGCCAGACAGAATTTTATTTTTTTTTATTTTATAAACTGTGTTAGTAAAAATTCCTCAAAATTCCAGTAAACCAATCATACATTATCAAAAGACAAGTGTGATAAGTAAGCAGCTGTCATTTAGTTGACAAAATGATGACACTCATTTCCATACCATACATATTTCTTTACTTTAAAATGTGCTTCACACATTTTCTGCTCCAGCTGATACAATCTGTAGTTACTGTACAGACTTACAAAATGCTGAAAATTAAACCTGTGGTTCACCAGCTTGGTTTTAAGACACACAAAGTAGCTTAAAGTTGACTGACCATTCAAGTCATCAGCCCATTCTAAATATTCCTGTTAAACTTTCCAGATCTTCATTTTTGAAATGCAGTTCTTTCAGTAATGTGGTCAGGAACTGTGTGTACACTGGGCTTGTCTGAGTATCCTTGAAAAGCGGTGTTGTTTGTGACAATACAGATAACAAAACAATAGCAATCAGAGTCCATTCAGGCATTCTGTGGATAATATTTCTGTTTGTTAACCGGAAAGTTCTGACAAGATTTTTTAGCTCTGCGTAGACATCACCTGAAGCAATGTGAAGAGGGCCCAAAACTGCAGAGAATGCTTTTCTCAGTTTTTCAAGGACAATTCGCTTCCTAATCTGCATTTGTGCATTTGAATCAACAAGTGGGAAGGTGAGATCTTCCTGTTGATCATCTTTGTCTTTGCTTGGATGCTCCCCTGCCTGCACTCGTGTCGCTGCCTCCTCAGCCAAGACGCACCTTCCTTGAAAGAACTCTCTTACTCGGAGCTCTAGGAACTCTGTTTCTTCTTTTAACTCTTCATAACCAGGCTCAGGCTGAACTATTCCACCTGAGCCTGTGAAAGGGAAAGAGTAGTTCAAACTGTTTCCAAACTCCCCTGCAGCAACAGTGTTGAGATCATCAGCTGTATCTAAGTCATCCTCATCAAGCTCTTCAGTTTCCTGGATGACAGATGCTACGCACTCTGATGAGCCCAAAGAAGTATAGTTTGGGCCATAGAGAAATTGGAAAGTTTCCTCAGTTCTCCATTCCGTAAGTGTTTGCCTAAGCTCTTCTAGTAAACTGCCTTTAGAATTAACTGCATGCCTCAGTGCAGGGTTTTTATGTTCTGTTGACTTAGCTAATATTCTTTTAAGATGTTCTGCTCCTCTTTTGCTCACACCTAGAAAAACTATCTGTGATCCACACGTCTTTTCAAAGATTTCTGAAGCAATTGATGTCCCAGGAGCAGTATTGCCTGAAGGTGGTGCAGTTACTTCATTATGAACAGAGCAAGTGTGCCTTTCTTCCTGAGTGTCTAATTTACAATGAGAGAGTTGTTCAGTGGCTTCTAGCACATCTGCATCCTCAGTTTTAGGGCTGGCCTGGACTTTCTGAGCATGCTTCTTTTTGAGGATGCTTTTTCTGTGCAGTTGCTGTGCAAAATTGGCTGAACTTGACTGACTTCTTGGTAGGAGAGAAGAAATAAATTCTTGTTCAGTATCAGTACTGCTGTCACTGGCTGTGTCGTGAGAACCAGATTCACATGGATCTGAAGATATCTTAGGATGTTCAATGTCAGATGCTTGAATTACTTCATCACCTAGTTTCACCTCTTCTCCAGACCGTCCACTCCGTCCCTCCTTCAGCAGCTCTATGTCTGGAGGTTTTTCTTCTTCTCTCATCCACACTGGACTTTTGGAAATTTGAGCTTCCAAATATTTAGATGCTCTATAGCAAAAGCTGCTGCAAAAGCACTTTCTTTCAGTGATATCATAAACTCTGTTTGTTTTTGTTGAAATCCTGTACTTCTGCTTTGGCACATTTCCTAGCTTCTTCTGGCATAGAGGATAACCACACAGTTTGATGATAGACCGTTCATCAACAACGTCTTTATAGTGAGATGGAGTAATACATTTCCCACAATTCAGAAGGAACTCTTCAGTAATGTCCTCTTCCAGGAGCTGCTCAACAACAGACAATGCTTTTTTCTCACATCCCATCCTGTTTCTCAGTGCAGCCTCCAGATCTGCTTTCCTCTGAGCAGCATCTTCATTTTTCGGAGCAGCTGAACGCTTATTTCCTGCGCGCCGCCGGCGGGGCTTGCCCGTCCCGGCCGCCATCCTCGCCATCACCGCCGCTCCCTCGGGAACGTCCCGCTCCTTCCCGGGATCGCTCGCACTGCCCGGGTCCCGTTCGGGATCCGCCCCGCCCGGACCCGCGCAGCCCCGATCTCCTTTGGGCTCCGCTCCGCCGGGATCTCCGCCCGGGCTGGTTCCCCCTGGCTCTGCGCCAACACCCGCAGCCAGCGGGAGCCTGTCCCGCACCGCCGGTGCCCTTGTGCGCTTGCAAAGTGCGAGAAAGCCCTCCCGGCTCCGGCTCCCGGGTTTTGGGTCACTGCTGCGCATCCTCCGCGCTCCGCCGCCGCCGGCACCGCGCTTGTCGTGTATTCGGCCCCCGCGTGTGGCCCCGGCCGGCCCGGCCCTGGCTGGCCCTTCCCCCGCCGCCGGTGCGCTTTCCCCGCCGACAGCTGCCGGGCGAGCTTTGGTACCGTGCGCCTCACCGGGCCCGCGCTGCGCGTGCCCGCCGCCGGCACCGAGCGCGCCGCCGCCGCCGCCACGCGCGTCCCCGCCGCCGCCGCGCCTGCCCCGGCCTCTCCCTGTCGCCCTCGTGGTCCCGAACTTTCGCTGTGGCGGATTTTGTGGACAGTTGGCTGGCTGACAATGGTCACGCTGGAATAACAGCGTTGGTTAAGCAAGAAGGAGACGAGGACAGGAGCCAGCGGTCAGTGTCCGAACCTGGCAAGGGCACTGCGCCCCTGCCGCAATAGCTGCACGGGGGAGAGGTTCCTTAGCTAGAAAAGTGAAGAAAGGATAAGAAAAGCCCAAACAGAAGAACCACAAGGATGTAGAAGTAGGCGTGGTTAGCGGATAATTAACTAACCGATAATGAGCTGGCCTTTTGCAATATGCATTAGCCTCATTAACACCAGTATAACTATGTGTGCCTATCGATAAAGTTTTGAGATTTGCTGATCACTCGTATTGAGTGCCGCCTTTCTCCCACGGATCCCAACATTACGCCGCTCCGTTAATTCATGTACTGCGTGAGGATTCTGAAAACCTGTTGAGGTCGGCGGGAGGAATGCGGCGCGCAATAGGAGCTGCGGCAATCCCGGACCCAGCTGTCCCCATTCCCTCTGAGGTTTCTGGTGTCCGTGGTGGCCACCCTGGGCGCGGTGGTGGCCACTGTGACCGGGCCACACCGGGACATGTGGCGCTGTGTGTCCCCAAAGTCCCTGCACGCAGCCCTGAGGAAATTCACCTGGAGCCTCCAGGACACCCTGGGCCACCCTGGTGTCACCTCCCTGGGCCAGGCCCTGGCCGCCCTTGGGGCCACCCCAGGGTCACCTGGGCCGATGTGAGAGCCGCGGGCAGAGCCTGGCGGGAGTCGGTGGCCGCAGTCACGGAGAGCTGGGGACGGCTGACCAGGGAGGCCATCGGGCTCTGGGACACCTGCGAGGACACGGCCCCCGCCTGGGCCAGGGACCAGCAGGAGGAGGACACCCACAGGGACACAGCTGGGGACAACCTGGCGGCCACAGCCCAGCAGCTGATGGTGGCCCTGGACAGGGAGGAGGCCTCGGCAGGGGCTGTGCACGATGCCCAGGTGGTGGCAGCCACCAGCGAGGCCGTGGGAGAGGCCGTGGTGGCCACTAGGCCGGCAACGGTGACCACCAGGAGGGGACATTGGGCAGAGGTGGCCCTGAGGCCACTGGAGCGCTTGGTGGATGCGTGTGACAATACTCAGTGTTTATCAGTTACATGGAGCGCCAGTTCGAGGAGATGGAGAACGTCCTGGAGGAGACAGACGAGGCATCCCCCGATGTCCCCGAGGCCTTGGTGGCCAAGGCTGAGCGGCTGTGGGGGGCCAGCATCCGCCGGTTCACGTGTCACCTGCTGGGGACAGCTGGGGACATCCACAACCTCCTCTTGAGTCCCTGTGGTGGCCCAGGTGGTCCCAGTGGCCCCGGCAGACACGTATTGGCCAAGTGGTGCCAAAAAGCCATCCAGGACAGGCCGAGGCTGCTGCAGGGACAGTGATGTCACCACTGTCACCTCATCGGGGTGGTGACATCATTGGGGACATCACTGTTGTCACTTGTCCCCTCTTCCCTCCCCACAAAGTATTTGAGACAAATCTGGGGAATTTTCTGGGAATTTTCATTGAAATTGTCCAAATCATGATGGGAATTCCTGAGGTCATGTCACTGGGGACACTTAGGGGAGGACACTCAGGGACACTCTAGGGACACTCAGGGGCATGGTGGCACAGTCTGGGGACACTCAGGGACACGTAGGGACACTGAGGAAAAGTCAGGGAGGACACTCACAAGAATTTTGCTCTGGTACTTGATTATTGATTATTGATAATCCCCTGCAGCTCCTCGTTGGTACAATATAATCTATCTGCTCACGTGTGCCCAATTCTAAATCCTCTCAAATCCCAAACCCTGGATCGCAAAAAATCCCAGATCCCAAATGCTGCCAGATACCCCAAATCTGATCCTAAAAGATCTCCAATCCTGGATCCCAAACATCCCAAATCCCAGACCCCAAATTCTGCTGGATCTCCAGAAACAATCCCAAAAAACCAATTGCAAATCAGGGTCCTGGCAGGGGAAATCAGAGCCCTGGGTGGGGTAATTGGGCCCTGAGGGGGTCAATGGGGTCCTGGAAGGATAAATGGGATCCTGGAAGGGTAAATGGGATCCTGAGGGATAAACGAGGGCCCTGAATGGTAAGTGGGGTCCTGAAAGGATGAATGGGGGTAAATCAGGGTCCTGGCAGGGGAAATCAGAGCCCTGAGGGGTCAGTGGGGTCCTGGCAGGGAAATGGAGCCCTGGGGGATGGATCCGGGCCCCGAGGGGTTAAAGCCAGCTCGAAAAGGTTCCCTGAGGTCCTGGCAGGGCCAGTTCTGCCCCTCGGGGGAGGATCAGGGCGTGGGGCCCTCCCTCCTCCCAGCCTCGACGCCCTCTGCCCTCAGAGCTCCGGCCGCAGCCTCCGGATGGGGACAGGGATGGAGCCCAAGGTGGGAACCCCAAAACCCCAGGGTCACCCCCAGAGGGCACCTGAGGGGATTTGGAGGGATTTGGAGGGATTTGGGAAGGATTTGGTAAAGTTTGGGAATAACCAGGGCTGGGGCTGCGGACGGGGGAAAAGGAAAACGGAAAGTTCCAGAATCTGGGGAGTTCAGAGGGGCCAGGGAGGGGGAAAAGAGGGGTGGTACTCCCCAAATTCCTGGGGGGATTCAGGTGGAACCCCCCAAGATCTCACCTGGATGCCTGGGAACCCCAAAACCTCCCTGAAGCCTCACCTGGGACACCTGGGAAACCCCAAATATCCTTGGGAATTCTCACCTGGGACCCCCCAAACTTCACCTGGGAATCCCTTGGGACCCTCACCTGGACCCCTGGGACCCTCCAAATCCTCACCTGTGCAGCTGGGAAACCCCAAATCTTTGGGAGTTCTCAACTGGGAAGCCCCAAATCCCTGGGGAACGTCACCTGGGAGCCCCAAAACCTGAACTGAGAGCCACAACCCCTCACCTGGGACCCCTTCAATCTCTTGAGAGCCTCACCTGGGACCCTGTTGACCCCTCTGTCCACCCTGACTCCTCTGTTAACCTGGGACCCACAAAATCTCACTTGTGACCCCCAAAATCCCATGTGGACCCCCCCCCAAACCCTTCAGTATGGACCAGTATAGACCAGTATAAACCATTACAGACCAGCAGTGATTGGTATAGACCAGTATGGAGCAGTTTAGAGCAGTGGGAGGCAGTATGGACGAGTATAGACCAGTAGAGACCATTATGAACCAGTATAGGCCAGTATAAACCAGTTCAGACCAGTATGCATCTTTATAGAACAGTGGGAGGCAGTTCAGACCAGTTCAGACCAGTGTGAGTTTCTACAGACCAGGAGGGACTTTCTCCTGCCCCTACCAGTATAGACCAGTATGGACCAGTACAGAGCTGTGGGGACCAGTTCAGACCAGTATGAACCAGTATAAACCAGTTCAGACCAATATGGACAATATGAATATCTACAGACCAAGAGAGACTTTCCCCTGCCCTTACCAGTATAGGCCAGTTCAGACCAGTATGGACCAGTATGGACCAGTGTAGAGCATCATGGGGCAGCAGAGGATGCAGCAACCAGTACAGACCAGTTCAGACCAGTATGGAGCCCTACCGACCAGTAGAGACCTTCCCCTGCCCCAAGATGGGGACACTGGGATGGAACTGGTTACACTGGGACAGGGACAGTGGGACAGGACTGGGGAAACTGGGACAGGACTGGTGATACTGGGATGGTGACATTGGTATGGGGACAATGGGGCGGTGGCACTGGGATGGTGACATTGGTATGGAGACAATGGGGCGGTGGCACTGGGATGGTGACATTGGTATGGGGACAATGGGGCAGTGGCACTGGGCTGGCAGTGGGAGCACTGGGATGGAACTCAGGACGCTGGGTTGGTGACACTGGAATGATGACACGGGTGTGGTGGCACTGGGATGGAACTGGGGACACTAGGTTGGTGACACTGGAATGTTGACATGGGGCTGGTGGCACTGAGGCAGCCCTGGGGACAATTGGGTAGTGGCAGTGGTATAGAACTAGTGGCACTGGGATGGAACTCGTGACACTGGGACACAGCTGGGAACACTGGGACAGGGACACTGAGATGGGATAGGGGACACTGGGTCAGGACTGGGGAAACTGGGGTGGGATTGGTGACACTGGGATGGAGACACTGGGGCAGAATGGGGGACACTGGGGTGAAACTGGGGACACTGGGATTGAACTGGTGACACTGGGCTGGTGCCATGGGTGGCACTGGTGACACTGGGATGACTCCCTTGGTTGGGGTACTGGGATGGAACTGGGAACACTGGGAGGGGACGCTGGGATGGAGACATCAGGAAGGGACTGGGGACATGGGACACAACTGGGAACACTGATGCAGGGACACTGGGACAGGATGGGAGACACTGGGATGGGACTGGTGACACTGGGAGGGAACTGAGAACACAGGGATTGTGACATTTGGATGGATCTGGTGACAGTGGGATGATGACATTGGTATGGAGACAAGGGGGCAGTGGCACTGGACTGGAACTGGGAGCACTGGGATGGTGACACTGGGTTGGTCACATCGGGACAGCCCTGGGGACACTGGGGTGGTGACACTGGGATGGAACTGGTGGCTCTGGGATGGAACTGGTGACACTGGGGTAGTGACACTGGAGCAACCCTGTTGACACTGGGGTGGTGACACCAGCATGGGGACACTGGGCTGGAACTGGGCACAGTGGGAGGTGACCAGTGACACTGGGATAGGGCAACTGGGACAGGACTGGGGACACTGGGCTGGTGGCACAATGATGGTACTGGTGACACTGGGACACAACTGGGAACATTGGGACAGGGACACTGGGACAGGATGGGGGACAGTGGGACAGGACTGGGAAAACTGGGAGGGAACTGGTGACACTGGGAACACTGGGATGGTGACATTTGGATGGATCTGGTGACACTGGGATGCTGACAATGGTATGGGGACAATGGGGCAGTGGCAGTGGGCTGAATGGCACTGGGATTGAATGGAAGCACTGGGATGGAACTGAGGACACTGAGATGGTGGCACTGGGACAGGACTGAGGACACTGTTCCTGCAGCTGGGTTGGTGACGCTGGGCTGGTGGCACTCAGGTGGTGACAGTGGGACAGAACTGGTGGCACTGGGATGGAGCTGGTGACACTGGGGTGCTAGCACTGGGGTGGAACTGGTGCCACTGCTCTGCCCCTGGTGCCACCAGTCTGGTGGCACTAGACAGGTGGCACTGCCGTGTCCCTGGTGCCACCTGTCTGGTGTCCCCATGTCCCTGCAGTGTCTCTGGACTCAGCCCGCGCCGCCCTAGGGGTGACCGAGGACTGTCACCTGCTGCTGGCCCTGACTGTGGTGGCCGTGTCCTGCGAGGTGGCCTGGCGGGGCTTGGGGACATCGCGGCGTCACCTGGCCACCACCGCGGACCACCAGTGGGACATGGCCCTGAGCCTGCGGGACCGCGCCCGGCGGGTGGCGGCCACCAGGGCCAGCGCCGAGGCCACCGCGGCCACCAGCGAGGCCACTGCGGACGCGCTGGGGCGGCTGGAGAAGGTGACGTGGGACCTGAAGACGTTGGTGGCTGCTGTCAACCAGGATAGGGAGGTGACGCCGTGGGGGACACGGGGACAGGGCTTCCCCAGTGCTGCCCGGGCGCTCGGGGACATCGTAGGGACGTGGAGGGAGGTGAACAAGGAGGTGGCGCGGAGGCTGGAGGCGGCCCATAGAGCGCTGGTGGGGCAGGGGTAGGGATGGGCTGGGGACAGGGGGGTGGCATTGTCACCGCTGGGGCACGGGGACACCCTGAGGGACATTGGGGACATCCCCGTGTCCTTCCCTTGGGGACCGCCAGGCCACCCTGACATCCCCTGTCCTGTTTTGGGTCACCACAATGTCCCTGATGTCCCCACAGTGACCAAAACAGGATCCCAGTGTCCCCTAGTGTCCCCAGCAGGACATCAGGAGACATTTGCGCCCTGCTGGGGACATGGGGAGTACATCAAGGCCTGTTGGGGACAGTCAGGGGACAACGGGGTCCCACTGGGGACACTGGGGGTATATTTGGGCTCTGTTGGGGGCCCTGAGGGAATGCTGGGGACATTGGGCTCCTGTTGGGGACATCAGGGAAGACATTGAGGTCCTGTTGGGGACACTGAGGGGATACTGGGGATCTGTTGGGGGACAACAGGACCCTGTTGGGGACATTGAGGGGACATCAGGGTTCTGTTAGAGATACTCAGGGGACACTGCAGCCATGTGGGGACCCTGAGGGGACATCGGGGTGCCGTGGGGGCCATCAGGGGGACATCGAGCACCCGCAGAAGGGGGGGCGGGGCTGGGGTGGTGATGTCACCTCTTCCTGTTTACTGCCGGCTGGGCCACGTTCCTGCGTTCCTGCGTGTCACCCGAGTGTCCCCCAGGCGTGTCCCTGTCCTGTCCCCTGAGGCCATGGAACCCTGTGAGGTATGACAATCCAGGTGCAGAGGGAGCAGGAGGGGACAGGGGATGGCAAAGGGGACAGCAGCGTGGCAGGAACGGGGGGGTGACAGAGGGGTGGTGGGGACTGAGAGTGGCAGGGGGGAACAGTGGAGGGTGGCAGGGGGTGGCAGAGGCGACGAGGGGGTGACAAAGGGACAGAGGGGACAGCAGAGCCCACCAGGGAGCACACAAATGGGAACCCCAGGAGGGAAGAGGGACCATCCCAGAAGGCTACAAGTGCCACAAGGTCCCCGTCACCTCCCCTGTCCCCTCCACAGCTGCTACAGTTGCTGGTGGACGTGGTGGCCAGGCTGGGTGAGCTGGCAGCCACCGTGGCCTGGATGTACGGGGACGTGCTGCTGGCCGTGTCCCCAAGGTCCCTGCACACGGCCCTGGAGGCATTCATCAATCACCTGCGGGACACCCTGGGCCACCCCAGTGTCACCTCCCTGGGCCGGGCCCTGGCTGCCCTCAGGGCCAACCAAGGAGCCACCTGGGCCCATGTGAGAGATGAGGCCAGCGCCTGGCGGGACTCGGTGGCCGCCTTCGGGGACAGCTGGGCCCGGTTGGCCAGGGAGGCCACCGAGCTCCGTGACACCTGCAGGGACACGGCCACCAGGGAAGCCACCACTGCGGCCACCGCCAACACCCAGGCCAGGGAGCAGCGGGTCAAGGGTGAACACTGGGGGACATCTCTGCACAGCGTGGTGGCCACGGCCTGGCAGCTGCCGCTGGTCCTGGACAAGGAGAAGATGGCCTCGGCCATCACTGAGCACGATGCCCGTATGAGGGCGGCTGCCAATGAGGTGGAGGCGGCCACCAAGGCCATGGAAGAGGCTGTGGTGGCCGCCAACAAGGCAGATGCAGCCACCATAAGGAGCCAGCGGGCAGAGAGGGCCCTGGGCCCGCTGGAGCGCTTGGTGGCTGCGTGTGACAAAGCCACCGCGTTCCCCCAGGAGCTGCTGCGCCGGCTCAGGGCCATCGAGGCCTCCCTGGAGGGGATGTCCCCAACAGCTGACGTCCCCAACAGCTTGGTGGCTGCGGTGGCCGAGGCCGAGCGGCTGTGGGAGGCCAGCGCCCGGCTGGCTGGATGTCACCTGCTGGGAACACTCAGGGACATCCGCACGCTCCTCTCGAGTCGCCCTGGTAGCCCTGGTGGCCCCACTGGCCGTGCAGTGGCCATGAAGTGCCAAAAAGCCGCCGAGGCCATCCCAAAGCTGCTGCAGGGACAGTGATGTCACCGCTGTGATGTTATCGGGGGTGGTGAAATCATCAGGGACATCACTGGTGTCACCTGTCCACTCCCTCCTCCCCGCCAGAGATTTGAGACAAGTTTGGGGAATTTCCTGGGAATTTTAATGAAAAATTGCCCCAAATCCTGATGGGAATTCCTGGGGTCATGTCACTGGGGACACTCTTGGGACACTCTGGGGCCATTCAGGGCCACTCATTGACAGGTTGGGGGTGGTGAATGAGACAGCTTTCCATCATGGGTACAGCAGACCATTTCTTGAGCCTCCTCAAAAACCTCCAGGTCCCTTTCCCTCCATGGGCAGTTTCATCTCAAATGCCCAATTTCCCTGCATTGGTGACAGATTGGGCCTCGGTTGTTCAATTGCCCTTTCCCCTTTTAGGGCGTCTCCCCCAGGGAGCTCTGGTCCCGTTATCCTCGCCCTGCACCCGTTTGCCTTGCCCTGGCAGGGTCTCACTTCCCTCTGGGGGAGGGTCCTTGCACGCTGGTTCCCCTCAGCAATAGCAGCTGCCATTATTTTCTCTTTCCCCTTGGCTTTCTCCTCGTCCCTCCGTACCTTGACCTTCTGGGCTCCTTTTATCAGGTCATTCAATCCCTTATCCTGCCATTCCCCCAGTCTTTCTAGCTTTTCCTTATATCCAGCCAAGCATGAGTGACAAAGGTTATCTTCAATAAAGCTTGTCCAGCTGTGGTATCAGAGTCTATCCCTGAGTATTGTCTCGTATTTCGTTTTAACCTCTCCAGCCACTCACTTGGAGTCTCCTCCTCCTTTTGTTGTTCAGCAAATGCCTTGTGGGCGTTCTGAGTTTGGGGGGAGCAGCCTCCCTAATTCCCCTTGACAATTAATGCTCTATAATCTTCCATGGTTTGCCTTCCCCCAGGGTTATGGTGGTCCCAATTAGGGCATTGCAAGGGCATTTTCTGCTCCCCGGGGTGTCCGTGGTGTTCATGTTCCCTCTCCCAAATCCACATCCCTGCTGCTCAGATCATTTGTCTTTCCTTGGGTGTAAACAAAAGGTTAATTATAGATTGTTCTGTTAATGCAATCGGATCTTCTAGCAGAATTTTAAATTCCTTTTTAAAAGCTCTCACTTTGCAGGAATTAAGTGGGGCAGTGACAAACCCCAATCCCTGTGTGCCCCAGCCAA
Source organism: Montifringilla adamsi (assembly GCA_017590115.1). Classification (NCBI taxonomy): domain Eukaryota; kingdom Metazoa; phylum Chordata; class Aves; order Passeriformes; family Passeridae; genus Montifringilla; species Montifringilla adamsi. Next base: position 22,115 of record JAGGNK010009059.1, on the reverse strand, counting down.
TGGCTCTTCCCAGAGGGGGTTTAGTGCCACTGCTTGGTTCTCATTTTTCCACTCCTCTCACTGGACCGCTCTGCCCCAGATATTCTGGCTGGGTCCATCAGGGCTGCAGGGGGTGCATCGGGTGCTGGAGGATATGGAGGGGGCACATACTCTAAGGGGTCCCAGTTTTTGGTTTCTTTTCATTTAAACATCTTCTCCTTTTCCAGGGAAGCCTCGCCCTTCCAACTGGCAGCAGAATCACATTTTTCCTGACTGACCGGTTCTTAGGCATTCACATGAATATTCAAAGTTTGGCACATCCACCCCTCAAAGGAAGTCTATTTTGGCCAGATCACATCAATGATAAATGAGTAGATCTTATCTCCTGATTAGTCTATTTTCTCATACAATAACGTATCGTTTTCACTTCATTTGCATTGTCTCAGGGTTATGTTCCCACTGTGCCAATTTTATCCCTAGGGGCTATCTGGAGGTATATCCATTGATGTTTCCCTGCTCCCCTTTCCCCTGGAGGTTTTCTCTTTGCTTGCTTTGTGTCCCATTTTCTTGGCTTATCCCAGCACTGTCCTCACAACTTTTTTTCCTTCTTTCTTAACTTCCAAGCAAATCCTACCCTTCTCTTTTCACACGTATTTTCCCAGTCCTTCTTGGGTACTGTTCAGGCTCTGGGAACTAAATGCTCTTTTCCCACACTCTATTTCCTACAGAAATTTAAAAATATTTCATGCCTGATTGCTGGCTCTTTCACACTCCCGGCCCCAGGCACTCTTTTGTGTGGCTGTGCAATGCCACCTCTCATGACAGATTTCACACTCACACCACACCCAAGGTTCACATCCCAGTCCACAACTGAAACACAAAATTACACTCATATGTGTTACGATGGCGGTCATTCCTCGGAGACACACAAACGACACAAACTCTCAAAGGCCCTTGTGACAAACAGCCTCACTATTGTTCAGACCCTCTTTAAATAGGGGTTTGAATCTGCTGGCTTAAGACAGCGGACTGGATGGGTTCTCTCTCCACCCAGCTCCTTGGCCAGTGCTGTATCTGCGCCTAAGCTTGAGCAGGGTTGGCTGAGGTCTTTGCTTGGGTTTGAACCCAACCTATCCTCGCCTTATCCAGGGACTTGTTTTCTTCTGGGCTGGCTGAGTTTAGGGGGCAGCTTCAGATCAGCTGCAATGTGACAACTCACCCTCTTGGTTAGATAAAAAAATGTAAATGCTGAGCCTAGTTGAACAAGGCTTTTTCACCCAACTCAACAAGCCCAGTCTCCCACAGCTAGTGATGTACCTCACGCATCACTGGACTTGTGATCTTCACATCCAGAAGCTGTCAGGCAAAACCACCAACATTACAATCCTTTAGGTCAGCATGTCACTGGCTTAATGTTTAGAAGTTACAAAGTTCCAATTTAACACTACAAACAATAAGCAATACAACTCAAAACTATTTCAATGAAAACCACACATATTTCTACCACTGATGTTTTCTAAATATTTGAGTTTTGGAGTGAGGTGATGGGCAGATTGTCTTTCCATTGGCAATCTTCTGCTTCCGATGAGCCGTTGGCTTGCCAGGTTATTTTGTGATTTTATTGGAAAACATCAGAGAAACATGAGAACAGGAGAGTTTGAAATAAGCATCAAAAGTTTTATAACATCCCTAGTGGCTTTCAGAGCTTGTTGCTCATACTTTACTCCTCATTGAAGTAAAATAAAAGTTTATATCTTAACGACTGGTTGTTCCTCTATGGAGGTTAATCCGCCTGTTTCTTTGGTGGGGTTTTCCTTCCATTTGTCAGCTTTTTTCTTTCTCTGACTCCTACGCCGTTCAGTTTTTCAGCCTTTCTGTCTTTTCCCGGCTCCTGCACTGTCTGGGTTCCTTGCCTTACCGGCTTTTTCTGGCTCTTTCGCAGCTCAGTCTCCCCTGCTCTGCACACAGAAAATGGCTGAGCCGCGTCACTTCGCGGGTCACCGCGTATTGCGGTGGAGGCCGTTCCTCGGCGACATGCAAACAACACAACTCTCAAAGGTGCCTGTGAATAACAGCCTCGAGTTTATTCTCACAGCTCCTTTCATAGGAGCTTCAAACTTCCCTCGCTTACACCGTGATGGGTTGAGGTCTCAGCACCGTCCAGCTCCCTGGCCAGGGACAGCTCTGCATTTAGGGCTGAAGGACATTGGCTGAGGGTCCCTGTGTAGAATTGAATCCAAGCTATCCTTGTTCCCCCAGGGACTTGTTTACTTCTAGGCTGGTTGAATTTTGGGGGGCAGCTTCAGACTGGCTGCTCTGTGACACCCCTGCCCTGTGTCCCAGTATAGACCAGTATGGACCAGTATGGACCCATATAAACCAGTACAGACCACTATAGACCAGTATGAATATCTACAGACCAGTAGAGATTTCTCCCTTCCCTGACCAGTCTAGACCAGTTCGGTCCAGTATAGACCAGTACAGACCAGTATGAGACTCTGTAGAGCAGTAAGGATCAGTATGAACCAGTATTGACCAGTATGAACCAGTATGCTCTCCAGAGCAGTGGGGAGCAGTTCAGACCAGTTCAGACCAATATGAGTTTCTACAGACCAGGAGGGACTTTCCCCTGCCTTACCCAGTATAAACCAGTATGAACCAGTATAGACCAGTATGAACCAGGACAGAGCACTGGGGACCAGTTCAGATTGGTATGGACCAGTAGAATCAAGTTCAGACCAGTATGAACCAGTATGAATATCTACAGACCAACAGAGACTTTCCCCTGCCCTGACCAGTATGAACCAGTTCAGACCAGCATAAACCAGTATGGACCAGTAAAGAGCAGCAGGGGCAGCAGGGGACACAGGAAACCAGTTTGGACCAGTACAGACCAGTAGAGACCAGCTCAGACCAGTATGGAGCTCCACAGACCAGTAGAGACCTTCCCCTGCCCCCTGGGATGGGGACACTGGGATTGAACTGTCACACTGGAGGGAACACTGGGATGGAACTGGGGACACTGGGCTGGGGACATTGGTATGGGGACAATGGGGTGGTGGCACTGGGCTGGCACTGGGAGCACTGGGGTGACACTGGGATGACACTGGGATGGAACTGGCAACACTGGGCTGGTGGCACTGGCATGGAACTGGTGCCACTGCTCTGTCCCTGGTGCCACTGCTGTGGTGACCCCCATGTCCCCACAGTGTCTCCATGTGACCCCAGTGTGTCCCCCAGGGGCCCCAACAGGACCCCATTGCATCCCTGAGTGTCCCCAAGAGGACATTGGGGGGACAGCTGGGCCTTGCTGGGGACACTGGGGGGACATTTGGGCTCTGTTGGGGACCCTGAGGGGACACTGGGGCCATGTAGGGTCCCTGAGGGGACATCAGGCTCCTGTTGGGATCCTGTTGGAGACACTCAGGGGACATTGGGCTCCTGTTGGGGACATGGGGGGGACATTGGGGACCCGCGGTGGCCCCGCAGGAGGGGGGCGGGGCCAGGGGTGATGTCACCTCTCCCCGCCTCCCTCCCCCCCTGCCCCCCACCTCCCCGTGTGTCTTCCAGGTGTCTCCTGGGTGTGTCACCTCCCTCTGCCAGCACTCCCAGAGTCTTCCCACACTGTCCCCAAGACGTCCCCGCATTGTCCCCAGCGACCATGGAGCCCCGAGAGGTGCGACAATCCCGGTGTGGGGAGGGGGGAGGAGATGGGGGACACGGGAGGTGGCAGGTGGGGACAGAGGGGACTGGGGTGGTGGAGGGGGCATAGGGGTGTTGCAGGAGGGGACAGGGACATGGCAAAGGGGACAGAGACATGGTAGGAAGGGGGAGGTGACAAAGGGCTGGAGGGGACCAAGGGTGGCAGGGGTTAACAGTGGGGGGTAGCAGGAGGTGGCAGAAGGGATGAGGGAGTGACAAAGGGACAGAGGGCACAGCAGAGCACTGCAGTGAGGGGACAAAGGGGACCCTGGGAGTGCACAGGGGTTACCACACAAGGCCACAAGTGCCACGAGGTCCCCGTCACCTCCCCTGTCCCCTCCACAGCTGCTGGAGGCACTGATGGCTGTGGTGGCCACCCTGGGTGAGCTGGCAGCCACCATGGCCGGGCTGTACGGGGACGTGCTGCTGGCCGTGTCCCCAAGGTCCCTGCACACGGCCCTGGGGACCTTCACTGGCCACCTCCAGGACACCCTGGGCCACCCCAGTGTCACCTCTCTGGGTCGGGCCCTGGCTGCCCTCAGGGCCAACCAAAGGACCACCTGGGCCCATGTGAGAGATGCGGCCAGTGCCTGGCGGGACTCGGTGGCCACACTCGAGGACAGCTGGGCCCGGCTGGCCAGGGAGGCCACCGAGCTCCGTGACACCTGCAGGGACACGGACACTGCCGAGGCCACTACTGCAGCCACCACCAACACCCAGGCCAGGGACCTGCAGGACAAGGCCACCTGCTGGGGGACGTCTACCCACAACCTGGTGGCCGCGGCGCAGCAGCCGCCGGTGGCCCTGGCCTGGCCAAGGAGGAGGTGGCCTCAGCGGTGGCTGCGCTTGAGGCCCAGATGGCAGCTGCCACCAAGGCGGAGAAGGTGGCCGCCAAGGCCATGGGAGAGGCCATGGTAGCCACCAGCCAGGCAAAGGTGGCCACCAGCAGGGGACAGCAGGCAGAGGCAGCCCTGGGGCTGCTGGAGCGCTTGGTGGCCACATGTGACAAAGCCACTGCGTTCCCCCGGGAGCTGCAGGGTCATCTCTGGGACATTGAGGCCACTCTGAAAGGGACAAATCAGGCATCCCCCAATGTCCCCGAGGCCTTAGTGGCCAAAGTGGCCGAGGCTGAGCAGCTGTGAGAGGCCAGCGCCCGCCTGGCCACGTGTCACCTGCTTGGGGACACTTTGGGACATCCACGCCCTGCTCTCCAGTCCCTGTGGTGGCCCCAGTGGCCCCGATGGCCGTGTGGTGGCTGAGGGGTGCCAAAGAGCCATTGAGGACATCCCGAGGCTGCTGTGGGCACAGCAATGTCACATCACCAGGGCAGTGACACCATCGGGGACATCGCCACTGTCACTTGTCCCTTCTCCCCTCCCTGCACAGTATTTGAGACAAATTTGGGGAATTCTCTGGGAATTTTCATTGAAGTTGTCCCAAATCCTGATGGGGATTCCTGGGGTGACGTCACTGGGGACACTCGGGGACATTCTGAGGGCACTCTGGGGACACTGATGGATGTGGGTGTGAGTCAGGAGGTGCATGAGTCGGCTGGTGTAACAGCCCTTGCACTTTCTGTGACCTCAGCCTTAAGGAACTTAATTTAGCATTGGTCTGCTTGGTGATATTTTGGGGTGAACCCCCACAAATCAATCTCTTTTTGTCGAATTACTATGAGAATACCCTGTTCTGCAATTCCTCCTGCTGCTTTATCAGCAAAGCGATTTCCCAGTTCCAGAATGGTTTTCCTTTTTTGGTGACTTCTACAATGCATGACAGCTACTTCTGAGGGTTTTTAATGCTCTCCAAGAGGGTGAATATTCGTTCAGCCTGTTTGATTTGATTCCCTTGAACGTTCAGAAGTCCTCTCTCCTTCCAGACAGCTCCGTGACCGTGGCCAAGACTAAATGCATCTTTAGATCAGTCCATGCCTTTCCCTTCTTTCCTTGGCTCGCTCGGGGCAGCAATCATCTCCTCAGTGTCACCCTCCTCCTCCTCCTCCTCGGAGCCGCTCGAGCAAGAGCGCTCCGACTCTGCTGCCTGTGCTGGAATATCAGATCCGCTCCCACCGCTGCCAGGCGTGAAATCGCTGAGCGCGGCTTCCAGCGCCGTGGGCGCCGGGCTGCGTCCCTGCGGGCCTCGGTGACGTCATGTGGTGCGTCATCTCCCGGGAGTTCCCGGTTGCCGTGGAAACCCGCGGGGCGCGGAGCGGAGCGATCCCCGCTCCCTGCGGAGGTGCCGTCCCCGTCGCTCGGCAGAAGGCTCTGCCCGCCGGCTGCTGCTCCGGCCGGGGCCGGGGGCTGCTCACGCCGCTGTCCCCTTGCCCCGGGCCCGGCCCTCGCTGTGCCCGCGGCGGTGACGGTGACAGCGCTGGCGGCGGGGGCCCGACCGGCGGCGCTTGAGGGGTCGCAGCCGGAGCCGGACCCGCCGCGTCTCTGCCGGATCCGCGAGTGTCCCCCGGGCGTGTCCCCGCCCCGGAGTGTCCCCAGGGACCATGGAGCGCCGCGAGGGGCGACAGTCCCGGCGTGGGGGGGTGGGAAGGGACAGGGGAGACACCGGGGTGATGGAGGGGACGGGGGGAGGGTGGAGGGGTCAGGAAATTGGCAGGAGGGGACAGGGGGTCGCAAAGGGACAGAAGGGACAGCAGAGGCCTCCAGGGAGGGGACAAAGGGGATCCTGGGAGGGTACGGGGGCCACCATAGGAGGCCACAGGTGCCACCAGGTCCCTGACACGTCCCCTGTGCCCTCCTCAGCTGTTCCCATTTGTGCTGGAGCCACTGGTCACCGTGGTGGCCACCCCAGGCAAGCTGGCAGCCGCCATGACTGTGCCACACAGGGACATGCAGCAGCGCGTGTCCCCAAAGTCCCTGCACGTCGCCCTGAGGAGATTCACCTGGCACCTCCGTACCCCACGGAGCTGTGGTGCTGGCTCAGGGCCATTGAGTTTAACCTGCAGGAGATAAGAGGGGCGTCCCCCAATGTCCCCAAGGCCTTGGTGGCCATGGTGGCTGAGGCCGAGCAGCTGTGAGAGGCCAGCGCTTGCCTGACCACGCGTCACCTGCTGGTGACACTTTGGGACATCCACACTCTCCTCTCGAGCCCCTGCAGTGGCTGCGGTGGCCCCAGTGACCGTGCGGTGGCTGAGAGATGCCAAAGAGCCATTGAGGACATCCCGAGGCTGCTGTGGGCAGACGTAACATCATCGGGGCAGTGACATCACCAGGGACATCGCTGCTGTCATTTGTCCCCTCTCCCCTCCCCGCGTGGTATTTGAAAGCAGTTTGGGGAATTCTCTGGGAATTTTCATTGAAATTGTCCCAAATCCTGATGGGAATTCATGGGGTGATGTCACTGGGGACACTAGGGGACATTCTGAGGACACTCTGGGGACATTCATGGAGGCAGGGGCGGGTCAGGAGGTGAATGAGCCCCCTCGGTGCCTTGCAGCAGAGGCAGCTTTCCGCCGTGCCTGCAGCAGAGCTGGGTGATAAATGACGATATAATAATAGGATTTTGCATTTCTGTATTGGCTTTTGCACATTGTTATTGATCACAAGTATTTGATATGGTCCTATTTGATAATTCCTTTTAGCTGCTTTTGGGTACAACATAATCTATCAGTTTAACTGTGCCCCATATAGCCTATTTAATGCTAGAGTAATAAAGAGATATTATGTCATATGCCTTAAAATATTAAAAACAGATAAATAATAAATATTAAAATAGAACCTATGCAATGGTAAAATGCTTTTATATAACAAACTCAGGTGTAAAACAATTACACTGTTTCTCACATCTGCGGACCGGCCTCTCCAGGTGACAACAGTGACACAAACCTGAGAAGAATTTATTAATTTATCAGGGGGTGTGAAACAATAGGATGGAACCGGGAGAAGAAATCAAATGTATTGACCTAATCTACAGAATGTCCTGCAGACAAGTCAGAGGTGAAAACCAAACAAGAGTTCCTGGAACATCCAAACCTCCCGGGAATGTTTGAATAATGTCTAAACTCAGGAATGTGTTTGTAGCCCTGCAGTGGAACCGGACCTAGAAAACGGTGGTTTAAGTTAAGGGCAAGTTCTTTGGCCAAATGCCAGAAACTTTATTTTATCCCTTATTAAACTTTTACAAATGTCAAAGAGTGAACTTTGTTTTTCACACCTCGGTGTGATTTGGGGGGCCGGGGGGGTCCCCGGGCAGCCCCCGTATCCACCCCGGACACCCCCGATCCCGGCCGGTGGCTGCAGGCGGCGCGGCTCCGCTGCTGAGCACTGACCCGCCCCAGGATGCGTCGGGACCCCCCCAAAAACCACACCCACACCTCCTTCAGTCCCCCCGACCTCCCCTCCAGCACTGACCCCCTCACTGGGCACTGGGATCCCCCCCGAGCACAGGGAATGGGCCCAGACCCTCCCCCAGGTACCAACCCCCCCAGCACCGGGCCCGGACCCCCCTTTGTGCCCCCCACCCATCACCGGGGTGCCACCCCCTCCCCTTTCAACCCTCAGAGCCACGGGACCCCCTGGGAACAGCGCCGGGACTGGGGAGGGCCCAGGGATGTGAGAAATGGATTTGTAAAGGATTCCCAAAAGCTGGCAGAAAGCTCACACCGCCTTGGCCATGGCCATGCAAACTCTGAGATGGGCTGGGCTGGCTTAGGAAGCCAATGGAACAGAGATGACATTGCTGATAGATTGAGCTGGAAACAAGTTTCAACAAGTCTCAAAAGATGGCCTTGCAAACAGACCAAATATTTCAGAGAATTAGAACTGTGGAAGATGCATGGTAGCAGGACCACAAGGGGTAAAAATAAGAGCGATTGGCGTTAGAGGTAATAGCAGCATTGTGTTGCAAAAGCTGATAGGCTGCAAAACATTTCTAAGGTATTGTAACCAGGAAACATGTTGGCTTCTTGTAAAAATCACGGTTCACTTTCCTGTTAAAATTTAAAAGTTTAATAAAGGACAATAAGAGTCAGAGACAATAAAGCAAAGATTACAGCCAGGTGCATCTTGGCAATCACCCAAGAGCACACTGTTACTTTCAGGGATACCCCTTAAATACCTTTTCCATTACATCAGCCTGTTGCATATTCATAGACCCTTATGCATATCCATTGTTGTATCGTGCTTTTTGTTTTATTAGTAGGTCTATGGTTTAAAACCACCCCCACACCTCCTTCAGTCCCCCCGACCTCCCCTCCAGCACTGACCCCCTCACTGGGCACTGGGATCCCCCCCGAGCACAGGGAATGGGCCCAGACCCTCCCCCAGGTACCAACCCCCCCAGCACTGGGTCCGGACCCCCCTTTGTGCCCCCCACCCATCACGGGGGTGCCACCCCCTCCCCTTTCAACCCTCAGAGCCACGGGACCCCCTGGGAACAGCGCCGGGACTGGGGAGGGCCCAGGGATGTGAGAAATGGATTTGTAAAGGATTCCCAAAAGCTGGCAGAAAGCTCACACCGCCTTGGCCATGGCCATGCAAACTCTGAGATGGGCTGGGCTGGCTTAGGAAGCCAATGGAACAGAGATGACATTGCTGATAGATTGAGCTGGAAACAAGTTTCAACAAGTCTCAAAAGATGGCCTTGCAAACAGACCAAATATTTCAGAGAATTAGAACTGTGGAAGATGCATGGTAGCAGGACCACAAGGGGTAAAAATAAGAGCGATTGGTGTTAGAGGTAATAGCAGCATTGTGTTGCAAAAGCTGATAGGCTGCAAAACATTTCTAAGGTATTGTAACCAGGAAACATGTTGGCTTCTTGTAAAAATTACGGTTCACTTTCCTGTTAAAATTTAAAAGTTTAATAAAGGACAATAAGAGTCAGAGATCTTAATATTTGTGAAAAGCCAATACTATAATATGCATCTCTAACAAACTCCCCTCTTATTCTTTATAAATCATTTGGCTTCAGCAATGTTTCTTATGCTTTGGACTATGTTGGTAATTAGCTGAATAAAACAAGGAGTCAAAAAAGGAAGAAATATCCAAACAGCTGTAGCACAGAAAAGGAAGAAGCCTAATTTCTTCCACCATTCTATCCCCAATGCATTATCCCACCAGCTGGTTTCTTTAACACTGGTTCCCAGTTTTGGATCAGTACATGGGCTGTTTTTCCTCATGGTCACTTATTTTCAACATCCTGATATATTCAATTTTCCACAAACATCCCCTTCTTTAGCCAATAATTAGTTTAAAGCCAACCTATTCTGATACATGATGTTTTTTTCTTGGCTTTGTTGGCTTGATATTAATTCCAATGCCCAACTGCTTACGTTTGTTATTGTGGCTTCAGTTGTTTGGAGTTTTATAATATGATTTAGCATATTAATTTGGGTTGATACAGAGTTAGATCGCTGTGCTGGTTTTAACTTTTTGCTTACTAACTGTTCTTTTACCAAATCTTTTGCCAAATCCACTCCTAAGGGCACATGTGAAACAAATCCATCACTTCCCTTTTGGATATTCACTTCTCAACTTAATACCACTTTTTCCTAAGCAACTCACAACGCAGTATTTTTGCCCAATTTGCATACAGGTACTTAATTAGGATGGGTCATAGCAGTGACTGTTGACACGGGTGTGTGTAATAAAAGAGGAACTTTGATTTCTTTCCATGTCATGCTTTTGATAGCATTTGTGACACGATTTTGCTGGTATCCCTAAAGGGAAAAGACAGAAGATGAGTGACAGAAAAAGGAATAACAGAGGTCTGGTATGGCTTATACCCCCACCTCCCATGCCTGTGGGGTTGCTGCCCACAGCAGGTGTAGATGATCTTCTCGTGGCGAGTACAGCGGCCAATCCAGTCTTGCCCTCGTCTCCTTGTCACTCCCTTTTTGCTAATTTCCAGGCAAATCGTTTTTAACGCTACTTAATTGTAGTGTCCCACTGTTCCTCAGATATCTCCCATTCAACAGGCACTAATAATTCCCATCCACAAAACAAAGTTATTATTTCAGTTGCTTTGAGTTCTATCTGGGCAGGGGATAGGTTTGGTGCTCAACACTTCCTGCAACGAGAGCATCAATTGTGTAAACTACAATACCAATTTTCCCCACAATTTAAACATTTCCATTTAACCCAGCATGTCTGGTATTAGGATGAAGCAAACAGGGTATATGGTATGGCACTGATGGAAGTTGTAATTCCTCTTCCTCTTTGTGTAAGTCACAGGCCAAGGCCAGAACACGAGAATTCTCTGAACAAAACAGTCCTGATGCTCCTGTTTGGAGTGGAAGTGATCCTCCCAAAGGGGGGTATCTGAGGTGTCTCAGGACTTGTCCAGACTGTACTTGAAACCACTGCTATAAGCTTGGCCTTGTTTCTCAGTTTAGCTGTGATTCTTTGTACATGCCTTGGATCATTTGGGTCCTCCCAGTTCATTACCACCCCGTCCCAACTTCAGAGTCAATTTGGTATCACCTGGTTTAAATGTGCTAGTCCACTCCTCAGGTTCCTCCACAGGTCCTTTGATTCTGCTGGCCTGGATCCACTCTCCTTTCCCTTGGCTTGGACTGCTGCCTCAGTAGTCAGCACTACCTGAGAAGGACTTCTTAATAGCACAGGAACAGTGACGGGAGGAAAGGCAACTCTCCATCAGGAGTTGCCATTAGCATTCTTCAAAATTTTCTGAGTTTAGCAACAAGGTTTTTGGGGTTGTTTTTTTGGCCACAGCTGCTTGTTCTTCTTGTACCCATCTGGGTCTTCAGCTGTGCTAGGCTGTTCAGCTCTTGGGATCACGTAAAGGACAGTTCTCCTAGAGAAAAAGGGACTTGCCGTGCTTAGGATGCTTCCCTTTCTTTCTAAGGCAGGAAGCCTTAACAGCTCTAAAGGGAAAACGCAGAGGCAAATTCCTCTTCTTGTGAGCCACAATTAGTTAAACAAAACAAACAAGAAACCCCAAAACACTCCCCCCGCCCCCATAAAAACCCCAAAACAAACCCCAAAACAAAAAAAAACTCCAAAAGACCAAGACCAAGACTTAAAAGTCAATTTGGTATCACCCAGTTTAAATGTGCTAGTCACTCCTCAGGTTCCTCCACAGGTCCTTTGATTCTGCTGGCCTGGATCCACTTTCTTTTCCCTTAGCTCAGTACTACAGTTGTCAGCAGTACCTGAAAAGGACTTGTTAATAGCACAGGAACAGTGACGGGAGGAAAGGCAACTCTGCCTCAGGATGGATTGTGAGCCGTTCAGGAGCAGGTGGAGCTTCCTTCGCTCCTGAGTGGCTCGTTATAAAACGCTTCCAGGGAGCGCGGTGACCCGGAGCGCTGCCAACAGGGGTGTGGTGACAGCAGCTCACGCGGGCAGGGCAAGCAGGTAGGGTTACAGGTTTTCTTGCTAGTTAGGTGTGCTGTGTGTTGTTTGAGGTGTTTGTATTGGTTGCTTCATTTTGGGCTTTCTCCTAGTAATGGTTTTAACCCGGTCAACATCTGTGGTTGGTACAAGTGTATGTGACCAAGTGGAGCCCTCTAAAAAGGATGCATCTGTACAGACCCATTCCCGTGTGGAGTGTTTGAGCTTATCAGTGGTTTCAGGGGGTGTTGTGGGGGAGGCCTGCCTACAGTGTGAGCAGGTGAACGACCTCCTTTTTGCTGGTGGCCAAGCTTAGGGAGGAAGTTGAAAGACTAAGGAGTATCAGGGAAAGTGAAAGGGAAATAGACTGGTGGAGTTCAGCCCTTACATCTCTAAGGGAGGCCGACCAAGAGTCAGAGGACTCATATGCTTCTCACTCTGAGGCAATAGAGGGGCACCTGGTAGATGAAGGGGAGTGGAAATGGGTCTCTGCTTGGGCAGGTAATAATAAAAATTCCTCCCGACCCCCACCCCTAGCCAGATGCCACTTCAGAATAGGTAGGTATGAAGCACTGGATCTAGAGAGCCAGCCAGATGATGTGGAACAAAATGATCTGCCCAGTGAGTCTCCCAGTTATGACTCATCTGTAAGACGGATCACCACCTCTAACATCAAGAAGAAAAGAAGGGTAATCATAGTGGATGATTCCCTTCTGAGGGGAACAGAGGGCCCCATATGTCGACCAGACCCATCCCACAGGGAGGTCTGCTGCCTCTCTGGGCACGAAATATCACTGAGAGACTTCCTGGGCTGATTCAGCCCTCTGATTATTAC
>JAGGNK010009048.1:0-53996 GCA_017590115.1 Montifringilla adamsi | reverse complement strand
GAAAATATTTAAAAACAAAGAGGAAAAAATATATTTGGTCTTGGTCACTCTGTCCCAAATGGAAAGCTCAATTAAGCAGCAGACTGATTATTCCAGCAGCTCACACAGGAAAAACAAAAACAAGCACACAAAGCCCACAGGTTTTAACTGGATGTGTCCTTCCCCCCTTTCCAGGCAGGCTGCACTTCAGCCAGGGACAGCCCAGGTCAGTACAATCCAGAAGGAAGTGCCCGGCTGCGGTGGCCGAGGCTGCCTTTGGCAGTGGCTGAACCCTGCAGTGCCCCCCTGGCGCTGGAGGGGCCCTGGAGCAGCGCTGGGGCAGCCAAGGGCTGAGAGCTCGGCCTGCCGGGGGCAAGGATGCCAATTTTGGGAAGTGCTCTGTAACCACGACCTCCTTGGACAAACCCAGAGCTATTTCCAGCCCACACACTGCAGCACACCTTCTTCTCTCCCCCCAAACACAACAAGCTGCACTTGGTTTGCAGTGACAGCTGCCACTGAAACAGAGGCTTGAGGATGGATCCAGCAGCTTTTCACCTAGGAAAGGTCACGGATGGAAAGGTGACGGAGGGAAAGGTGATGGATGGCTGCTCCAAACAGGATCAGTTCACCTGTCAGACACAACATAGATACATATATACATACACATTTTAACACCACTTACGAAATTGTAACCTGCTGTTTTATCACCTCTGCCAGCTGGGTGAGTCTGTCACAGCCATCCCTCTGTGCTGGACCAAAAGAAAAGAAAGATGCTGGAATTCTTTATATTAATTGTGACCTCAGCAACCTGACTGCTACTGATGGATTAAAGAGAGAAGGAGCAGCAATCAGAGGAAAAGAAGAAGCAAAATTAAAATCTCTAAGACGCAAACACGGATGAAAAAACTTTCAATGCACATTTCTGAAAGTGATTGGTATCAAATTTTGCACAAAGATATTCCTCTCTGCTGACATAAATCAGGTGAATATACCCAGGTGAATATACCTGTGTTCCTGAAGCACATCTCTTTCTGGATAACCCACACAGCAGGCTGGAAGCAGCTCCAATGCTACTTCTCAATATAGTCCATACCTTTTTTCTGTTTGTTTTTAATTACTTAAATACCTCCAAGTTCTTTGAAATTATAACATATTAATATTCTGATTTTTAAGATACAGAAATTAGGTTCCCATTCTTAGTCCCCATATGATAAAAGCACCCAGGTACATTTTTTAAAAAGCACTGACTCTCCAGCTTCCAGTAAGTTTGAAGAGTTTTGCTTCAGGCAGCTCAAGGATTCTCAGACTTCAGGCACACAAGCCCCAGCTTCCAGTCCATTAGTGTTTGTTATATTCCAAACTGACTTGTATTAAGCCACTTGACAGCCAGCCCTGATACAATAACTTCCCAATACTCCACTATTCAGCTTTTTTTAAAAATAGTTCTTTTTATTTGAGGTAGTGCCTCTCTGTCATCAAAAGGGAAGTGTTCCTGCCCGGGGCAGCACACCACCCTCAGCAAGGGCCAGCAGCAGAGCTCAGCAGCTGGCCCTGAACTTCAAGTGCCATTTGTGGAGCTCACAATCAGTGGCACAGATGGGGGGTGGAATCACAGGCAATTCCTGTCCCTGCTCCAGGCCAGATGTCTCCAAGGGGCCAGCTGCCAATGGCACAGCACAGCTGAGGATGCTCTGCTCCCACTTCTGCCTTGGGACAATCAGCATTCCCTGGTAACGAGGTGAGGCATGGATGGCAGGGGCAGGGCTGCCACACACCTGGGAGCCCCTGGAATCACCTCTGGGATCTGAGGGTGGGTTTTCCTGCCAGAGAGGACAGATGTTGTCTTGGATAAAGTGATTTACCCGTAATCACCACCAAGATCTCCATGGAGGAAAGGCGGATGGAAGTTCTAAGTGCATGTGGAAATTGTCAGTTAAGTTTGGGAGTCTCAGTGCAGAAAGGCAGCAGGATGCAAAGCTCTGACAGGCACAGTCCCTTCCCTCTTTTGTCCCTTTGCTGGCGAGCTGCAAAATGTTCCTGTTGGGGTGAGATGACCTTGTCAAAGTGATATATTTATTACCAAAGAGTTCATCCATAAGGAGAGCACACAGATGAGGCCCCATGACCAGTGGCAGCCAAGAAATAAGGATTTGTTTCTGGTTTTCTACAAGCTGTGGTGGCAGGCAGAGCTGCTGCACGGCTCAAACCTCTCACCAGCCTACATACACCCACTTTAAAAGGGCACCATATTTATTTTTTGTATAAAAAAAATGAGAGAGAGTAAGGTAATTATTAGAATATTTAGCAGAAAAGATTGCTGACTCATTTACATGGAAGCAGAGAGGGAAAAGGGAAAGCTTTGGGGAGGACATAACAAGTATGGAGAGATAAAAGCATAAGCGAGGAAAGAAGGCTGGACTATAAACCACCTCATGTACATTGGAGGAGAGGACAAACCCCTTCATTTGGTGTTGGGCTGCCAGGAAACCATAAAAACTCAGAGAGCTGCATAATCTATAATAAGGTGGTTCAGCTCTGCTTTTATGGCTTTGCTGACAGGTAGAGCAGGTCCAAATCTTTCCTTACAACAAACTGGGAATATTTTACACACACTCTCCTTTCTCCCTCCCTTCACCTGCCACCCTTTGTTCAGTTAGTGCTGCCACTGCCACTAAAAATGACTCCTTGTCTGACCAGCATCTCCTCAGCCATGGAGCAGGAGGGGCCAGAGTCCCTCTCCCTTTGGAACTCCAGCCCTCCCACATCCCCCCCAGCCTCCCCTCTGCCAAGGGACCCCAGGCTTGAACTTCCCACCACCTTTTGTTACTGCCTAGCCATGCATGTCTAACACAGAGAACATTTCCTCCGTGCTTTTCCTGCATGGCCAAACAACATAAACAGTCACAACCAGAAACAACGGGCTGCTGACCTGTTATTTTATTTAGCACCTCTACTCACAGCCCTCCCAGCAGTCACTCAGCAATGTGTCAGAAACCATGGTGCAGCAGGTGCCTGCATGCCAGAGGCCTCCCTGTGCAGGCTGAAGCTGCTCTGTCCCCTCTCTGTGAAGAGCAAGGCAGCCAGAACAAGGCAGGCCACATCCTGGACTGGACTGACCAAGCACCTGACCCAGCCCATCCTTTGGGATTTCATGCTCTGTTGTGATGCTGGTAAGAGAATTGCTTGGCACTCCCAAGGAGGGAATTCCTGCACTGCAGGGAGTGCAGGAACAGGAGCTGTCACACACGTGAGCCACACCAAGACACACTTTTGTCAGACTTTGCACCTTCAGCAGGACAGAGCAAAGGAGTGCTTTCAGGGAAAAGGACTACAGGGAATCTGACACTGGAACAAAGAAAGATGGCATTTACTGATACAACTTCTTACCACTGCTAAACACCTACCTCAGGAACACACACAGCCAGGAAAACACTTCATTGAGTGCTTTGGAAAACAGGGATTTAGATTTACTTTTTCTCAGGCTGTACCCCATGGCCACAACTGGCCAGCAGAAGAGACAAACTGGCTCCAACGTTCCATTATTTTTAAACCAAACTGAGAACCACATTACAAACCACATACACAGAGCATGAGGTTTTCACAAGATTTAGCAGTGTGGTCATTATATTTTGGTGTAAATCACTGCACAAGTGGAAGTTAAGCAGAGGGCAGTTTAACCATTGAAGAGAAAGGTAGAATTTCATTTGTTACTTCCAAGTTCTCTCTTACTGTAATCTGTCAGGAATCAAGGAAGGGAACAGAAATATTTTTTTTTAATCATGATTTCCATAAAATCCATTTTACACTGTTACTTCCTATGTTAGAGAGTGGCATGTACTTTATTATGGCTGATACAGAGAGGGATGACACATTTGTTCCTGACAAGTAACAGCTGGTGATGTAAATTAGGGTGCAGTTAGTGAAAGCAGCTGGGAATGGTGACAGGGAAAGGGAGAGAAAGAAGAGGGTGGTGGAACACTTCCACCCAAATCCCATTCAGATCAACCTTAACATGGTTTAACAAGGTGTGTACAGGGCTGCCTAGGTGACCAACACCATGCCTTCTCTTTCCAAGAGAGTCAGGAGAGGTGATGTTGAAAAGGAGAATTAGAAAAGCTTGGAAACAGTTAATCTATGAAAGTGCTTCAGACAGGAGCAACACCACTCAATAAAGCTGGAAAGGTACACATGGGACAAGGGGCAGAGTGAACAGGAAAAAATGCTGGAATTTCAAGAGGGAACAGTCATTACATGACTCTACAAGTGAAAACTCTCTCAATATTTTTATGTGGAAACCTTACATTAAATATCTTAGAGAACAGTACCCGATATATAAAGCTGAATGATTCCCAGTGAACTTCATCTTTACTACATCAGTCATTACTCACTTTTGGATATTGTTTTAGACAAACAAAGCTGTGGCCAATAAATTCTAAAATGATAAAAGTGTCTGTTCAAAAAGAAGTATCTGTAACTGTATCTGTAAAAATTAACAACTACAAACACAAGACACACAAGACAGAGCATGCATTAAAATGGCATCATTAACGAAAATTAAAAGAGTTCTCCAGGCCTGCAGGAATAGTTCTTCTCTTTGTTAGGTGGTGTTGTGCCCTTCACACAGGTGTAAACTAGGCAGTCCCTAATTACGACCTGTGCTCAGTTCTCTTAGAACACAGATGGTGGAGAGCACTACTTGCAAAATTATTGTCACACCTCCAGAGCCCAGCCTGAAGAAAGCCCTAATTAATCTCACCATCACTCGGAGAACAAGTGCAAGAGTTGCAGAACAGCCATGGAGGCATCAAGAAAAACTACAGAAAACTCAAAGCATAAGCTCTCCCTACAGAAGAGATTTAAGGTAGTAGGCAGGTTGAAAACACCTTTTCCTCTCCTTTTTATTTCTGGGAGTAAATAGTTTCTCCCTAGATGCACCCACAGTAACACTTGGGAAGAGGAGATAAATCCTGTGTCTTCAGGGAAGTTGGCAGGATGGGGATTAGATTGCTGTGGGATTCTTTTTTGGGTGCTTTATCTACTATGGCAATTTCTAGGCTAAAGACCAATTCCTTCCAAGCAACTGAAAGACGTTCTACAAGTAACAGACTGCCAGGTTGGTGTGGCAGCAAACACCACAGTTGGGATGGCCACAATACACAGAGCATCACCACACAAATTCAGAAGGCTTTAAGC
Source organism: Montifringilla adamsi (assembly GCA_017590115.1). Taxonomy (NCBI): domain Eukaryota; kingdom Metazoa; phylum Chordata; class Aves; order Passeriformes; family Passeridae; genus Montifringilla; species Montifringilla adamsi. The sequence goes on along the minus strand of JAGGNK010009048.1, from coordinate 48,821 downwards.
ACTCCCCCAAACACAGGAACACTGTACCTCATCACAAAGCTCTGTGTTCCAGTCACGTCGGGGTCACCATTATGTCAGAACGATGGTGGAGGCACAACCAAGACCAAAGAAGTTACATCAGTCATTACTCACTTTTGGATATTGCTTTAGACAAACAAAGCCATTGCCAATAAATTCTAAAATGATAAAGGTGTCAGTTAAAAAAGAAGTATCTGTAACTGTATCTGTAAAAATTAACAACTACAAACACAAGACACACAAGACAGAGCATGCATTAAAATGGCATCATTAACGAAAATTAAAAGAGTTCTCCAGGCCTGCAGGAATAGTTCTTCTCTTTGTTAGGTGGTGTTGTGCCCTTCACACAGGTGTAAACTAGGCAGTCCCTAATTACGACCTGTGCTCAGTTCTCTTAGAACACAGATGGTGGAGAGCACTACTTGCAAAATTATTGTCACACCTCCAGAGCCCAGCCTGAAGAAAGCCCTAATTAATCTCACCATCACTCGGAGAACAAGTGCAAGAGTTGCAGAACAGCCATGGAGGCATCAAGAAAAACTACAGAAAACTCAAAGCATAAGCTCTCCCTACAGAAGAGATTTAAGGCAGGTTGAATACACCTTTTCCTCTCCTTTTTATTTCTGGGAATAAATAGTTTCTCCCTAGATGCACCCACAGTAACACTTGGGAAGAGGAGATAAATCCTGTGTCTTCAGGGAAGTTGGCAGGATGGGGATTAGATTGCTGTGGGATTCTTTTTTGGGTGCTTTATCTACTATGGCAATTTCTAGGCTAAAGACCAATTCCTTCCAAGCAACTGAAAGATGTTCTACAAGTAACAGACTGCCAGGTTGGTGTGGCAGCAAACACCGCAGCTGGGACGGCCACAGAGACACACAGAGCGTCACCACACAAATTCAGAAGGCTTTAAGCACTCCCCCAAACACAGGAACACCACACCTCAGCAGAAGGCTTTAAGCACTCCCCCAAATACAGGAACACCACACCTCAGCAGAAGGCTTTAAGCACTCCCCCAAACACAGGAACACTGTACCTCATCACAAAGCCCTGTGTTTCAGTCACGTCAGGGTCACCATTATGTCAGGATGATGGTGGAGGCACAACCAAGACCAAAGAAGGCTTCAGGCATCTCCCCATACAGAGCAACAGCTGATCTCCTCACAAGGCTGCAAGTGTCTGCTCCTCGTGTTCCTCAGCCCAGCCCTTTATGCCCTCCTGTTCACGCACTGCACCTGTGTGCCCTCTGCTCCCCTGGGGGATTGCTCAGTGCCCCTGGGCACTCCGTGCCTCCTTCCCTTCAATGCTGTTCACCTGCTGGGCACAGCTGTAGCCCTTTGGGGATGAGGCTCCAGCCCCACTCCCAGTTACCACAACCTGTGCACCGACACAGCTATGGATGTGCTAATACAGGAAATTAAAGGAATACTTTAAGAAAGATTTGAGACAATACTCAGCAAATGCACAAACTGACGTGACCACACTCAGTGTAGAGGGAAACAGTAACTGGAAGCAAGGAGCTCAGTCAGAGTGACTGACTCAGAAATACCCACAGAGAAGTGACCCAAGGAGCTGCACATGGGCATGGTGTCCCTGTCACACACAGCATGGCACTGTAAGGTGTAAAACCATTGCTGAGTGCAGCCTGGGCTCCAGGAGCTGCAATCCCAGGGGCAAAGTGACTTCTGACTTCAGCCAAGGGTTCTTCAGACACGACCACAATCAGCAATTGAAAACCTGGTTTACCACCCCTAAATCAGGCACAGGCCAGAGCAGGAGCACTGCATTGACTGACACATGCCAAATGTAGACATTTACCAGCACAACAGGGCAGGCCATTCACAGCTTTTTATGATGTGTTTTTGCTATCAGAGAAGCCCAATCACCCAAACATGGTTTTAACTCCTGTGTAAAATACAAGCAATGTTCCTACCTGACACAGACATGTCATAAATAAAATATTAGCCCGCTCTGAGTGGCACACTTAGGAGCAAAGACCTCATTGCAGGAACCATCAAGACCTTCCCCCAGACAGCTGGAACAACACAAGATGCCCCTGAGGAAAGCTGATGCCATAGCAGGCTAGTGGAGCTGCCCAGTGAAGCTGGCTGCACACACCAGCACCTTGCCTGCCTGCAGAGGCAGCGCCTCGTGTCTCGGGTCCGTGTCGGGCCGGGAGCCCCACGGGCACTCACAGCTCTGGAGCACAGAGCCCGGGCACAGCCCGGCCCCACGGGCACTCACAGCACCGGAGCACGGAGCCCGGGCACAGCCTGGCCCCACGGGCACTCACAGCACGGCCAGAGGGGCTCTGTGCCCGACCTCCTCCCACCAGGACAGCCAGGGCCAGGGACAACCTGCTAACCAACAGTGCCTGTGCCATGGAAAGCTTGGTGCATTTGTTCTGAGCTGTGCAGGGTTAACAGAAACCACTGTGCCATTATTCAGCTCCAAACCAGACTTCACCCTATTGTGACACTTGATGACAGCCCTTCCCTTCTGACAGGGTTTTATGGCAGTGCAATAGAAGCCATTTATCCAAGCGCTGAATTCCTCTTCTGTTGTTCAATGCTGTGTTGTTACAAGTTGTTGCAATGCTAGTTCACCTAGCAATAATAACTATGTAAAAAAATCAGCAATGCAATTGAATTAAATCAATCACTGGAGGATTGCTTTGGGGTTTTTTATGGGCTTGAAAGAATATGGGGGGGGGGGGGGAAATCCGATGCTAAACAAAATAACTCAGAGAAAGAAATTATACAGGCCATTACACAGTGATGTAGACTGTGAATCTGACTTTAAATTGTTAGAAGACTTATTCAATTATCAAACTGCTCAAAGTGAAGCTAAGAATAGCTGTAGAAAGATAATTACATTCTCATGGTTTAGTACTGCCATTTGATTATTTGAAATGTCCTTTAGACTTTCCAAACTGATGCAATATAAGATCAAAAACACTTATCTCGTGCTCAAGTCAAAAGTGCTTTTCAAATATTACATGCTGTATAGTTTAGACTCTATGTAACAGTTAAAGATCTTATTGAGCTGGAAAATAAAGAGACTTTTCTTTTCCAATTTGTTCTTCAGTTATTTTCCAGGCGAGTAACATAATCCTACTTTAAAACTTACAGTCAGTAAAAAGCAGTTGACTGTTCACAAGTTTTCAGCAGGACAAATTGACAGTTATATTTCATAAAATATGTAGACCTCTGAAAGAAAGTTGTTTTGACAATTTTTAGAATGTAAATTATTAACTTCATGCACTTAATTGTATTATTTTCCTGTAACTGCCTTTTATATCACAAAGCAGTATGTTTATATGTTTACATGTGTTTGTGTACTAGTAAAAATGGTACTGGTTTAACTGGAGAAAGAANGAGAGTGGGACATGAGAAAACAGCATTAGCAGCCACTCCCTGAATAATTCCCCCAGTTCAAGGGACATTCTTTGAAAGCAAACTCGGAGCGCCCTGCACTGAATTAATCTGAAATGAACACAAACCCCTGCAGAGCACCCCAAGGGAAAGTCTGAGCAGGGGCCACAGCTGATCAGGAACCCAGCCCAGGCTCTGCTGCTGCTGCTGGTTAAATGTCTCTCTGTGACTGAGCCCAGACTCACCACCAAGCCTGTTTGCCACCCCTATGAACAATTAAATATGATCCCATTAGCAGCATCAATTAAGGCAGATAAAGTAATAGCCCAATTGAATGCTCCAGGAGGCCAATGGCTCTGCTCTCACTGGATAATGGATTGCACTCCCTGCTCGTGTGCTAAAGCCAGACATGGGATCAATACTTCCTTCTGCTTAGGAAGCCTGCTTGCCTGGGGCATAACAGATATCTAATTTAACATTCTCTGCTCAGGCTTTCTTCTCTTAATCAAGGAATAATACATCATTTCTTAAAAAGTACTTTTTTTAGAGGTGCAATTTCCCCATCATTGCATTTTAAGAAAGTTTTAAGTAACTTCCTCGGCTTCAATTCCATGGAAGCAAAAGGTCCATTTATCTTGGGACACATCCCAATGCTCCCTTGGTAAAGGAGACTCTGCTGACCAGCTCAGCTGCAGGAATGTGTCCCTGTCTGCAGCCTCGCTCTCCCAGAAGGGCTCTTGAGGGACTGCAGAATGCAGAGTTTGCATGTTTACAATTAAATAAATTGTGGGGGGAAATCAATTTGGATCATTTCACTGTTTTTCTTGTTCAAGGAGGCATATGGGTTTTTCTTCCTCGAGGAAGGCTAAAGTGAACACATTTTGTAGCATTCCCACCCTGAATCAATGCAAAGGAGAACTCTCAGTCCCAAAATGCATCAGGAGACTGAATGCATCCCAGAAAAATGCAGCTACATCAATAAAATTTAGAGCTCACATTTTCAAGGACAATAAATACATATTTGCTATGGATTGCTGGAGAAGTTTGTCACGAGCAACATGGAAAAACCTTTCAGGTTATTGTAAGTGTGGGACTTCTAAAGGAAATGAGTCGTGAAGAAAGAAATAGTGACCTTTGCTACATTTAACTGCAACGATGCTTCTGTTAACAGAGAGTAACCAAAGAGACTAAATGGCTGCAAATGAGGCTTCAAAATACTAAACAAATAATGGCATAATCAGATTTGCATTTAGCACTGAGATCAGTGAGTAGCTTTAGTAAAGAACAGTTTTTTCAAGCTGCTGATTCGGCATTTACCACAAAAATCAGAGCAATCATGCTCACAGGAGCCAAGGTGTGAAATTTGTTAAGGATAAGACAAATCCAAGGGATTTGAGGACTCTGTCCATTCCTTAGAGTGACAATATCAGGGGTCTCTGGTGCCAGTGCCTGGTGGTGCCCAGAAAGGGATGGATCACACTCAGTGAGAGCTGGAAGCAGGAGGAGGAGCAGGGAAGAGCTGCTGCTGTCACCAGGTGGAGGCTCCAAGATGTGCTAAGGAGGAGTCTCCGAGAAGCACTGGATAGAACAGGAATCTCCAAGATGTGCAAAGGAGGGCTCTCAGAGAAGCACTGGATACAACAGGAATCCCAGAGCACACCCCTCGGAGCAGAGACAAGCAGCACCTGCAAGGAGCCACTGCCAAGGAGAGGGAGGCTGAGCTGCCTGGGGACTGAAAGCAGCCACTGACTTCAGGCTGTGGTTACAGACATCCTAAATGGGTTACATAATGTCATTGAGCCACTGCCATCGTGGCAAAGTGGGACTGGAAATTGCCTTTGGGACTGACATGACCTGATCCAGAGACTGCTGAAACCAGCACTGGATGAAGCACATCAGGTACCTGGTCCCAGAGTGACTCCTAAAGACTCTTCATCCATGTGCCTTGTACAGGTGTACAGAGCAATGAACATTTCAAATATCTCTTATTTAAAGCAGCCCCTCCAAATGACTCCCTTTGCTACCCTGAATTGACCAGTGACGTAATAGTTGGTAAGAGGACTCCTTAAGCCAAGCCCCTTCCACCACTGACTTGGCTCTGAAGAAGCTGCACCTCAGCGCTGTCTGTATTAAATCAAGAGATTTAACTCACAACTTGAATTACAGCAAATGTATACAAGTAACTTTTAATACAGCAAGAAGTAAATTAATCCAGAAACTTCACTGTGAAGGCTTCCAGATATATAAAAATTCCATTTTTATTGTATTACCTAGACAAATTTCTGAAGAATGGTTAAGAAAAAGGTTTTAAGTGTCAATACAGAGCAGGCTGGCAACAGTTTCTCAAATATAAATGAGCATTTATTTATCTTTCTAATACAAACACAGTAATCCCAGGAAATGCACATTGCTTGTACTGTTGCTTTTTACTCATGGACAACCCAAGAACTCCTTTAAAAGTCCTCTTAAACTGGAAAACAAGGTGCCTGCTATTGGAAGGAAAATACAGACAAAGCAGCCAGATACAAAACCTGGCCTCATGAGCTCAGACATCACATTTCTGGTCTGCACATGCTGAGAATGGACACTGCAACACTACATTCCATTTCTGAGAGTACAAATGCTCTCATGTCAGGGCAGAGACCTCTCCAGAATTACAATGAGAGACAAGAGGTATAAGCAGAACTATTTTATTGCCATTTAGCTCTTCCCAGAGGTGCCCAAGCTCAAAAATTAGCCCTTCAAAGCTTGCCTCCCCCCAGCCAGTCTCTTGAAGTTCTTCAGCACATCAGGGTTTCTCAGTGAGCTCCCAAGGTTTACTGGGACCTCTCTGATTTCTGCAGTCCTGCCGTAAATCCAGGATTATTTTGCTTTCACAGTCCCTCTCTGCCCGTCCATGGCCCCCAGACACGTTGTGTTAAGCCTTTATAAATCATAAGTGAGGGAGGTTTTGTTTTTCCTCTGCCACCATTCCCCATTTCTCCCTGCACCCAGTCCAACAGCCCACAGGAAAACCATCCATCCTATCCAAGTGTGCATTTGTACTGCTCCTCCTTGAGGGAATTTCAGCTCCCTGCTCGCTCTCTGCAGACACAGCATGAAAGGAGCTGGCCTTGCTTCTGACCTCGGGCTGCCCTTCCAAACTGGAACCAGTTCCTGTGGACTGTCAGATAACACAGCAAGGCACTCAGGGCTGCCCAGCTGAGAAGGGAGGGTGCTCTGTGGGAAGCAGGTAGAGACAAATTCCTGATGTGCCCGAGTGAGGTGTCCAAGTGACAAACTGAGGGAAAATGAGAACCAACACCACTGTCAGGGCTTACTCCATGAATATTTCTCCATAAAGACATACTGCAGAAAGCCTGGCTAAACACATCCTTTGCTTACTTTGAACTCAGCATTCTCAAGACACCAGCTGCACGTCATCTATGAAGCATCTTGTAATTCTAAAATTTAATTTGATAATCATTTCTGTCTCCTCTATTAACTCCAATGAAGCAGGCTCATTAATTTTCCAACAGGTACTGCTTATTTCATCAAGCTGATCTGTCAAAGCACAGCAGTGTGAGGAGGGCATTCCCTCCTTCTCCAGGTCTGCAGAACTTGCTCTCAAAGGCAATGTGCTCACACTGGATTCAGGCTGGGGTCTGAGAACACTGCCAGGCTTCCTAAAGCCTGGCAGAGTTATTCCTGCTGAACTGGAGACAGCAGCACTTCCTGTGGCACGTGCAAGGACACGAAGGCAGTGCTGTTATCCCTCCTACCCTGACAGATGCAGGAGCACCCAACACAAAAAATGAAGTCCCTTCTGATGTCTTAGCACAAGGCATATTTAAATGCTTAGGAGAAGACACCAGGCAGCTGTTTATCTCTGGGTGGTTAAAAACACACACATAAATTCTGTCCTTTCATCTCAGGTTAAACACATCCTTTGCTTACTTTGAACTCAGCATTCTCAAGACACCAGCTGCACGTCATCTATGAAGCATCTTGTAATTCTAAAATTTAATTTGATAATCATTTCTGTCTCCTCTATTAACTCCAATGAAGCAGGCTCATTAATTTTCCAACAGGTACTGCTTATTTCATCAAGCTGATCTGTCAAAGCACAGCAGTGTGAGGAGGGCATTCCCTCCTTCTCCAGGTCTGCAGAACTTGCTCTCAAAGGCAATGTGCTCACACTGGATTCAGGCTGGGGTCTGAGAACACTGCCAGGCTTCCTAAAGCCTGGCAGAGTTATTCCTGCTGAACTGGAGACAGCAGCACTTCCTGTGGCACGTGCAAGGACACGAAGGCAGTGCTGTTATCCCTCCTACCCTGACAGATGCAGGAGCACCCAACACAAAAAATGAAGTCCCTTCTGATGTCTTAGCACAAGGCATATTTAAATGCTTAGGAGAAGACACCAGGCAGCTCTTTATCTCTGGGTGGTTAAAAACACACACATAAATTCTGTCCTTTCATCTCAGGGGGAGCGGTGGCAAAAAGCTGAAGGGCCCCAAAATCCCAACTACCAGAGACACCACTGACAGGAGAGGCTGAATTTCCAGGAGAGAGCAAACCATGGACTGTGGCTGCATGCTGAAACAACAGACATCTGTAAACCCCTGTAAATCAGAAGCTGCCAACAGCTTCAGAGGTTTTTATAGCAAAAACCCCCATGCTAACTGGAGCTTTAAGCAAATAAAATGGAGACTCAGACAGCAGCATTCTGGAATTGCAAAGGCAAAAAAATCATCATGTTTCCTATACCTAGTTATGATTTCTCATTATACAAATGTGCCTTGAGGAGTGACATTACTGCAGGGTTATTACACCCAGTCACTGCTGACCCCTAGGTCACAAATCAAAATCAACCAGATCTACAGCTCTATTTAAATTATAATATACCCCTCATTTCATGGAGGAATCTCATCATGAAGATCATAATTACAAATTGCCCACCAGACACATTAGGCAGAAGTAGGATTTATTTTAAATTAAAAAGTAGCATTTCTTATACCCCACCAGCATACAGTAAGGGTCATTAAAACATTTTGGAAAGCTCCAGTTTTAGTTTGCCTTCAACTTTTCTGTGGTAGAAAAATAAATTACTTACTTGAATTAACATTCCTGATACATGATGTTAACTCTTTTCTGGCTTCTCTTGTCTCGGGTTATCCAAAACAGCTAAATTTATTCTTCTACCACAGAATACTGGAAGAGTTTAGGACCTGATTGTTAAACATGGATTTAAAAAAACATATTTTGATCAGGTTAGGCTTTGTTCAAGTTTATGCTGCAATGAAGGGAACTTCTGCATCCAAACAGGCCACAGAAAAGACATTGATGGCACTGAGCAAATGTAAACTGTTTGATAATCTGGAGAGTGTCAAGACAGGCAGAACTCTTCCACAAGGCTTGGCAATAGTACAAAATATTCCAGAGAAGAAAATATTTCAGTTGGAAGGGACCCACAACAATCATCTAGTTCAACTGCAATATGTAGCACCTGTAATTTTTATCCCAAAAGAGCTTAAAATGTTTGTCTGGCTTCATGCATAAGAATCACTTAATCCACTGAAATACAGCAGCTAAATTAATTAGGGCTGGAATTGAAGGATAGGGATAAAAATTTGAGAGAACACTGTCATTGTTTAGAGTCTATGACATTTGTTAAAGGACACAAAAACCAACTATGGAAGAGCACTTAAAAAAACAATAACAAACAGGAAAATAAGCACTAAAAATTAGATATGAAACTGAAGCAATGTACTCTGGAATTCAGTTTCAAAGCACTGGAAGTGAATCAGTGCTTAACATCTTCTGTGGATTACATGTTTAATTTTTAGCAATCCAGTGAGACATTTTCCTAAGAATGCACATAAAAAGAGCAGAGCAAAAATTTGTTTTTTAACGTTTAAATTTCCTGGATTTTTTTTTCATCTCTGTTTGGCCAAAACTGAAAATCATCTATGCGACACAGCAGTTTGACCCCTCAGTGTGCAGGGTGTGATTGATTTGTCTGATGCCATATTAACAATTTTTCTTTTACATTACTGTTACAAGCATCAAGGAAACATCATTTCCTTGTCTAAGCTCTCATGGTCTAAAATGAGATGAGGCACAAAAAAATTCATCATAAATCATAAATACTGAAACATCAGCCAAGTTCAACTATACGGGCAAAATTCTGTTCTCAAAGCACCAAATAATTGTGAAGAAACACTCTCAGAAAATGAACCACCACAAGCTGTCAGCTCAATCCCTTTCTGGACAGGGATTTCTTTGTGAATTGCCCCTGTGCTGCCCTGGACAAAGGCAGGGAACAGATTTCTCACTTTGAGCTGTCAGCCTTTAAAGGGAAGGGCTCCCAACAGGAACAGAAACCAAACCCCTTTGCACAGAGCCAACAGCGTTGCCCAGAATGTCACTGCAGCAGCCCTTGGCCACCAAGCACAGGTCACAGACTCGCTGCAGAACAGCAGCAGGGAAAGGCAGACCCAGGCAGAGCTGATTAACAGGGACACGCTGGAGTGGCACTGGGACATAAAGAGGGACACGGATCATCCCGATGGACAGCGGACACGTCCACAGCACAGTCAGGATTAGTAGAGTTCAAAATGGTGTTTGAAAGGATGAAGTGCAGATGTTCCCAGAAACTTTGTCACATATAATGTGGGGTCAAGATGCTGAAAAAGCACACAGAGGTGTGCTTGAGGAGAATGGACCCAGGCAGAATCCAACCTCTGGGTAAATGACAGTGAGAAAAGGGGAAAGGGAAGCAAGGTCCTCTGAAGGTTCAGGTAAAATGTTTGACTCCAAAGAAAATTGGGAGCCTGTAGAGGAATAAAAGCCAAGTTAAAAATGATCAGAACCACCAGCAGTACACAATCTTTTGGCAGTATTCTCCAATCATACATGAATTTGTTACAAAAATTGGGACATTAAGCTTTGAAAGTCTGTTCAGGAGCAATAGAGCAAAGCAACATCTTCAAGATGCTTCGGATAATCTGTAATGGTCAGAGGCACCTGAAAAGACTGAGCTAAAGCAACCCAAGGACACCTGATAAATGGAGTCACAGAGCACCAGAGAAGGACACCAGTGCCAGTGTCCCTCAGAGCAAAGGGCAGAGACAGCAACCTGTGCCACTCATCCTGAGCTGGATCCAACGGCAAAGGGACGGGCAGGGGGGTAGGCAGGTGGAGATGTGAGCTCAGAGAGAAAACCATTCTGAAAGAGAGCTGTATCCAAGGGGTGCTCCCACGAAGGAAATTATGTGCACGTGCTCACAGCAAGGATTTCCCAGAGCTGTGATTCCAACTCCCCCCGCAGGCAGCAGCACCTGCCTACAAAAAATCTGACGCTGAGACACTGCAATGATCTGAGCTCTGCATTTCCTTTTCAGAAGGCTCACACCCCTCATCCACCTCTCTGCTACAACAGCACCAAGCAAGGAAGGACAGGGACATCCAATTCCTGCATGAAATACACTCCCCAGAGCTACAGCCCACAAGGGCACCAGCTCTTTTTTCTTGCTCAGATTTGGTGAATACCAAGCACTCTGCACACTGCAGCAGTTCTGCCTGAAAGGTGACATTTTGCACAAGTTTTGCAAGGTTTCTGTTGACCTCAGAAGCTGTGTTTTCACATGGATGCCAAACCACCACCAGTACCCTTCACTCAGCAAGTTCTAGATTCTCAAGGATGTATTTTCAAGAGCTCAAACCACCCTGATAACCAAAGTGGTGTTTATGGTCATCTGCTTTCCTTTTAATTTCCTGCACTCTGAAACCGTTGCACAAACCTGGCCTGTAAATCTGAACATTCTTGGGTTTTAAGATCTGTGATGATTTTAGGCAAAGCTTGAAGCCAAGAGCATGCCCTGCTCAAGCCTATTTCCAAATATCTAAAAGGCACTTACATCACTGCTTTACAGAAGCACCAGGAACCCACACACCCTCCTTCTACCAAGGCACGACACCACACAGGCACAAAGTACCCCAGTCACAGGAATAATGCTCCCTTGGAGTATTTCCTGGTGTCAGAGTTTAAAAAAACCACAAAGCACATCACAATATTCAGCCTGTTTTGTCCCTAACAACACCCATAAATCCTTTCTCACCAGATTTTGTTCCCATCTCAGCTGGAAGCATCCTTTTCCCTTTTTATTCTCCTCCAGTTTTATCACTGGATGACAACAGGATTATGGAAGCTCTGATCTCTGCTCAAGTACCAGGCAGACAAGCCCTCAAAGTCTGCAGGTAAAATATAATTCTTACAGTGCTTGGGCTTGGGTTGATGGTTGTTTTTTTTTTTTTTTTCCCTTTGGGGGATTTAATGGGTTTTGGTGTGGGTTTTTTAAATTGTTTCATTTTTGCTTTTTTTTTAAATTCAGTTCCTCACATTCACGTGTTTGAGGCAGTGATTTTTAGGAAATTTCAGTGAGTTGTCTGAATTTTTCCAAAGTTATTTAGTTAGGTAAGCAAGCACCCAAATGCAGGTTTCAGCAAGGCAAACGCTTTAGCTGAACACACAGAGAAGGTTTCCTAAGCGTGTTTCCTGTGCAAGTACTCAGCACAAGGAAGCCCACACAGACCGAGCTGGTTTCTCTGCCAGGCTTTATCCACACTGAGTGACTCAGCTGTGGATAACTGAGTGGACCTTCAGGAGTACAAGATAATACCCAAAATTCTTCTCTTTTGCTGCAAATTTGCTTTTCATAATTTCCATTGTGAGCCAGCTAGTCTGCTAGCCTAGAGACACTCCTTGTTTGGCCAGATAGACCCAAATGTTTGGGTTTCTGTTTTTCTGCAGCAATGTTCTCCAGCTTACAACCAACACAGCAGGCAGGGGACTGGAGAGGCTCAATGAGTACAAAGGTTGTGGCCAAAGATGATCCACAAAGCCAATGCTGCAGCGTCCTGCAGATTTCTTTAGTCTGTATCAATATTCACTGTGCAACACCAAGTTCACACCAAGAACAACTAACCAAACTTGGATATCAGGTATTTTGCTGTTTATAACCTAGCCTAATGATTTAAATGAAACTTTAACTGTTTTCATGATGAAATGTCTTGTCAGTAACAACCAGAACATCAAACTCAGTTTTATTTTCTCTAGAGGAGTGGCAGTGAGCTGTTTCAATTGCAGTGAAATTGTTTTGTCAGCACACAGTTTCAAAGAGCAATAGGGCTGTGCTGTACAAAAATAGAGATGCTGCTTACTGTGACTTACTAAAACAGAGAAATGGCATAACCCACTCATCTCTTCAGAGTGCTCAGTACTAGCAATAGGTAAAAACTCCTGAACTTCCCATAATCAAGTACTGGAGAAGGTAGAATGTGAGCAGAAGACATTCCCTCCTATCAAATTACCACAAAGAGCCTTTGGAGCTGCTTTTACAATGTCATTCAATGAAAAGCTAAGAGAGATTTTTATCTTTCCTTGATTACCAGATCATTGCATTTAATAAATGTAATGGTGCTTAACCCTACTGCAAATGAAATGTACTCTTCCAATGGCCTGAGCCATGTTTTGCCTTCAGCCTCCTCTTCAAAGCACCACTTGCTTTGGACTGACCATTAAGCTGGGATTTCATCTATAAATAATTGAGAAGAAAAAAGCTCTGTTGCCACTCAAAAAGTAAGCAAGATTTTACACTGAAAAAAATGCAAACTTGTCTTGTAATGCTCCCTAATCTATAAATAATTAGATCTCAAATGCCTCCTAAAGGTCAGTGATATTATCTTTTCCCTCCTGAGAGGCAAACCAAGGATGGAGCAGAGCAATGTGGCTTCTCCAGCTTCACCCAAAAACAAAATCAGCTCTCCAGAGGTCTGATGGGTTGCTCCACTTGCAATCCTTTCATACACCAGATGTACCTCAGGAATGTCTGTGCCTTTAGAGATTGAAGGAGTCAGCTCTGACTCATGTAACTTCCAGATTAAATGGAGCATGTCAATTAAATGGAATACCTTAAACATTTTCAACCTGTGATATGAAGAAGTGGTTTTTACCCCCCAGAGGTGGGAAAATGGCAGGTGAATTTTTGTGCTCACAGTTAGGCACAGACTTAGCTGAAGAAATGAAGTTTGTAACTGAACAAGGCACAATGATGCATACTCTTAAACATCTCTTGAAAACATTTGATTGCATTTAACCCAACACTCTTGATTCCTCCTGGTTTTTGCCTGTTTTGATTATTCAGAAGCACACCACCTTTCCAGTTCCCTGTGCTCACCTTGACCCTCTCAAACCTGACTGGAAATGCCATTTCAAGCACAAGCAGGCCAGGTCCTCAGAGCATGCAGTTCTTACTCGCTGCTTCAATTTAACACCAGCCTTCTCATCTGCAATTTTTAAATTAATTAGAACTTTATTTTCCTTTGGACACAGAAATCTTCATTAATTAGCTTGGTTACAGCCTCCTCTATAATTTAACCATTACATCAGGGTGGGTGGAACGGGATGATCTTTAGGGTTCCAATACTCATCAAGTCCATTTCCCATCACCTTGTACTTTCTCTCCTCCAAGTGCCACCTCCAGTGACACAAGGGGTCTAAATCAGATTTACCTGTGGCTCAGAGATCTTTGAACTCCTGAGACAGTTTAAAAGAAGCAAGCCCCAGAGCAAATGGGGTCATCTAAGGAAGACAAGGTCTGAAATCCACTGTCAAACAATAGGACAGAATTCCAGCAGAAATTCTGTGTATTTCAAACATTTCATAAAGTTGCAAAAAAAAAAATAAATAAAAAAAAAATAAATTCCCAGCAGGTCATCTGCAGAAAATGTTGTTATATTAGTGCCAGAATACCAGAATGTGCTGATTGAAACTAATTCCTTTTTTTCAAACCAGGAAAATTCAAAATGCAGAACCCAGACTGTTTTTATCTCATCTTAAGCTTTCCTTTTTCTCATTTTAAATTCCCTTGTTCCATTTGTCTTTAATCCTCCTGTATGCATTGATATGAATTATTCAATTGCAAAATTATGTTTTCTAAAGTTCATTTGATTATTTCAGCCTTTCCTTGAAATATTTTGAGACTTTGATTTTTTGCTATACTTTAGAATAGAACCACTAAATTGCTTGAAAATTTCCCTGTTATTTTTCCAGCTCATGAAATAAGACAATTATCACGGGGAAAAAAGCAAGAATATTCCCTCAACCTGCTAAAAATCAAAGAAATGGTGTAGAAACAATTTCAAACTAAAACCTACATGGTGTTCTAGCATGATGAAAACAGCAGACTAGGAAGGTACAGCCCTCTATGAGGTCATGGTACCTGAAGTTCAAATAAAAGCCAATAACTTTTTGTGTTCATGTGTGATCTCCAGTAGCCAATGGCCCCTTCTGTTAGGAGGTTCGCCCAAAAAGCATTGCTGATAAAATACTGTGAGGAACTCTGCCACAGGGCAGAGCTGACCTCACTCAGCTTAAGGGCAGTGCCAGGGAAGCGCTGTCACCACCTGAGGTGAAAATTCACCTCATTTCCTTCACAAACCAGCCCGATTTACATCCTTCTTTTCTTCCTGGAGCAGTGTAAGAATGTCAGGACCTGAGCTACTCTGACCTGCTCCCTGAGGGACAGAGTGCCATTTTTTCTCACTGCAACTTTCATCTCTGAGATGAGGAAACAGCCACCAGGGATGTCAGTTTTATGGCGTGTCCTGGAATGACTGGAGACAGGAAGCTCCTTTTCTGAGATGAAAAGGCAGTTTTCTATTGAGTGTCCGAGGCCAGCTACAGGAAGAGGGTTATTAGCACAATAAAAACCATGAATGGTTCACAACCGTACTCCAAAGTCAGAAACAGCATCTGGATTTATGAGCTACAAATGTTCTCAGAGTCAAACAGAATCCAGCATCCTTTGGCTCTGTCCCTATCACTCCACCTTTTCTTCTGGGAAAACATGTAGTAAAACCAAAATGCATAAATGGTATGGAAAGGCTGGAGCTGCCCTTTCTTTTCATGCAGGGTTTGCAGCTGGGTGTCACGGACAAGTGTCCTCTTTAATTATTATTACAAGCCAGCACAACTGCCACCATATTCTGGCAATTTCTCACCCCCCAAAGTCCATCCATTCACCCTGAGGAAATCTCTTGACAGAAACACCCAGCCCATGCTCAGACAATTGGCAGGCACAGGCTCCCTTCCCTGGAAGCTCAGCTCAAGCTGATTTAGGCCACCTGGATATCCTGCCAGAGCCCTCCTGATGAGAGGTGCCAAATGAAGCTCTTCCCCTCAATTGTCACGAGTCCTCATTCCATCTGCAGCCTTGATTGCCCCTCAAGTGCCCCAGGGAAGCGCTTGCTGTGCACATCAAGCAGGAAGAGGGAAGAGTGCAAAACACAGGCCTAGGGTGATTATCCAAAAATCACACTGCTGAGAAATGAAACATAACATCAGTTCAAGTGTCACTAAAACAGAGTTATGAGTACAGTCAGGTAAAACACTTGATAATTGCCTATGATTTTCAGTGTTTGGAAAATAATTTCCTGGCCAGATGTTTTCACATTGTATCAGAACTTCCCTCTCTGTCAAGTGTTGTGCATTTTCCCCAGTTTATGCTTCAAGGTGTTCATCATATTCAGTCTTTCAGGATGATCACCTGGTAGCATTAACATACAAATGTGCAGTGATTATCTCTGCTTTTCAGAATTCTTTGCATTTTGCACAAGGAAAACAAATCATAAAAGAAATAAATCAGTCTCCTTCAACTTGCATGACGCCTATTAGAAAATGAAATTACTATGAACTCAAAATCTATGAGAATTAGGTATTAATCAACTTCAAAGTAGAGAAAACTTTCACCTGAGCTTGAAAGTAGCAACACAGAGTTCGAGCCTTTCAGCAGGCTGGAGCTGACAGGCATTACTGCCTCATAAAACAAACACATTCCTTACCTCCAGGAATCATCCAGTGCTTTCACATCCTATTGATCACACTTACCCAGTGCTGAGTATCTGCAGCCATTTCTGAGGAACATACACCCACTTACAGTACACAATCATACAAAATTGGGACACTATTTTAGAGTGTAGAGGAAAATACTATCGAATCTCCAGGTTTCTATCGTGAAACAGTAAAAATTATGTATTTAAACTGGGTCATGTTCAACACCACCTGAATCTAAAAAAAAAATAAAAAAAAAAGAGGTTATTTACAAAGGAATTTGATGAAGGCAGGAATTTTGATGAATTTTGATGGGAATACATCTCCAGTTTCACTGATTTCACACAAAGTACCTAAATTTGTTCCTAGTGTATTAACACAGCCATTTCTCTGTGTCTGAATTCATTATGTCCTGCTTAAAGCAAAGAGGGACCATCACAGCAACAGCTCTGTGTGGAGTCACTGCCAGACATGCTTATGCAAGATTTGCATTTTGAACCTTGTCTTGTTGGATTTCTGAATGAGGTCACAAAACAAACTTTCATGTCCATAGCACAGTGTCCTGTGACTGTGAGAAATCCAAATGGCTCCTGACAGGTGTTCAGAGGGACAGAGCACAAGTCTCCTTCACTCCCAGCAGCAACCAGTGCTGAATCCAAGGCACCACAGCCTGGGCAGGAGCACCAAATCCAGATTTACACACACCTCACTAGCGTGGCCCAATGCCTTGGCTAATTCCTGGTGCTGTGCTCTGCCCACTGCTCTTGCTTCTGCTTTTCTGTTGGGCCTTTCATGTTACAGCATCAGGGCTGAGTGATTTAAAATGAAATAAATCCGATTAATCTTCCAATCCCTTCAGTTCATTTTTATTTCTTTATCCCTTGCTCTCATGGTTGATACACCCCCAGTCCTTCTGACCCCTCCACAGTTCACAGTTCTGGTACTGAAAGATTATTTTCAAAGAATATGGGAGAAAAAGCCAGAGGGAAACATCAATGCATCCACATTTCCCTTTGTTTTTCTTCACTAAACTCATACATGTTGCTACTGCAGACTAACAAACAGCTTCTCTTATCAGGCAGGAGCCAGGATCACCTATTCCAGAGTTTTCCACTATTATCTAAACACCTGGACTCAAACCCAGAACTGATAATCATCAAAAGCAGCAAATGAAGGGAAATGTTTCCCTAGGTTCAGAAGAAAAAACATAAATGGGAAAGTTTGTATCCAATCAATCACAAATGAGCTGCAGCACTTTGCCAATAATGTATTAGTCCGGATTTCACTATGATGACTGCACCTGCTCCTGCTCCTCCTCCTGCCTGGTGCTGCAGACAGTTTGCCTCTCCACCCTGAGCCGTCTCTTGCTTTGCAAGCAATGCCAGCTCCACTGCCCAGCCAGACTCGAGCTCCAGTGGCTCTGGTGACTCCAGGATTGTTGGGGTGAGGGGCCACCAGTGCCATTCACAAGTCCCAGAAAACCAAACCTGTGCCTAAACCACTCTCCTATCCTCCTGTTCCAGGCTGGTTCTCAGAAGTTAAGGTAAATTCCTGGTACTTTTGGCCATTTGCCAGTAATTTGCATGAAAACAGGATGTCACTTGAAATTGTGCACCTCAGAGCCTCATTAAACACACACTATGCTACTGAAAGAAATGCCATGAAGACAGTCAGAGCCAAAAGAATGAATCCTGCCTTTAATTCAAGCCACAGGCAAAAGGATTACAAACTTCATGATGTGAAATGATGTCTGCACTGAGTAGGAATGACAATTAAGGGCTGGGCAAGGGATTTATATCCAAGAGGCACAGTGATGATGTCTAATGTGTTCAAGCCTACATTCTTAATACATTTCTGCATTTAATATTAGTTTTACTTTTCTCTGTATCAATTCCATAATTTATCTATACACATCTGATTTTATTTTTCTTCATGTTTTAAAGACTAGCTAAAAAATAAAGCCTAAGCAGAAATTGCACCAAGCTCTGCCCCCAGTGACTCACCAAAATCCCTGAACTGTTTTAAGAAAACCTGCTCAAAGCTTACCAGCCCACAGCACGTTCTCTCCTTGACATGTGGGCTTTTAAACTTTCCCTGGTGCACACCAGTGTGCTCTGCTGAGTTATTCCCTTAAAGGCTGTATTTCCATGAAGGAGACACACTTTTGCTTGGCCATAAGGCTTGTTGACTGACAAGGGGAAAAACCCCACAGTGCTTTAAGGGCACAAGCCCCATCACCACCTTTCCTAAACCTTGTTTACTCTTCCTGTGGGAGTTCCTAGAGGTAAATTAGCATCCAGGAAAAAGACTGAAGGAATTTTTTATAAAGCGACCTCAAAAGAGGAACCACTGGCCCAGCATCTATTCCCCATTCTGCACCTCATGTTCTGAATTAGGCATCTTTTGTTCCATATGCCTTGGCTGTAGCTCTAAGAGCAGTATTGTGTAACAAAATTGGAGGCAAACAACCTTTACCTGCTCCATTTTAAAGGAATAATTATTTCAGCACAGAGTATGACTTAGAATTTCAAGCACATTAATCTATATTGACATGTTTATTATTCAAGATATTTTTCTGTTAAAACTTTACTGATTATTTAGAAACAATGAGGCAAAGTGAGTGTTATTTCTGGAAAATTAGCCATCTTTCAACACTAGCTAAGAGAAAGTCCCAACAAATGTAACTGCTTGAGGAGTAATTAATGCACTTGATGTCTATTTTTATTGCAGGACTACATGATTAATGAGCTGCCATGTTCTTAAGGCATTCCCTGGCATCTTTCTGTGAGCCTGTTCAGATAATGAGCCTTAAGAGATGAATGAAGCATGTCCTGCCAGATCTGCTGGGATGATTTCCTTGTACCACAACCAGGGGACATGAACTATCTCAGCTATTCCTGAAACAAATCTGTCTGCTCATTAATCACATCCTGTCTCACAGTGTGTGAGAGCCACGGTGAAGAAGAGAAGCACAAGACAAAAATGCACACACAGCATCAAACACCNACAGCACAGAGCACCTCAGAGACAGCCAAGAGAACTTCCCTCAGCCTGATCGACCATTTTCCAGGGCACTGGGAGCAGGACTTGTGCTGGGACACAGCACAGCCACTGTCCTTTCCTGTGGGCTGACCTGAGAAAGAGCAGCTGCAGACAGGACACTGGGGCCTCACTGCTCAGGGAGTGAGTTCTGCTCTGGAAAGCAGCATCAGGGTGGCCAGCTGGGTACTCCTGGCAGGTTTCTCTGCAGAGACTGAGTCAAGAGGTCATTAGAAAGCATTTTTAAAATAGAGGAATTCTACAGCAAACACAGGGCACTTTTAAAGCCTCGTTGTCTAATTTGTGGATGGTGGTGCAGTGTTTTGGCTGCATTTTCTCTTTGTCTCTCTTCAGAACATAATCTGAACTGTGACTTCCCTGACTCAGAGATTGCACCTAAAGCCACGTGGACAGAAGGCATTGCCCAAAAGCCTTTGCTGTCTTAAGTTATTTGGCAAACTCCTGAAATGCACCTGCTGATACCAGGAAATTATTTGGATGGCTTTAAACAGGTGTGGGGCTAACACTTGTGCCCTGATGGTCCCTCTGTAGCGACCAGCTGAAGGAGAGAGTGCAGCAGAAAAGCCACCCCAGCATCTACAATAACAGCTCGGGGCTATTCATCACTAACACCAGCAATAAATGCAAAGTTACCCATTGGAAGTGAAGCCCTATCACCCCTGGGCTTCTTTTCCCTGCTGCCATGAGCAGAGCTTTAGACTGCCTGAACAAAAAGGAAAGCTTGTGAAACAAGCTGTAAAATTTCATATCACTGTCACATCCAATGAATTTAGAGAGAAGCATCTCTGGACTGCAGTGTACTGTGAGAAAGTTGCCAGCAAACAAAGTATTCCTCCTTTTCTCGCTGATGTTTCTCTAACCTGGTTTTCCTTTCCCTGTTCCCATTCATCAGATGCAACGACTTGTCCATCTTATTTTGTACTATAATATTTTGACAGACTACAGGTTTTTGATAGTCAGATGGTAACTAGGTTTACTAGTTTTCAGTTGCAAAAGTAAATAAATCCCAGAGCAGCCAGCATTTCTTATAACTTGTCCCTTTTTGTTCTATTTCTTTTATTTGCCAAGCATAAAACAGAGACCAAAACTAGATTAAGATAATTTTCACTGTTTGTTCCAGCAGAGCAACAGCAAGTTATGATGCTTTCTCCCACTTCATAAATACCCAGAAGACAGAATTTGGTTTTTATGATTTGTTGTTGTTGTTTAGGGTTTTTTTAAAACAAGAATAAAAATCTGAAGGATTCATTTGAACAAAGAGGTTTTCAAAACAGAAACAGTTCTTGTCAAGTTAGCTGCAGAGAATCCTGATAAAGATCAGGGAAACTGGATGCAATGATTACAGCTCATCTCTTTCCTGAAGTCTAGGCCAGAAAGAGAAAACTGGAATCTTCTAATTGGACTGCTACTTTTGCAACAAAACCATCCCATGTTGGTGCTTATTAAACAGCAAAGTCTGTCCAACCAACTGAATCAAATAGACTTCTAAAGCCTGAGGAAATAAACAGAGGACAGGGGAAATCTCTTCCTATTCATTTCTCAGCTAACTGGGGGAATCAGCTTTACTGGAACATTTCTGCAGTAACAGGTATGGCTTAGTCCATGATTTATTATGATGCAAGGGAATGCACATCCAAGTTTACACCAGGAATTAAGTCCAATATCATGGGATAATTAATGTGACATTGACAGAGCAGCCTGCTGTATGCATACGTTACTTAGCAAGCCTGAAATACATTTGTCCTTTTCTGATAAGCAGCTGTGCAATAAATCACACAAGCACTTTTGTCTAATTCTGCAAACTACAGCTTAAGGACTGACAGCATTAAATCAGGACACTTCCAGCTCCCAGGATCCAGGCACTTTCCTGGACTGGGCATGGCCCCCACTGGAACTTAACCATGGCAGGCACCCAGGCCTAGACACAGCAACACGTGGCACCCCAGAGGCTGCCACAAGGAAAATTCCCTCTGTCCAGCCCAAAGCAGCACAACCCCACACACACGATGGCAACACCTGCCAGACAAGGCTGTTTCAGATCTGAGACCTGAATAGCTGAGACCTCCCAGAGCAAGAGAGACAGGCTCAAGGAAACCAACCTCTCCTGTACTCAAATGACAGACTTGGGGGTTTGTTTTGTTTGGTTTTTTTTTTTTTTTGTGTGTGTGTGCGTGTGTGAGAAATACTGCTCTATACTCTGAGAAAGAAAACATGAAAACAAATACAGGGAAACATGGCTTTCTTTTTGGAATTTACAGATGACTTTTCAGTAGGCTGCCCTTCAGCATCAAACTCCGTGTTAGACTGAAAAAGCAGTGAGGGTGCTGGAGTCTTAGGAAGCTTTTAAAAGAATAAATACCCACAAAACAAACCAAAACATTTGCTAGAAAATAAAACAAGCTGCATCAGTTCAAAAGGGTAAAACCAGACATATCTGTCTGGGGTGGACACTGTGAGAACACTGTTTCTGTCACTCCTCAGAGCAGGGATAATCAGGACTTGTCACCAGAATCACTTCTCCGTCAGTACCAATGTGCCACGTGCAACACAGAGCATTAGGAGGAGAACAAACAAACGCTGGAGAACACCGGAGAGCTGCTGTGTCCAGCTGCCTGGAAGGCTCAGGTCCTGCTTTGCTCTAGGCAAGATCACACAAAGTCTGCTCTGAGCAAGCAGAAGTTTGGGTGTGCTCGTGGCTGCTGTGCCCTGCTCAGGCTCAGCTCTGCCCGACACAAACACACCCAGTGCAGAAGGAAACACTGAGTTTATCACACGCTGCACCTCCCTGAACTCCCCAGAAAAACCACCGCCACCGCAGGCTCGTTCCCGGCGCCGTGTGCCCGAGCTCAGGAAGCGCAGGGCCGGGCCCGAGCAGGCAGCAGGGCCCCGCAGCGGGCTCGGAGCTAGCGATTCAGGAGCCGGCAGGAACCGGGAACGGCCCCGCCGCTCCCACTGGAAGCACCCGGCACTGCCCTGACTGCTGCAGCGCTGACAGGGGACAGAATCATTTGTCTTTGATTCAACTCCAGCGCTGAGTTATTGCGAGCTGGAGCTGTCTGGGGCCCAGAGGGAGACATCGTGCCCGAGTTTCATTTGCTGATATCGAAGGCCAGAGGTTTAGAGAAGTTAATGAAATACAGCCAGCCCAGAGGCTGCAGAGGGTCTCCATCTCAGCAGCTGCAGCACACAGCGCCTCTGGCTGTTCCACAGGGCAGCAAACAGGCACCTGCCTTTCCAGGCTCTGATGCCACAGAAAATATTTAATGCTTTCACTGGAACTGCTGTTTTCCATCGTGTGACTAACTGCTGGAGCTGTTCATTTTCTTGTCATTTTTTAATATTTTAAGTCGTGCTCAGCAAGCTTATAGAACAGACACTGAATGAAGACAAAAGCCCAATGCTATTGAATATTTTCATGCCTTAAGAGACTTTCTCAAGCAGCCCACGACTACAATTGGCACACTTCAAAACCTGCAGCTCATGACGTGTCCTGCACCAGAAGTTGTTAGGGAGATGGTCTTTACCTAATGAGCAAGTGGACTCTGACTACAAAAAGCACAAATAATTTCCAAGAAACTTTCTGACAGTTAAAAATTTAATCCTATATGAGGCACAGAAAGTCATATAATCCTAGTGTAAGATGAAAAGCAATTTGACAAAAAAAAAAAAAAATCAACATTGCTTTAGAGTCATCACCAAAGGACTTAACACCTGTTTACAGGGCTTGGTTGTGTGGTTTAAAGTAAATCTCAGTAATACTCTGGGGAAAATCATGATGCTATTTGCTTTCTGGGATATAAAAAGAGATTAAAGTGTCAGGAAAAGCATCAAGTTCTCTAAGATGCACTATTTACTGATAATGGCTACATAACTTCCTCTCATTACAAAGGAAAATGATCCTGGAGGAAAATATCCATGGATATCCAGTGTGAGGAACTCTATCTTTAAAGCAGCAATGCTTTTCCACCAGAATAACTTGGGGGAAGAATTGCTCACACTTTTCTCTTTTAAATGAAACAAAGGCCCAAAGGTTGACCTTGAATGTCACTTGTGTTACAGCAGCTCCTTCAGCTCTGTCCCAAAGCCCCAAGGTCCCCAGGGCTCTGGAGCCCCATTCCACTGCACCCAGCACCAGCGCTGCTCTGGCTGCTGAACATTCCCTGAGCTGGGCAGGGGAACATCAGGAGGGCTCCACAAGAGTTCCCAGTGCCTTCCTTGCCTGTCACAACTCCAAGCCTGCCTTCTGTGATATCAGAGCTGCTGCCTGCACGCCTGAGCAGCGTCCCAGGGAGGATCCCGCCCACACTGCACAACACTGAACTCCTTTTCCTTCACCAAACTCTCTCTCCATCCATCTTCACACTCTGCCCCCCCTACAAGCATCACAGCAGAGCTCCTGCTGGAACACCCTAAGCCCCTTTCCATCCCCTGCAGCTGATTTTCTGGGAAGTTGAATGTCGCAGTAATTCCTGTTCTGCTTTTGATCATCTCAGCCAGAGAGGCAAATGAATAAACAGCACAACACAGTGAGAACACAGGGACAGGTGTACAGGAGGCCAAGGGGGAGCACAGGAGAATAACTGCTCCAAGGAACCAAGAGAGGTGAGAGGAAGGGAGGGGAAGGAAGTGGCTGAGCAGCACCTCAGGTGAAGCTTTCCTGTTGCTTCTGATTTCTGCCATGAGCAAAGCTTCTCTCAGCTAAAAATGAGCTTTTCCAAACTACTGCAGAATAAAGCTGCACCCACACACCCCCTGACCTTCTCATTCGTCCCTGGGTGAGCTCCTCATTCCACTGCAGCCAAGCACTGCTGTACAGCAGCCCAAACCCCTGATTCAAACACAGCTATGAAAACATACAAACAGTCCCACACTTTCACGTTTCACATCAGCTCCCTTCAGTTGTCCTTCAGCATTAACAGCAGTGAGATATCAAGCGCTGTGGGTTTTAACTCGAAGGCTTCTGCATGTCTGAGCAGGCACACTCTTACCTGTAAAGAGCTGGAGGCTGCTCCTCACCTGATAACATTCAGCCTCAGGCCAGGATGAAAACTTCCTCTGCAAAGGAGTTCCCAGGCAAAGGAGCTTTATTTACTCACAAGATTGCAGAAAGTTAACAGTGCATTCAGAGCAGAGAGAAGTGAAAGTTTTTCTACTGAAAACTCATGTAGGAACAAGTAAAACTTGAACAATGACTTCGATGTTCTTTGGTGCTCTATGAACTATTTTCTGTCACCATTATGCTGTGTTGCAGGTTCATTTAGCACACACCAGCTACTCTTGGCTCTGTGGAAATGTAATCCTATTCCCTCCAAGTAAAGCAGATTTTTTTCCCAAGAATAAGCAGGATTGCACCCTCCCAATTACACCCCCAAGAGTTACCAATGTACATCAAGCACTCTTGTCAGAAGCAGTTTTATCAGTCTGTCATTTCATGAAAGACTAAATGCTGAATAAATCCCTGGAAATGATTGTGTCAAACATTTTCATACTCTCTACAGTCCATTTTCACTGCACTGAAGAATGCTGCATGCATATTTGCCCACAGTGTTCTGCCTGAAGATACTCACTAGTTCTGCATTGGTGGAGAAACACACTCAGGTTTCCGAAAAAAATGTTTTTCCTTAAAGTTTAAAGCATTTTCTTCTTCATTCTTGTTTATTCTTTGATATATCACTGCTATAAAATACCTGCTTTTATGCTGCTCTCTGATCTTGCTCAAGCACCTGAACAAGTTGATTTGGGGGGGAAGTTCAGAGATTTTTTTTGTTTCTTTCCTTGATCAGTTTGTTGTAATTTTTTTTAGAAAATTTGTTTAGTTGGTTTGGGGTTTTTTGGTGTGTTTTTCTTTGTTTATTTGATTTTCCTTCTACTATCCCAGATTTGGATTATTTATTCCAAATTATCTAGGTTCTCCTTTCTCACATTTTCCCCTTTTTTCCATCCATGGAACCAGACTGTCTTCAGGTTTTCCAAATGCCACAGTAGAAGCTCTGAAATAACAGGAGGCTCCCGTGGAAGCTTTTGTACCTTTGTGCAGAACTGTGTTTGCCCTGAAGAATACTTGGTTTAAAATTCTGAAGGTTAGAATGTGCTCAAAGCTGATGTGATGTTCAATTTTATTTTTTTTCTGCTAAGCCAAGCACAAAAACATTGAAATGCTTTTCAGATTATTGAGAAAATTGATAGTCTTCAACAAGCAAGACTCACCTTTCAGAACCTCACCGTGAAAAAAGCTCCACAGGATTCCCACCCCTTTAACTTTGGTTCAGAAGCAGGAAAACCAAGTTTCTACAGCAGGAACACAGCTTTTCTGTCCTTCTAAAATAAAATGACACAGGAAAACATGATATGCACACAAATTTGAATACATCTCATCAACCAGGCACTACACTGAGCCAGTCCTGCCCAAGGGATAAGGTTAATCCCATGTTCCTCATTTAATCTCATTCCAAACACTTGGCTGATGTCCAACTGTGGGCATCCATAGGAAAACTAGAAGAAGCCTCACAGCAAAGACAGCAAAAGAGGTAACTAAAAAAAAAATTTAAAAGTTTTTAGTTAATGACCCCAGCCTTTAGGAGTGGCAGGCAGTGTCCATTTCCACCCTGCCCTGTGCCTAAGGAGCTGTTCCAGGGCAATGTTTGCTGTGCCATCCCTGCACAGAGGATGGAGTGCAGGGATTCAGCTGCAGCACTCCCTGCTCCCTTGGCTGATGCTGGCTGACACTTCTCAGTGCTCCCTGCTGGTGACAGCTCTGCAAAAGCCAAACTGGCTGGAGTGAAACATCCGTGCTCCACAAGGGCCTCGGGCCAGGACTCCAGCTGGAAGTTCCTGCTAGGGCAGCCTGTCATTTCCAAGGAACATGACAGTTTTCTCTTCACCTTCTCTGCCTTCCTCCCCACCCTGGAAGACTTTGTTCCATCCACGCTGAAACATGGCTATTTTTATTCAGCTGCCATCAGATTTCCATACACCAGCTCAAGGCACTGGGGTTTGCTGGTGATACTGAAGGTCATCCAGCTGCACATGCAACTCGATTTTATGTCTATAAGCATCCACCTATACACAGAAAAGCCAAGTGATTTTTTTTTGTATGATTAGAAGTTTTGAGTCTACTGTCACTGATTTCCCGAAGCACTAAGCTTTTTAAAAAATCCACATGCATTGAACATAAAACACCTTGAGGTTTATCAACATGATTTGCACTTGATTCTCCCAGAAAATGAGGGAGGGTCTTACAGAAAAACCTTCTGCAGCATGACCAGAATCAAGCAGAGCTGCACTTAGAGTGCACAGCTCACACATCAGTTCACAGCTCCCACCCAGATGTGTGCCAGTGTTTCAGTTCAACACCTGTGACTGGATGAGTCCTGGAAAAACTCAGCTGTGGCTGCAGCCTGAGCAGTGCTGCAGAGCAATGGGTGCTCACAGCTCTGCTTCTCTTTGCCCTCATTTCCTTCTCCTCTCTCCCTTTCCCTGCCCTCACACCCTGCTCCTTTCACCCCCCCACACTGTACCCAGTCCAGGAACAGACACACCTGATAACTGCACCAGGAACACGGTGACTCCACACAGCCTTAGTGGCTCTCTGCCCATCTTTGGAGGAGCTTCAGGATCCCTGAAGGTGAAGAAGTTGAGAGCTATGTCAGAAATCCAACAGCCAGCAACGCTGCTTTCCTGTAGGATTGCTCTTCAGCCTGTGTAGAAGTTCCCTCACTGCACTGGCTTTGTGATTCTTCCACTTCCACTGTCTGAAGCAGACTCTGGCCTTGTGAAAGGCTTTTCTGCAGCCCACACATGCATTAATTATCAGAAGGATTGCAGATTTTTATTATGTTTTCTCAGAGCAACTGAATGAAAAGTACCTGAGGAATTTCATTAAAACCTTGCCACAAGCAAAAAAGACAACTGACACTTGATATTCCACCAGAAAATGTGCTGGATTCCTCCTCTGTGGCATGCAGGGAGAAATCACAGAACGGTTTGGGTTGGAAGGGACCTTAGAGACCATCTCGTCCTCCCCTCTGCCAGGGGCAGGGACAGCTTCCAGCAGCCCAGGCTGCTCCAAGCTCCATCCATCCTGGCCTCAAACACATCCAGGGATGGGGCAGCCACAGCTTCTGGGAGCAGCAACCTGGGGAGCACCCCCAGCACTGCAGAGCAGCCCACACACCTCTGCAGAGAAGTCATGGAGAAAACTCTCCCCCTTTGAACCTTCCATCAGGTGCTACTCCTGCTTTAACTGGAGTCTTCCACACCATAATGGACATTAAATTTTCACTTCCTGTGGCTTTCAGACTCCTTGTCACAGGAGGGAACTCCCATGACAGCCATTCTGAGTGGCCCTGTGTGCATTTATTTTTTACATTCAGGCATAAACAAACACCAGAGTAAGAGTTCCTGAAGGGGCTGTCCCTGCACAACAGAAACCATTGCCATTTTGGCAATTAAGTCTTGAGCTTCAGCCTTGTCTAACATGGGAAATACTCAGAATTTCATGGCATGCCTTCCTCTTGTTATGGGTACTGTTCAGGGAATGTGGTCAGGGAGCTGCCAGCTCCCACCAGAGGAGCACTTCTGCTGCACTCTGCTCCAACCATCTCCTTTCACCAGCAGAGAGAAAGGGAAGGGTCAGAAGCACACACACAAGTTTCCTCCAGCAGCTTTCCCAGGCAGGGATTTGGAGCTTTTGTCACCACCCGTGGCTGGTTGGGTTCAGCCAACACTTTGGCTCTCAACACTGCACCCAGAAGGGAGAAATGTGCTTTCCTTAGAGAAAGACTCATTGCTGTGCCAGACCCGAGGCCTGTCCCCTGTGCTCAGGGCTGTGACTCAGCACAAGGCGGGGTTGGGGACACGATGTGACCACGGGGAGCCCAGGCTGCGTTCACAGGGACCCTCAGATTTGGGAGGCTGTGAGCCTGAGCAGCCAAACTCTAAAGGCTCCTCCCCAGCATCGTCTGAACTGCTTTACAAGTCTGGCCTGACCAGTGCCCAGCACACATTGACAAAGCCAGTGACAGCCTTCATGGGATGGGAAATGGTGGCACAGAACCCAGGGCCCAGACACGTCAAGGGCCCAAGACAGAGGCTGGCTGGCATAAGAGAAAATTTCTGGTACAAAAACCTTTAAAGGCTTTCAAAGCTCGCAGTAAATTTTTGCTTTTATCCTTTCCCCACCTCACACCCTCCAGTGCCTCAGCCCCTGCAGCTCCCCTGCACTTTAACTCCTGTATCCACAGCTTGTTCCAGACAGAAACACAGTTTCACCGCAGCCATCACGGAAAACACTGTGTGTGTTCCTGCTGCCAGCACCAAAGCTTTGTCTGTGCTTACACCTCCCATTTCCTTTCCTCCTCAGGTTTTGTAGTTACAGCACCCGACCTAATCTTTATCCCTTCTGCTTGAGGCAACACCAACACTAAGGTGTTTCTAAGCAGATGTCTGCCAGTTTACAGCAGACACAGAACCTCCCAAAGAACTCACAAGCATTTGCTTCCATTAGAGATGGAGCTGCACCTTAGAGAAAGGACTAGGCAAAAATGTAACTCAGTAAAGATACCTGCAGTCGGGTAGGTTGGTGCTGAAGAAACAAACACGGGTTTTATACAGAGTAACCTTGAAGTCATCTGAAACAGTAACAGCCCAAAGCTGCTTCAGAATTACCAAAAAAAGTCAGTGGTAAGAGCTCAAAAGCAACACAGCTAAAATGTCATTATTTATTTTACAGAGTAAGCCTCTCTCAAGAACATTTCAGTTTTTACTTTAGGAACGAAAGGCACTCTAAGAACAGATGTCAATACAACCGTGCAAATTTACCTGGTAAGAACCGAGACAATGGCAACAAAGAAGCCTGGAAAAAGGAATTCCTAATGAGCCCTGTGCCCTTACAGCTGGAATGGCAGCCTGGGTGAACACACGAGCCTGCTTTTCTCGTAGGTTCACCTGAAACACCCGGCTGGCACTCGAAGGCATTTCATCTCTTGCCTTCACAGCAGCCCAAGCGTTTCAGCATTGAAGCTGAAGATGCCAAACTTGGACATACACACCAGAGTTTACAGAGCACTGCAGACTTCTAATAAATCAAGACATAAATAATACTTTCTGTCGCTGTTTTCAAATACACTTAACACATACAGCGACACATAACACATATACTTCAGGGAGCACAGGTATTTTGGAACAGGAGATGTCAGGCTGCCCCATGGCTGGAAGGCACCACTGCCTGTGTCAGCTGGGAACTGGAAGGAGAACCAACCAGGCTGTTCAAACATGTGAATTAATGGCATCCTCCCAACACATTTTACATCTCATACGCACACAGCCACATTTCTGACATTGCAATTCTGCCATTAGGACGTGTTAAAGTGTGAAAAAGGGAAGCAAAATCTCAGCACGAAGCCAAAAACCTCATTTTAGCCCCCGGGAAGGGGACAGAAACCACATCAGCCCAGAGAGCCCCAGGAGGTGCTGAGGTGCTGTCCCCACAGCCCGGCAGCCCTGAGGGCCCTGCCCTGCGGTTCCACCAGGCCGTGCCCAGCGGAGCGGCTCCCGAGCCCTCAGCACCAAGCCCTCACGGCCTCCCCGCGGCACCTCCTTCCCTCGACACCACAGCACTCGCCCACCAGGCTAATCACACACACCTGCCTTCAGCACTGCAGAAAATCCCGTCCATCCTTGTCTCCCCTCTGATCGGCTCCCCTGGCCGGGCCGGGAGAGCCCCGTTCCCCGGCGGTGCCCCCCGAAGGCTCCGCCTCAGCGCTCGCTCCCGCCGCCTTCGCACCTCGCCCCGGCCTCCGCGTCCCTCGCGCCGCCCGACTGCGAGGCCCGAGCTCGCTGAGACCTGGCGAAGCTCCTTGGGGCAGTTTAATCCTTGCCTGCCCCGAGCCGCCTTGTGCCCGCCTCTCCCCTCGCAGGTTCCCACAAGTAAATAACTCGAATTTGCGCTGCTCCTCCCGCTCGCCCCCGCCCCAGCCCTCAGGCACCCTCGCGCGCGAGCCGCCACTTCAGGGAGCACAGGTATTTTGGAACAGGAGATGTCAGGCTGCCCCATGGCTGGAAGGCACCACTGCCTGTGTCAGCTGGGAACTGGAAGGAGAACCAACCAGGCTGTTCAAACATGTTGAATTAATGGCATCCTCTCAACACGTTTTACATCTCATACGCACACAGCCACACTTCTGACATTGCTATTCTGCCATTAAGATGTGTGAAAGTGGGAAAGAAAGAACCAAAATCTCAAGCCAGAACCTCATTTTAGCCCCCAGAAAAGGGGACAGAAACCACATCAGCCCAGAGAGCCCCAGGAGGTGCTGAGGTGCTGTCCCCACAGCCCGGCAGCCCTGAGGGCCCTGCCCTGCGGTTCCACCAGGCCGTGCCCAGCGGAGCGGCTCCCGAGCCCTCAGCACCAAGCCCTCACGGCCTCCCCGCGGCACCTCCTTCCCTCGACACCACAGCACTCGCCCACCAGGCTAATCACACACACCTGCCTTCAGCACTGCAGAAAATCCCGTCCATCCTTGTCTCCCCTCTGATCGGCTCCCCTGGCCGGGCCGGGAGAGCCCCGTTCCCCGGCGGTGCCCCCCGAAGGCTCCGCCTCAGCGCTCGCTCCCGCCGCCTTCGCACCTCGCCCCGGCCTCCGCGTCCCTCGCGCCGCCCGACTGCGAGGCCCGAGCTCGCTGAGACCTGGCGAAGCTCCTTGGGGCAGTTTAATCCTTGCCTGCCCCGAGCCGCCTTGTGCCCGCCTCTCCCCTCGCAGGTTCCCACAAGTAAATAACTCGAATTTGCGCTGCTCCTCCCGCTCGCCCCCGCCCCAGCCCTCAGGCACCCTCGCGCGCGAGCCGCCATTTCCCTCCCTCAGGGCCCGCGCGCGGGACCCGCCAATTCCCGCCCGCAGGCGCCGCGCGCCGGGGGCTCCCCCTCAGGCGCTGCCCCGGAGCCGCTCCCGGCCCCGCGGGCCCGGCCCCGCTCCCGCAGGGACACCAGCCGGCGGGCCGGTGACAGGAGCCGGGCGAAGGAGAGCGAGCCAGGAGCACAGGCAGCAGCGGCGGCCGGAGATGGAGGTGCGGCAGCCGCGTCCCCGAGCCAGGCTGCGGCTGCGGCCGAGCTGCTCCCGCTCTGGCCGTGCCTGGTGAGGCGCTGCACAGCCCGGCCGCTGCTGGCTCGGGCTGCTCCCAAGGGTGCTGTCCCTGGGACTCACCGCGTGTGGGGGGCGGGCTGCCACTAGGTCTTGGAGATCCTAACTGTACACCGCAGGCAATATCACCCAAGTGTTTTATTAAATCCCAGCTAGATTTAAAATCCTATTTCCTAGACTGCTACACCATGTGGTAATTCATAATAACAGTAATCTGAATCGTAGTACTGTAACCTCACCCGTATAACCTGGCAGTGTGAGCAATCTCTAATTCAAGTCTGCTAAGGGGCAGCTGATGGCAAAAGAATTGATAACCCACAAAAATCCAAAAGTCTCCCTGCAGCAAAAGGGCTCATAGCTTGAGCAGAGGAAGTCTGGGGAATTTAGGAGGGTTTGTGCACCAGTGCTAAACCTGGTACGTTTTGTACTCTGTATGTGCAGCGCTTTGCACATTGGAGAAGAGCAAAATTATTACCAGTTTCCAAAACTTCCATCTTGGAAATCAGTGGTGGAAAAGCTAAAGAGGATTACGTAGGCCAAAATAGACCCAAGAGAAACGTGTTATGTGAAGATTTAAAAAATTAGGCCCAGTTTTGAAGGAAAGCTTTACCAAACCTTCAGTCGATGCTTTTCATAGCAATTCCCAGCCCAGTTTTTATGAACATCTTGTTCTAGTCGAAGGGAGTTTTCCGGGTAGGGTTTTCTCTGGCGATAAAGCTGATGGGATTAAGAATAAATCCATTACTGTGAATAATGCATCGCATGAGGAGTTGCACTGGCTGAGCCTGAGTACCCTCTGCCAGAGGTAAATCCAGCACGGGAAACGCTGCCCGCCCCCCCTGCAGAACCCAGTTCAGCCACGCCGAGCTCAGTGTGTTACAGCAGGAGACGTCGGGCACGGCTTTTCCAGCAGAGCACCGCACAGGAGGCTGCAGCTCTTGAGTGTTTCACACAAGGCAGGTTGATTGCAGCAGTAATGATCAGCTTTTTGTGGGTACCAGGTACCACAGTCAGGCTTCAGCCTGGCTGCCCTGGCTGCTGAGCCGGGCAGGGAAACGCTCCGTCAGTCAGCTCCAGCAGCCTCTGCCTTGTCCCTGTGCTCAACCATTTCCAGCAGCCTGCTTCCAAGCACAGCCTTCTCCCAGCCTTCAGAGCAATCCAAATTCACAAGCAAAGCAGAACTTTAGGGGTTAGCAGTAACTGGAGGAAAAGGTTCACCCATTGCAGTTGTAAAATGTGGATTTGTTTCACTTTAGTCACCCATTAGTGTTGAAACACTATTTGTGTGCCTGTATATAATTTATCATCTATAGTTCTACACTTAATGCCTGTATTTAGAAGTGTATAAAGTATATTCATTTATAACTCGTACTATATAATGATATTATCAGGTTTTAGGTTCTGAAATGAACAGTTCATTTACATTTTTACCAGGTACCTACCAGAAATTTGGGAATGCTTTAGATTAGCCTGATCCACTCTGAGCTTATTTATGGAATGAGGAGATGGCAGCGAGTATCCCCTGTGATGTGGAGTGCAGGGAAGGATCCAGCACAGCACACCTTAAAGTGATTTTGTTTAATTCATGCAAGTCCGTGGGTCCCAGGAATTGGTTTAAGGCTTTCTTCATCCAATTTTGTGTGGCTTCTTCCCCTTGTATTGTGTTACTGTGCTCAGGGGGCCATGGCTCAGGGAAAAGTGGTTCTGCTCTGCTCATGGCATTTCAGGCTCAAGGCCAAGTGGATCTGCACAGGTGTAAATAAAGAGCAGATTTGGTTCCCAACCTCCCTCGTGCAGGACTTGAAGCCTAACTTGTAAGAGAAAGGAAAAAGTGGACTGAGCTCCTGCCTTATTTAACTCCCCTAATAACTACTCTGTTCTTTAATTACATTTATGTAATTGCAGAACCCAGGGAAAGACTTACATTTAGTCCCTGTGACTGGAGTTTCTGCTTTTAAATTTAGATCACTGGCTCGTTAAACGCATCCTGTGGTTGTGTGGCCAGGAACTGACTTAGTGTTGGTCTGTTTGACATTGTTATTACTCCTGTCACTGAGTTTACAGCTTCTCCTTGGAGCAGGGCACTCCAGAGCAATCCCTGCTCAGACACCTTCCTGCCAGGCCGGGCTGTGGTTCACAAGGTCTGCAGCACTGCTGATCCATGAACCAGCAATCAGGGGCTGGAAATCCAGGGACTGCAAGGCACTGACTCCTCTGCAGCAGCACAAGCACTCCGAGGTGCAAGCCTGTGCTGAACACACCTCATGGTCCCTTTTTGTGGATGGGCAGAGGAGCCAATGTCCATTTATTTTCCCCAAATGGAAAAAAGGATCTCAGGAGAAACAGGCTTTTTTAGGTTTTGCCTCCCAACTACATTTGACTTTTCAGTTTCAGAGAGCTGATCCTGTTTTTACTGAGGAAAGGAAGTTTAAGAACAATCATTCTATCAATCATTCTACGCCTCTGTGCAACTTATCCTTGTGCCAGGTTTTGGTTCCACTGAAGAAGGAAAATATTCGTTTAGATTTGCTCATTAACCAGAATTATGAGATAGCAGACTCCGAACTGGAGCTGTAGAGGAAGCAGAAACGGCTTTGACAACACCCACTGCAGCAATTTTGCTCTGTGAGTATTAATTAGACAACGTGAAAAAAATGCTGAGAAGTTCAGGGCTGAACTTTTCTTGCCCAAAGAAGGAATTTAACTGGGAGAGCAATTCCTCACATGTCCAGAACCAGCTCCTGGTCAGTGCAGTGGACAAACACCATCCATGTGTTCTCCAGCCAACAGGAGGTGGTCTGATTTTGTAATGTAAACTCCTCCAGTCTCCATGGAGCAGGAGCCTGGACTGCCTGGCACGAGAGCACGTGAGCTGGCTGTAATGCAAGACATCTCCATCCTCGTGCCAACTGCTAATGTTTCATTTAGGTGTGCCCTGTGAGCAAATCCATGAGTGTATTAATTCCTGTGCAGTCTCCTGATGTACACAGCAGCTCTGTGGTTTGATTGGAATTGATTTTGCTGCTAACTCTGGTGACCTCCAATAAGAAATTGCTGCATTCCCCACCAAGTGATTTATGATGGCAGAACTCTCTATTATATAAATACTTTCCAATGCATTAGTCATAAATCCACTATCTTACTTCATTAAACCAACAAATACAATCAATTCTTATCTGATTTACAGTTTTTATGCACGGAAAAATGATTTTACCTTTATGCCAAACGGAGCTGAAGTGTAGCTCCCACAATAAGAAATGTCCCTGCCCCAGTGTGTGAGTGCCACTAACCAAGATCAGAGCCTGCAGTGAGCCCTGAAGCTCTGATCTCTCTGGCTGGCACACGACAGGAACGGAATGCACATGCACGTTTTGATAAACGGTGCTGAGCAGTGGCACCCTGCCTGTGTGTAGCTGAACACCCACCTCGATTGAATCACAATGGGAAATGAAAGGCAGGGCTGGAATGCCACGTGGAGCAAATGGCATTAGGACACAAAGTGTTTAGCAGGGATACATTATTGGTTCCTGCCTCTCCTCTCACACATCCCCCAGTGCTGTAGCAGTTGTCCTGGGCATGCTGATATTGTATCTCAAAAATATCATACACAGGAATCACTTCAGGCAGACTTGGAATGCGGAGCCAGGACTTGCTTGCTGTACGTATGTAAGCAGAATAACACATTTTCAGAAGTAATGTGTCCTCTAATTTAAAGGGATGGATGTACAGCTGGATCCATGGCTCCTTATTCCAACACAGAGTCCATAAAAAGAGCTCTCACCCAACTGCTCTGCAGTCCATCCATAATTCTGCAGAACCTCTAAACACCACATTGCCCATGGAATCCCTCTGTCCCAGTTATTTGCATCATCATTTTGAACTAAAACTGGTTGGGGCAAGGTACTGGGTCATTTTTCCCACATTGACCCTCGCCCATTGTGCTTAGAGTGTGGGGAACAAGGAAGGTTTTAAAAGCCTAAAGCAGAAAATGAAAATAATTGAACATTTTTGGTGCCTGAGTGATTCAGTTACTGAGACACTGCAAAGAGACGAGTGGCAGGGGAGAGTTCTGTGGCGTGTCCTCTCCCTTGGGCAGATGGGCTTTGCCAGAGCTGGGTGAAGCCACCTCAGCCCTCTGGAGGTGACTCCAGGCCCCGCCAAGGGAAGGTGGCACTTTGCTGAGGAGGAGCTTCAGCACAGCAGAGCTCACCCTCTGCTGTAGCTCTGACAGCCCCGGGAGTGTGCACTGGCCAGCACAGGGATTTCAGGGCTGCTCTCAGGGCTGCCTGTGCTGAGATCCTCCTGCAGCAGCCAAGGGCAGCGCTTGGCTGCTGCTCCCATGGCCCTGGGACACAGCCCGGGCACAGCTTTGCTGTCACCTTGCAGTGTCTGAAAGCCCAGAGAGCCCCGTGGGCTCCGAGTGCTGATGCCAGGGCCCCCAAACACCGGGCACGCTGCAGCCGGAGCCTTTGTGAGGTTCTGTGCAAAGATGAACGATGAACAGCAAACCCAGATCATGCACAGCCCTCCCCTCTCTCCCACTCTGAGGGAGCCAAGGGCCCTGCCCGTGGCTGCTGCTGCTGCTGCGAGGGCTCTGCATTGCTGTGACATCAGCTGCACCTCTGCAAAGACACACTGCAGCTGCCTGCAGGAACAACTCCCACAGGGATCCACTGCCAGCATTCCTGGTCTTTGTGGGCACGGGTCAGACACCAGTGGGGGACTGGTATCAGCACACTCAGCATCACATCATTTGCTAGACCAGTTCTTTTTGAGCTCTTAGCACCCAACACTTCCAGTTCCACAGCAGGATTTTTCTCTAAGGAATGGCAGGACCCTGGACAGCTGCCTGGAATGTCATGGGACACACACAGAGGAATCAGTCTGTCTCTTTTTGAGCCCCTCAAGCTAGAGCAGTAACTCTGCTAGCTGTCAGGAAATAACAGCCCCCTCCTCTCTCTGAAGCAAAACATCTGATCTGGATCATAAAGTCTGTGCCCTACACCATTAATAGAAACAGAAAAAAAAATTAAAAATCCAGGAAACAATTGACAGCTGGGGAAGAAAGAACCACAACTCTCTGTGGCATCTAAGAATAGTTTCTGTCCTCTCTGTGATGCAAGAAGAAGAGGGAAAGGATAAAATCCACTGGTATGGATGGATTTTCTTGTCAGAAAGGGTGCATTATTGTCCTTCCTAAAGGAATTCAGAGTGGGTTTGATTCATCTGGACAGTTCAGTGATATCTACACCTGCCATACCTATGGACTTTTTCCAGCTAATTCATTTTTTATCAGCAGGTAAAATGTTGCTGTGTCTTCCAGGAGTTCCTAAACACTAAACTGCTGTTTCTGGAATCAGAGATCCTTTTTTACCTGATACAAGAGGTTGGATTTCCTCTAGTTCTAAGAAACCTGCACAAGTACACTGCAATATACCATGAAACCATCTTCATAAAGATGGGATTAACAAAGATATCAGGTGAATACATCGACAAAGCCTGACTTCCAGAACCAAAGTCCATTGAAGAAGAGATTTCTCCTGGGCAAGATTTCTCAGCCTGATGCACTGTCAGAGCATTTTCCTCCAAGACTGCATTATTTTTATGTTAACTTCATGCACAGCTGAGTGCACAACTCATAGGTCAGAAGTGTTTGTTTCATATTTTCTCACGTGCTCCTTTTTCCCTTTGCCCTGTTACACCGTGGCACTGCAGACTCTGCATGTGCAATGTCACACGGGGTGTGCTGGGCTGGGACAGAGACCAGTGACACCCTGCTGGTCACAAGGTACCTGAGGAGTGGCCCAGCTGGGACTGCAGCTTTTTAAGGGCTGACATTTGGAGAAAGATCAAAGCAGAAACTCCCTTCTGATTTGGCATCCCCAGTTTGGCAAGTGAGTCCTCCTGCTGGATGGCAGGAACGAGCAGCAGAGACATAAATGGCCCCCAAGGCTCTTTAGGCTGAGGCTGAGCAGCTGCTGCAAGCACAGCTGCTGACAGGCAGAGGGTGGTGAAGAAAAGGAGTTTTGTACCTGCCACCAAAAAGCCTTGGACCGACGAGGAGACCGAAGTGAAGAGTGATGTGCAAGTCTGTGCTTGGGAGCAGCAAGCAGTGCCTGAGCCAAGGACCTGCCACCTGCCTGTGGAGTGGCACTGATGGAGGGGAATTAGCTCATTAATAAATTAATAAACCCCATCTGGACAGAGTGCTTTTCTGGCTCTGCATGTGCTCCAAAATGGAACCAGGAATAAATACATCTTTGTAAGGACTTCTTGGTTATGGAAAAAATCAGAGTTTGCATGTGCTTTCAGTAAGATGAAGGGTTATGTCCTGCCCATCTCCCCACTGAGAGCCCAGTTGTGGGTAGGGATGTCTGCCCCTGCCTAATCTTTCCAGAGTGGGAAAGCCACTGAGCTTGGGGACTTAAAACACCATAGCAAAATACTGCAAAACAAAACAAAACATAACAAAAAAAAAAAGCAAAACCCCAAGTATTCATTCTGTGACCAGGTGAGAAGCTCACATTAGCAGGTGCAGTGCTCTTACAGAGAAAAATGGCATTTGGAAATTACAGCCCACGTGCTTTCTTCAAAGCAAACAGCCAAGGGCACAAAGAAAACTCCTCAATGAATCATGAGCTCCTGCTAGGGCAGCGTGCCTTGAGTTCAGATGTTTGGCTACAAGGGTGAAAAAAAAATCACCTCCTTGGTGGAGCTTGCTTAGCACAGTGCCAGGAAAGTCAGACAGAAGAAACTTCTTGGTGGCCTAATAGCAGGCAAGCCTTGTTAAATGATCTTTTGCCATGTGGTAGGTGTGTTTTTAGCTGTTACCTGCAGATATTCCTTCCAAAGGTGTTTTCTCTAGAAAGGACTTGGCCCTCAATGATGTGAGACCATTTACCCCTGAGTTTCAGGCCTAGCACAGGAAATCAAGCACCAGAATGCTCAGTAATTAGAGACCTCACCCTGGAAAATGGATAATGACAGAGTCCTTGAAATCAGTGAAGGTTAAAGCTGCCTGTTTATAACAACACCTCTACAGAGCCAAGATAAGATGTTGATTAGGATATTCTATCACAGCCACATAACAATTATATTTAATGCTGTAAGGAGAGTTTATTTTGAGCATTGCATGACCTCACAGACTGATCCAGCAAATAACCCCCTGCTTTGCAAAGACACAAATGTTGTGCTTTGTTCCAACCTGTCCCATGTCCATACACTTCTCACAGATAATCATTTAGGGACATAAAGGACACGTGAGGGGTTCCTGAAAAGAAATGTCTGCAGAAAAGAAATGTCTGCAGGTCCAATGTTTTGGGTTTTTTTCCCAGTAAGAATGTGTAAATGAGCCATAAGCCAGCCAAAGCTCAAGCACAATTTCCCTATAAAACAGCTACAAATTGTACTTGGGTCAGTTTGGGACCTACTGCTTGTTAAAGCAAATCCACGTGGTGCTCTCCTCTTGCCCTGCCTGCCTGAGAGGCTGCCTGGCAGTGGCAGATGTCCCAGCCTGGGAACATGCCAGGCCAGGCAGAGTTCCGAGCACCCTGATGTGGCTGCAGCTGTCCCTGCTCAGTGCAGGGAGCTGCTCCAGGTGCCCTTTTTACCAGGGAAGGTTGGGTTTGGTAAGTGTGACCTTCCCAAGGGACTGACATGGGCAAACAGAAACTATTCCTTGGCCTTTGTCTCATGAATTCTCACTATTAAATAATTACAGCTTTTGGAAATATCTTGGTTTAAGTTATGCTTTTAACAGAAGTTTATCAATATTTTATGATTTTGCTTTCATACAAGAATTTTAATCTTACAGGCAATAAGATTTCCCAAAATGATCTGTGGAACCTCATACTTACCCCTGAGCAAGAATTCTCACACAGGCAGTGCCTAATGCCAGGTAAGCCCACACTCTTCATTTCTCTGTTTGGGCTCCTGCAGTTAAACCTTGAATGTGCCCCATAAATGTTAGGAAAGTTCAGACTTCCTTAGAAGTTGATGCACTCAGTTCACAATGAGTTAAAGATTTCAGGGGAGGTGGAGTTGTTTTGGTCTCCTCAGGCCTTACAAGCACTTGGGTGCTTGCAATAAGATGTGTTTTGTTTTCCTGGTCAAGAGCTGAAAAATGAGATCATGAGGGAGGAAAAAAGAATGTCTGACCTTCTCTAAACACTGCAATTTTTGTCACCTGCAATCAGCTCTGCCTTCCATTACATCCACACAGCACTGTCAGCAGGTACATGCCTTGAAAGATGAGCTCTAAATCCTCCTGAAAAGTCAAAGTCCACAGGTTTGCCATAGATCTTCCTCTGTTCTCTTGTCTTTAAATTTGCTCTCATAAAGAATCCATGAACTGCAGGATTTGATCTATTATTTCTCACTTCTGCCTTCATTCAGCTTTTCAAGTCGAGGCCCTGATCTAATTTTGGTTGTGAATTGTTTCTTTGCCTGAAAAGAAAATCAGAGGAGAATTTTCTTGTATTGCCCTGTCTCCTAATGAACAAAGACGGTGCTGCTCTAGAAAGTTCCAGATTTCAAAGGACAAGGTTTTGATTTTTCATAGTCCATACTGGTCAGTCAGAGACTTCCTCCTGGCAGTGTCAATAACCTTAAATGCTGCAGATCTCTAAATTATGGAACCTGCCAGCTGAGAACCTGCTACAGACTAACTGTGATGGAAAGTGCCAGGTGATAACACTTTCCAGCTCAGCCTAACTCTGTTTCTATGCCTTGTTTATCATTTTTAAGCCAAGGCTCATCTGGGATTCCAAAGTGAATGAAACTCAACGCTTGCAGCTAGACAGGAGGGTATCTGCACTGTGCCTTGTTGCTATGCCAGAGCCTAAATAACCAAGGATTTCTTCCTCAAACATCCCGTGTGGAAGGTTATATTGTTTAAATAACAGCTTTAGGCCCAGACAGATAAAATAAGACACATCTGTTATTTTCTCCTCCTAGCCTTAGTATCTGGGTAATAATAAGATTCGTTTTTTGTAGTGTAAGGTCGGGTGAGACCTGTAGATTATTTATCAATCTTTCATCATATCCATATTGAAATCCAGCTACCACCTGGATTCCTGTAGGGTTTACTTAGTGAAATGTTCAGAATATTTCTGTTCCAAATATCAAGCTAAAAATTAACTGAAGTTTATATTTAGGCAGGACAGCCAGTAAACCACAGACACTTTTGCTTCTATCTTTCTGCTTTTTTGTAGTGTCAGACCAAATTCCCAAAATCCCAATCAGAATTTGGTACATGCTGTGCTTTTTCTGGTATTCCTTTTAAGCTGCATTCATTTTCCCTCATTTTACATGTTTAGAATGCCTTAGTGGCACTGCCACTAAGCC
The DNA here is from genome assembly GCA_017590115.1 of Montifringilla adamsi. Classification (NCBI taxonomy): domain Eukaryota; kingdom Metazoa; phylum Chordata; class Aves; order Passeriformes; family Passeridae; genus Montifringilla; species Montifringilla adamsi. The sequence continues at coordinate 8,014 of JAGGNK010009048.1, read as the reverse complement.
CTTTGCACTCTTTTCCATGTCCTGTGAAATTTAGAAATGGATATGTGAATTTCAGCAGGGTTTTCTGGGATTTTCCTGTTGTATTGACTGGAGAGCTTAGGACAACAATTCCAGCTGAGGGCTCAATTCCCTGATGCCTCTGCAGTCTCTGCTCTGCCTTACAGCCCCACTGCAGGGAAAAACACACTGGGGTTATGAGCTTCCAGCTAAGACTGAACTCAGCACCCACAGAAATGCAGATTTTTTTCTCTCCAAGTTATTGACATGCTTCAGAGTGATTCTTGTTTCTCATCTTACTCAGAAGGTCTCACAGGTTGCATTTTCTCTTCTTCCAGTATTACAACTAGAGCACAAACATCACAGCTCTTATTTCAAGGGGCATTTTCATGTGGGCAGGGCACTTTCTTCTGGCAAAGTACCAGTTTCTACTGAAACAACCTCATCCCATCACTGAGAAACACTCTGTGCCTTCCTTGGGAGTACAGCCTTGTTTATGGATCTACAAGCAACAGGAACCTTGATACAAAATTGCATTAACCCCTGCATAACATGTTCATTGGCACTGAGATCAATAGCTTGGCACAATAATCAGAGACACGAACCAGTGAGGCGGTTACTTCATCATTCTCCAAGTGAGAAAATAAAATATGTAACTCTAACTTGGAGTCTTACAAGTGCATTTCCATTTGAGTTGTGTGAGCTCCAGATTTTAGCCAGAGCTCTTGCTTTGGCTTTGTGTCCTTTGCTAAAGGACACTGTGGGATCAGATTTCTTCTGTTCCTACAGGTATCCAGTTTGTTCAGACCCTGCTCTGGGGACTTCAGGGTGCAAATGTGCACCACAGAGCCCCTGCAGCCACCTGGGGTCTCTCTTGGCGTTTCACAAGAGGCTGCTGCTGTTCTGTTCCAGCTCACTGCAGCTGCCATGTACTCTTCTGCTGGAACCAAGTTCTCTCCCTCCTCTGATACAGCCACAATTATTACCCACAGTTCTGTACAGACTCCAAAACCAGCTCCAAAAGGGAAATATTGCTGCACACAGTTTTGTTTGCTGATTCCTTCCTGTTTTTTTAGGACAAGACACTCTTTGATTCAGGCCAGGGAAAGCCATGACAGGCTGAGAACGAAGGTGGAAATTCTCTAAGCCTATTAAAACCCCAGCTGAATGCAAAATTCAGCACAGGCTTAGCTGTAAACTAAATTTAACTGGACTTGTTTTGCTGAACTGGGGTCTAAAGCTCCCTACTTATAATGGACAACATAATTTAACTTTACACTCAGGATCACTGTGAATGAGCTAATGCAGAAATCAATGGTAAAACCTAATGGAAAGTGAGAACATTTGAAGCTTCACTTTTTCTTTTCTTTCCTCTGAAAAGAACTATGCCCTTTCAGTGCTGTTTTTCCCTCAGTCCTCCCCACCTACCGTGGCATACCTATAAATGCACATTTAGGAATGCTAATTAAGAACATATTCAAAGCAAGAGCAGCAGAAGGATGGACACAGAAAAAGGGTTCAAGCACCAAAGAGCAAATTAGTACCCATAAAGAAGAAACAAAGACAGGAGAGAGAAAATGAAAAGGAGAGAAAAGAAGATAGTTTGCTCTGTGCCAGTAAATAAGCTGAAAATTACATTCCCAGATGGATACCAATAGCCTTTTCTGTCAGCAGAACACCAGGATTACTGCCACTTGATTGAACATGATATATATTTCTTGAAGTTTACAGGACTTTATGTAGGCATCTAGCAAAATAATTAAGGAGCCTCTCCGAGCTTCCCCCATAAAAGTGCTGTGGTATCTGGTTTTGCAGAATAATAGGGTATTAAAGCATCCATGGAAATGCCCATTTACCTGCTCAATGGATGTGTGCAGCCCTAAGTGGGGATACAAAGTCTCCAGGAGCAGCTTTTCAGCTGTCATTTCGGGCGATGCTTGATAGCAGCACAGTGTGGCTGGGCAGAAGCACAATTCCCTTGAGAAGGCTGGACAGATGTGGGACACTGACTACAATTTTCCTTTTGTTAAGGTCAAGGACCAAAATTTCTAGTGAAAAGAAAATTATTGCAGGTAGCCAAAACATCTCAATCATTGTAAACAACGCAGCTACTGCTCAGAAATTCTGATGAAAACAAGTAGCTTTTCAGTTATCTTTGAAGACTTGCTCTGAAGTTTTGTTCATGCACACAGGGATTTGTAAACAGGAATGTTGATTTGCTACCATGGGATGAGCCTGCTGGATCATGGGGTTATCAGCATTTGGTTAATGGAAGTATAAAAATGTGGTGGGAAGAAAGCACAACCCCATTGGATGCCTTTGGATTTCAACTCGTTTTTGAACAAGCCTGTCCAAAAGCACGACGTGCTGTATCTCAGCCACCCGTGTCATCCAAGGGATTTCATCTCAGGCTTTGTTTCACAGGAGATTTGGAAGTGGGAAGTGGCATTTTGTTATGAGTGCCTGGAAAACACCTACAGGCAAAGGAAAATATGTAGTGTACAAGGAGTGACTCCTTGCTCTTGCTCACCAGAGTCAGTAACAGGCACTTAAAAAACATTGTTGCCTGAAATTTCTTTGCAGGCTCCAAAACAATTTCACAGTGCCCATCAAAAATTTATTAGCTCAAACAAGATGAAATGGAAGGTTAAAAGTGAGTGCATTACCTATAACAGATGATGAGTATGACCAAGGTAATTTTTATGCACTTTTAGGGACCTATTGAGAAAAGACTAATTATGAGAGGCACTGCCACCAGAAAACACATGAGCAAAAGAACAGGATGCGACAACAGGTTTAAAATGTGTCCAAGAAAACACTGAAGGTTGGGATTAGCATTTCCCTAATTGCCAGAGCTGTGAGCTGTCAGGAACCCCTCCCACCCAGCTCTCTGTGCCTCAAGCTGTTTAAAATACTGGTCCAGCCAAAATAACAGCACTGGCTGAGTTGAAGCTTTGCCCTCAGCTGGAATTAAAGCTGGAGCTCCTCCTACACCACAGGTGTTTTACTTTAGTCCCAGTTTCTCTGGGAAAAATGGATGAGCAAATTGCCTTTAGGGCAAGGACACCTACAGGCTGAGCAGAGCAACAGACCTTACTGCATCCTACTGCAGCTACCTGACCCAGGAATAAGCTTCCTGACCTTACGGTTCGGTGTCCTCTCTCTGGGACGCGGTGAAAGCACAGCCCTCCCCATTGACACTCAGCATTTCCCCACTGCCGAGCCGGGCTCCAGCTCATTCCACAGGAACTGACACTGCCTGCAGCAAGGTGTGGCTTTGGGTCCCACAAGTATCGATGCTGGGGAAGCCTTTCCCAAGTGAGAGTGTTCATTTCTTGAAAACCTGCCACGTGGAAAACGCTCCAAGTTAAGAAGCCAAAGCCACGCCTGCCTTGTAACATCAGGTTTGTTGTGGTGAATGCCAAACACAAAGCTTTTCCAGTCTTTACAAGGATTTTCCCCCCTGTTATATTGTATAGCAAGCCTGCCTTTGGAGAGCTGTAGAACACAGAAAAAAGCCAAAGCCCAAGCCCCGATTTACTCCACGTGCAAGCTGTGCTACATCACACACTGAGCAAACACAGCAGCTCTAGTATCTCCAGGCTCACTGCAGGACATACCAAGCAGCTCAGTTTGAGGTTGGATATTTAATATTCTGTCTTATTTGTTGGATAAAACTTTTAATGTCTTGGCTTCAGATTATTCATGAGCAACCAACTTTTGACATGAAGAACATTTTGATGGAACATTTGGTGCTCTCAATATAGGTTGCTTCTTGATTGTATGCAAGTCCTTAGAACATCAGAGCCATGATGCTTGCATTCACAACGCCAAATTTAATTGCTGTAACTGTTCTGCAATTGCTGCTTTAAAGGCTCTGCTTTGACTACTGCTCATAGTCCCACAAGATGAACTGACACGGCTCAAACACAAAAGAACTTGGTGATGGAGGATGAAGGACAAGAAGCTCTCTCCATCCATTTTCATGACAGGTTTCTACAATCAAAGTCCAGGGGTCGCATGCACAGGGCTGGCACAGGAAATCCCTCCCACAGCTCCAAGGACAGGCTCATCTCCCCTGCAGTACACTCCCTGCACTTTCCCCTAACTCTGTTTCCCACTTGGGAGCCCCTTTGGCTCAGACAGGGAAGGCACCAACTGCTCTGTCCCTCTGCACTGGAAGCTGCTCTGTCTCATGGCTGGGACAGCAGCAGCTTCTCTGCTCAACAGCTTTTCCACCCTGTTTCCACCACTTTTCCATCTACCTTCCCTCCATTTTGAGATTTCCAGTATGAACAGGCCTCCTGTTGGCTACTGGAAAAGTGAAATATCATTAAATAATTTTTCTGGATGGCAATCAAGCACACTTCTCCAGCTGTCACTCTTCAGTCATGCAAGTAAAGCACAAGTATTTGGAATAGAGATCCTTTGTTTCTATTTTCTTCCCCCCCTCTCTTCATTGTGCTTTGATAGGTGAAAGGCTAGTTTAGTCTCAGGAGTGTTCTGTGTCCACCCCAACTACTTCACTTGAATAAATAACCTTGCTTGAATACATTTTAATTAGTGATTTCATAGTTGGAATTGTGCAATAGTAATACAGTAGGCGTGAGGAGCTATTCAAATAGTATAAAAAGGCATAATTATTTTCAAAAGCTCTGTGGGAATAACGCAGGTAAAAAAATCCCCTGCTGGCACCTGTTTTGTGTGGCCAATGTATCATTAGCACCTCACATTCTCTGCATGTTGATCAAAGGGCAGACTACAGGTGCTGCAGGATGCGCCCACAGCGCTGGAGATTTTTCCTTCTTTGTTTGCTGTTCCTTGCTGACGTCATTATAATGAAGACCAGATTTTTACTTTGTTTGACAATTTTGTTCTAATTGACAAAGATATTGCCAAGCAAATTGGGAAGAAAACCCGGAAATTCAGAAGGATTTTCCCAATTCTCTGGGCCTGGCCTGGGATTCTTTCACGCAATGTGGAATAAGTGAAGTAGGGCCTAAGATACAAAATCAAACCCTTGTTATACATGCTACTGCTGAAGGCAGGCTGGCAGGGGCTTTGAGGAGGGAGCAGAAGAAACATCTTGAAAGAAGCATCAGCTCATTTCAGATCTGAATTCCACATTGCAAGCAAGATGCTGGGCTAGAGGAAGCTGCTATAAAATGAAGGGTCCTGACAATTCTGGGATGGATTAAATCAGGCACTGGTTACCTTTACTAGGATGCAGCTCAGTTATTTTGGCCATTGCTCTCAGGACACTCCCTGTGTCACAGGAGAACAAGAGTGATAAAGGCCAGCTGGATTTTTAAAACAGGCTGCATTTGATTTACTCGCTCCCTTGAAGGCCCTTTTAGTTTTTTATGCAAAATTGCCATGTTTAAGAAAACTGCCAGAACTTCACTGGCATGTCAGTGAAAACAAGAAAGTTGTTCTTAAAATGTAGGCAATTTACACCTACTCAGAGTGACTGCAGCTAAGGAACGCGTGGGTATGAGCTGTCAGATCTGCTCCCTTCAGTCCCTGGCCGTGTGCCTGTGGCCATCCTGGCAGGATTCCTGCCCTGCACTCACTCTGAGGGAGGGGCTGCCTTCAGCTGCCCCCTGTGCTGCCATCGGAGCTGCTCTGCCAGCCCTGGCCAGGGCAGCCGGCAGCAGGGAGGGGCTGGGCAGCCCTCAGTCCCTCTGCAGAGAGGGGAGCCACGGGTGTGCCCAGGGTGCTCCTCATTCCTGGGAACACCACCACGCTGCTTATTCCCACCCTACCTCTGTGCTCCCATCTCCCTGGGGCTTTGGGCTGTAAATCCCAGAATGAAGAGAGGAAGTGGCTGCAAAGCTTGGATCCAGTCCCTGGCTGAGCTCAGCCCTGTCCCTGACACAGACACCAGGGGCTCAGTGGCTCCTGGGCACGATGGCATTCCCCAGAGGGAAGTTTGCTGCCCGTGCAGCCACGTGTGCCTCTGCAGAGGGAGCGTGGCAGTCCTGAGCTCTGCTCTCCCCAGGCCTGGAAGTGGCAGCTGCCACTCAATGGAGCGTGGCAGCACCATGAGCAGTGCAGCTGACTCTGCTCATGGCTCCTGCTGGCGTGCCTGCTTTCTCAGGGATTGAGTGTGCACAGCTCTGCTCTGTACCTACCATGGTTGACAGGGAGAGAAAAGCTGATGGTCTCAAAACCCAAAGGAAAGGCAGTGAAATGGGAGGGTTGATGCTCCATTTGAAACTTCACTAATTCAGAAAACGAGACTTTTCAAATCCTGTAAAATTCACAGATTACAAAAGCAATTCACTGAACCTGCCATGCCTTTGAATGTGTGTCTCACTGCAAAGGCTGACAGTGCCTCTGCTTCTCTTGCAGTGCAGACCTGGCCTCTGCCTTATCCATCCCTCAGTGGTGTTCAATTGTTTCACATTTCTCCTGACTAGCTCTCAAATTTCTCCAATCTTAAACATCAGCTGAGAGGAGCAGGGCTGCAGAGAAGGAGCTTGCTTGTGAGGGACCTCCTCAGCAGAGCACAGCAGCTTCCCTCCCTGGCAGCTGCTCATTCATTACCTGTGCATGGCTCTGGGCAGGAAGGTGCTGTCATCAGGAGCACCAAACAAACAGGAATCCTGTTTCCAGAGAAACCTTGGGGTAAATTGTGTACAGCTGCCATGGGATCACCTGCCTGAATCCATCAATACCAAGGGGTTTGGAAGAGAAGGAGGTTCAAAGATGGGGACTGGGAGTTCAGAAAGCAGTCAGGTCACATGAAAAGCAGCAGCCCTAAAACCTGAGGTCAAAAGCAGGGGAAAAGCCAAAGATTAAAAGATAGTTCCAAGTATGAATACTTAGTCACTGATGCAGGAAATTCAGACTGAGTGTATTTGCCTGTGCTTTCCTATGGAATGCTTGGGAAGAAGTCTGAGCAACCTGCATGGACTTGAAGGGAACACGTAGTAAAGCAAATCAACACCAGCGAGTTTAAAACCTAGAGAGGGGTGGATGGAGAGTTAAGATATCAGGGTCACTGTGCAAGGACCTTGCCAACTCTGTATTGTGTGCTTCCTTGACTTCCTTGAGTTCCAAAAGGGAAGAGAAGCACACTGAAGTTGCAAAGTGGAAGAGACTCCCATCTGTTTTGTACAGATAAAGCTCCCAAAATGTTGTGTATCACTGAGGAAATCAAAACACAAAACCAAGTTCTTCTGGGAAACATGAAGACTGAAATCAAGAAATAAACAGGAAAAAAAAATTATCCCCACCTGCTGCCTTGCAGTTGGTGCAAATTGAACATCTTGGATGCATCTGTCTGCCCTGGACACATAATTGCTGTTTACCTTCCTAGGGGAAAGCCAGGAAAGCAGGAGAGATCATAATCCTCAGAGCACTCCCCTCCTTTTCATAGAGTGTACTCAACAAAGCTGTGATCACTCAGAGCCCCTGATGAGATGCCTCCCCTGGTGAGCAAAGCTCAGCTTTTCCCAGATATGGCAATCTTACAGAGAGGACAGCAAGGAAATTGCCCACTCCATTTATATTGCTGAAGCCTGAGTGAGAACAGGTTCCTCCAGCTGTCCAAGAAAAGGCAGAGGGATGCACCACATGCTCTCCACCTCCTTCTCTGCTGCACTGGGCTCTCTGTGCGCATCACTAAGAAAAGAGGCTGAGTTCTATTCCTCCCTGATGTTGCAGAGAGGAGCAAGTAGCCAGGATGGCACACCAGTCTTACAGAGAGTGCCCTCTGCTCCTACAGAGCAACCACCCCCTTGTCCTTGTCCTTTATGAATGGAAGAATGGGAAGTGGGTGCTGTGGGGCTGAGCAGAGGGAAACACTGCTGAGACACTCGATATTAGCACTGCACTTTCTGGGTCTCCAAATGAGGATGCAAAAGAAGAATGCAGTCCCTGCCTTAGCCAATGCAAGGGGAACATTTTTGCATATTTTTGATATGTGATCTTATCAGCAGACAGCTTTTTCTTCTTAGTAAAATAAATCCTTGTAATTCCACAGTACAGAAAGTAATCTTTATGATGGCTG
>JAGGNK010009037.1:0-56551 GCA_017590115.1 Montifringilla adamsi | reverse complement strand
TGGGTTTTGGGGGGACCGGGGCAGTGGGGTGTCCCGGGTGATCGGATCGGGGCTTTGGGGTGCCCTGGGTGATTCTGGGCTTTAGGATCCCATGGGGGATTCCTGCTTGGGGTCCCCTCGGGTGATTTCAGGGTTCGGCATCCCCCGGGCCATTCCCGGCCATCCCTGTCCTGTCCCTGTCCCTGCCCGGCTCTGCTTTCCGTGCCATCAATAAAGTTGTTTCCTGCATCAGCCGCAGCTTCCCGAGGCTCATTCCCGGAAAAAGCCCGGGACAAACAAACCCGGGGGCCGAGGGCGGCGGCGGGGCCGGGACAATGCCCGGGCCGGGCACGGGCGGGGCGGGGACTGCGGGAAGGGTCTGGAGGAATTCCCGGCGCTGCCTCTTTTCCCGGGGCTTCGCTTCCAGCTGAGGATTTCATCCCCAGTTTTCATCAAATTTTCCCTATTTTTCTCAATTTTATTTCTACTTTCTCCCTATTTTACCTCTGATTTATCCCTATTTTCCCCATCTATTTTATCATTGTTTTTATCTATTTCTGCCTCTATTTTATCCATATTTTCCCCTATTTTATCCCTATTTATTTTGTATTTTATTCCTATCTATTCCCTTTTTATTCCTATCTTATCTCTATACAACAAATAAGGTGGAAAAATGTTGGAAAGTGTCATGTTTTTTTTAACCAAAAATACCAAAAATGCCCAAAAGCCCAAAAGAAAAAAGAAATTTTTGCTGCTGGAAGGAGAATTTTATTGGGATTTTTGATTTTTGATCAGAAATATCAGAGATGATTTTTAGGAGAGACTGCTCTGGAATGGGAATTTTGGGAGCAGATGAAGCCCCAGGCACCCCAAATTCCCTGGGAAAAGGGATGGAGAGAGGAAAGGAGCAGGAAAAAATGGGATAAATCCTGAATTTCCTGGGATCAGAGGCAGATGTTGGAGGTGCAGTCCCCGAGTTCCCAATTTCCCAGGATCACAGCCAGATGTCGGAGGTGCAGTCCCACATCCCCCCATTCCCAATTTTTCCCGAACATTCCGGAAGGTTCCAGGATCACAGCCAGATGTCGGAGGTGCAGTCCCACATCCCCCCATTCCCAATTTTTCCCGAACATTCCGGAAGGTTCCAGGATCACAGCCAGATGTCGGAGGTGCAGTCCCACATCCCCCCATTCCCAATTTTTCCCGAACATTCCGGAAGGTTCCAGGATCACAGCCAGATGTCGGAGGTGCAGTCCCCCCCCGGGTAGCGCACCTCGTGCGCCAGGCAGGGCCCGCCCGGCTCCTTCCCGAAATCCAGCAGGAATTTGGGGTTCACGGCCAAGCCCCCCCGCTCCGTGTCCACGTCCAGCTGCAGCAGCACCGAGCCCTCCCTGGAACACCCGGGAAAAACGTGGGAATTAAAAAAAAGGAACTGGGAAAAGGGGTTGGGGCAGGGAAAAGGCTTTGCTGATGTGATTAAAACGACGGAATTAATAATCAACTAATAACTCAAAATTCACCCCAAAATTCCCCCTCAAAAAGACCCCAAAATTTGGAATTAACATCTAACTATTAATTGGTTATGAATTAATTATTAATTATTGTTATTAATTGTTAATAATTGACAAATACAGATTAGTAATCAATGCATAACCAATTAAGGACCAATCAGCAATCAACTAATAACCATTTAACAACCAACTAACAACCACTTAAGCACCAATGAATGATCAACCATTACCGACCGATAACCAGTTAAGAACCAATAACCAATAACACCCAAGAAGCGGTTATTAACCCATCATTGACCAATCAATAAGCAGTAAACCCCCAGGAGTCAGTGTCAGAGGGCTCACGTGAGCAGGCTGGGGTAGAACTGCCGGTCCCAGGCGCTGAACAGCGACGTGGTCACGTAGAGCCGGCGCCCGTCCAGGCTCAGCTGCAGCATCTGCGGCCCCCCCGGGATCCTCTTCCCCTGAAATTGGGAAAAACCATCCAGGGGCTCCGAAATCCCCGAGTGCGGAGCGGCCAATCCCCAGCTTTGGGGAAAAAGTGGAATTTTTGGGGAAAAACCCATCCAGGGGCTCCGAAATCCCGGATTCAGGAGCAGCAAATCCTCAGTTTTGGGGAGTAAATGGAATTTTTTGGGGAAAAAACCAACCAGGGGCTCCAAAATCCCAGAGTCAGGAGTGGCCAATCGTCAATTTTGGGGAGAAAAAGGAATTTTTGGGGAATTTTTGCCTCAGGATGGGAGTACTGGAATGGCTGGAGATGAGTCAGGGAATAAAGGATGAAGGGTTTGGAATGCTCTGGAATTTTTTTAGAGGATTCTGGAATGATTAAGGTTGGAAAAACCCCATGGGAGACACCAAATCCCAGTTTTTGGCAGGAATTCCCTTTTCTGGTTCTTTTTGTCCCATCCTCACCTCCCCAAGAGATTTTCCTAGAATTCCAGGGGTGAAAATTCCAGAATTTCCTTGCCCTGGGGGTGTCCAAGAGATTTTTTATTCCCCATCTTAGAATTTTCCATGGAAAAACCATCAATTAATGGTTGAAGTGGAATATCAGAAAAAATACATTTTTCCTCAAATTTCTTAATTCCATTATTTTTTCCCGAGAAAAAATTGGGATTTCTGGGATGAAACCTATCCCTAAAGAAGGAAAATCCAGGTGGGAACAACCTCAGGAGGAGTTTTGGATGTCGGGAGAATTTCCAAAAATCTGCGAAGAATCGGGAAAAAAAATTTGGGAATCTTCACCTGGATCACACACGGCTCCGGCTGATCCTGCAATTCCCGATCCTCCACCACGGTCACAGCTCCCCCTTTGGAGATGCTGCCTCCCAGAAAAACCTGGAAAACCATTAAAATCCATGGGAAAACTGAATGAATCCCTTCAAAACTGCGGGAATTGGGTTTTTTGGGAATTTCTTCCTCACCTGCCCCACCAGTTTGGGATTTTTGGGGTCGGAGATGTCGTACTGCCGCACGTCCCCGTGGAGCCAGCAGCTGAAGTACAGGAATCTGTCGTCCAGGGAAATCAGGATATCCGTGATCAGCCCTTCCCGAGGGAATTCCAGAGAAAAATTAGGGAATGGGAGCTGAGAGAATCCCAGAAATCCCCAAGTTCCCGCGTGGAAATGCCAAAAAATGGGGTTGGGAAGGAGGTGGGAGGAACAAAGTCAACCTCGGAAATTATTCCTGAATTCCCGGGGGAACTTCCAGAATTCCTGAGGAAATCCAGACCCAAATTCCACGGATTTTATGGAGAAAAAAAGGATGGAGCCAATTCAAATGCAAATTCAAAGGATTTTCGTGGGACATCAACCTTGGTAATTGTTCCAAGTCTCTCCAGCATTCCCAGGCTCATTCCTGAGCAAACCCAGACTCAAATTCCAAGGATTTTCCTGGAAAATCCCACTCCCAGCACAGAGCAGATCCCACTCTGGGGTTCCTTTGCTCATCTCAAAATTCTCCCTCAAAAAGACCACAACATTTGGAATTTTTTGCCATTTAAGCATAGAATTCCACCAAAATCTGCTCTGGATCCACAAGAAAATTCCCAAATTTTCCCCAAATTTCTCCCACTGACCTGGCATTTCTGGGAGGAGCCATCCTTGGACTTTCTTGCTGGGCACCTCAATCACCTTCTCTGCTTCCCATTTTCCTTCCTGAGGGACGGAAAGCATGGAATTATTCTTCCCAAATTCCCAAAACACATGGAAAATCCACTCCACACCACAATCCCACAGCAGTAAAACCGCAGAGATTCCCCTAAAACCCCAGGAATTCCATGAAAAAAACTAAAACCCCTCTGGAATCCCATGAAAAAATGCCCCAGTTCCTGCAGTTTTTGCCCCAAACCCTCTGGAATCCCATGGCAAAAGCCCCAATTCCTGAAGGTTTTGCCCCAAACCCTCTGGAATCCCATGGCAAAAGCCCCAATTCCTGAAGGTTTTGCCCCAAACCCTCCGGAATCCCACGGCAAAAGGCCCGACTGCCAGCGGATTCCCCTGGGTGCCGGAGCTCACGGGGCTCCGGTGGAATCTCTGGATCTGCCCGCTCAGGGCGCAGCCCACGAAGCCCTGCGCGGCGCGCGGCTCGTGCAGGAAGCGGATCTCCAGCGGGACGGAGCCCACGCCCAGGTCCAGCTCCTGCACCAGGCGCCGCTCGGCCCAGTCCCACACGTTGATGTGGCGCCCGTAGTGCCCTGGGAAAGGGGAGATGTTCCCAAAATTCCCGGTTTTTATGGAATATTCAGCGGTTCAGAGAGAAACTGGGGATAAAAGCAGGATTTAGGAAAAAAAATTGGGATTTTTTTTAGGGGTTTTACAGGTGGGAAATTGAATTTTTGAGGAGTTTTTAAGGTCAAAATTTGGATTTTTTTTTCCTAGGAATTTTCACACAAAATTTGGATTTTTTGAAGTTTTCACTCTCAAAAATGGTATTTTTTATGAGTTTCTGCTCTCAAGAATGGAGTTTTCCAGGATTTCCCGCTGACCTTTCTCCACATCCTTGGGATCGAATCCCTGGGTCAGGACTTTGGGGACGCCCCACTCGGTGCTGAGCATGACGTTGTGCCGGGGCTGGTACCAGAAGTCGTAGCCCAAATTTGGGATTTTTCCTCCTCTCTCCCAATTTCCTTTCACTTCAAAGGTTTCTCCATCCAGGAGGACAAAACTGCCTGGAAAAAATTCCCAAAAAAAGGAGTTTAGAAAGATTTATAGCGCCTGAAATAAAGCAAACTAATTTTTTATTTGCACATTGTAATTATTATATTTACCAATAATAACAATAATAGTTCCTAAAATTATTTCCCATTATTTTATTATTGGTAATAAAAATAATTTTCTAGGATTTTATCTTTTCCTATAATAGTAATTCCTAAGATTATTTTGCTTTATACAAAGCAAATTATTTATTTACATCTACTTTCATTTTTTTTTTATTAAACAAAACATAAAAGCAGCCTGGAAAATCAATTAAAAACTGCAGGAATGTGCTGAAAATTCCAGGCAAATTCCAAGTATTCCATGGATTTTGCAGGATTTTGCAGGAAAATGAATGCCTGGGGATATTTTTATGGAATCTGGAGGAATTCCGAACCTTTTCCGTTGCCATCAGGATCCCCCAGGCAGCTGATGAGGATCTCCCCGGAGCCCAGGCAGTGGGAAGTGTGCGGGAACGCGGCGTTCGCCTTGCGGGCCAGCTCCTCGGCTTCCACCACCTGGAATGGGGAAAACGGGAAAAATTCTGGGAAAAATGGGAAAAATTCCTTGGCTTCCACCACCTGGAACGGGGAAAATGGGAAAAATTCCTCAGCTTCCACCACCTGGAATGGGGAAAATGGGGAAAATTCCTCGGCTTCCACCATCCGGAATGGGGGAAAGTGGGGAAAAAGGGAAAATTCCTGGAAATATACATGTTGGGGGAAAATGGGGATTTGTGGGCAAAGGTTTGTGGGAATGTTTGAGGGGAAAAGGGGGAAAAAAGGGAAAAAGAGAAAAAATGGGAAAAAAAAGAGAATAAATCAGAGGGGAAAAAAGGAAGAAATTGGGATAAAAGGATGAAAAAAGGGAAAAATAAGTGGGAAAAAAAGCAGGAAAAAAGGGGGGAATTCCGAACCTTGTGGAGCCTGGGAGCCTTGGGATCGGTTCCCACGTCCACGACGTAGATGCGGGAGGAGACGAGGCTGGGAAGGATCAGGAAATCCCTGGATTTGGAGGGGTCGCCGTGGCAGCTGCTGCAGGCGTTCCAGCCCGAGTGGTGCAGCTCGTCCCCCACGTGGGGCATGGGCAGCCGATGGATCACCTGCAACGCGCATCCGCTCCAGCTCCCGGCCTCCCCTGCAACTCCGGGAGTGCCGCCCCGCCGGGGCCGCGGGAGCATTGGGGAGCCCGGCTTTTCCTGGATTTGGGATCCCAGCTTCTCCCAGGTTTTTCAGATTCAGGATTCCAGGTTCTCCTGAATTTTCCCAGATTCAGGACCCCAGGCTGTCCTGGAGTTTCCCACATTCAGGATCCCAGGTTCCCCCGGATTTTCCCGGATTCAGGATCCCAGGTTCCCCCGGATTCCCCCGGATTTTCCCACATTCAGGATCCCAGATTCCCCTGGATTTTCCCAGATTCAGGATCTCAGATTCTCCCGCAGTTTCCCACATTCAGGATCCCAGGTTCCCCCGGATTTTCCCGGATTCAGGATCCCAGGTTCCCCCGGATTCCCCCGGATTTTCCCGGATTCAGGATCCCGGATTCCCCCGGATTTTCCCACATTCAGGATCCCAGGTTCCCCCGGATTCAGGATCCCGGATTCCCCCGGATTTTCCCACATTCAGGATCCCGGATTCCCCCGGATTTTCCCACATTCAGGATCCCAGGTTCCCCCGGAGTTTCCCACATTCAGGATCCCAGGTTCCCCCGGATTTTCCCACATTCAGGATCCCGGATTCCCCCGGATTTTCCCACATTCAGGATCCCGGATTCCCCCGGATATTCCCACATTCAGGATCCCAGGTTCCCCATACTCCCCCGGATTGCCCCGGGCTCTCCAGGCCCGTACCTGGCAGTACCGAGGGGATTCGGGATCCACATCCACGGTGGCCAGGAAGTCGGGAATGCCGAGGCCGGTGTTGCGGTAGATGCAGGGCAGGTAGAGCAGCTGCTCCCGGGGCCCTGCGGGCACACTCCGGGCTCAGCCCCGCATTCCAGCTTTTCCCAGCCTGCATCCACCTCCCCTCCCCCGATCCCAAAGCAGCTCCAGGATTTGGGAATGCCGGCCCGGCACTTGCCTTTCATGGCCTCCAGAGGGCTGGGATAGCCCGGCCCGCACGCTCCGCATTTTCCTGCTGGAAAAGGGCAAAATTCCATCATTCCCACATCCCAAAAATCCTGGGAATTCGGGGTCTTCCACTGGTTCCTCACTGCCAATTCCCCACTGCAATTTCCCAGCCTTAAATCCATGAAATTCCCCCTTCCCAATTCCTTATTGCCAGTTCCTCATTCCTCATTCCCAATTTCTGAGCCTTGGATTTGTTAATTCCAGGGGAAAAAAAACCCATTGGAATTTATCCCAATTTTTGGCTCTCCTAGTTGTCCCAAAGTGTCAGATTAGGAGGGATAAATTTGGGATTTTAGCAAGGGCTGGAAAGAATGGGAATTTCTTTGGAATTCCAGGATATTTATTATTCATATTTAATATCAAAATATTCCAAGTTCCAGGGAGGCAAATCCAGATTAAATTTGGGAAAAATAAAATTCAGATTCAAATGAAAACAACAGAGAAGCCACTGGAAAAAATCCAGGAATTTCAGGAATCTTCCCCCAAAAACCCAAATTCCCAAGGAAATTTAGGGAGTTCATTTTTCAGAGCATTCCAGGATTTATTTCCTTCCACAATCCCCAACTTTTTGGAGCCGCCAGGTCCTTCCAGGCCTGTCAATCATTCCCAAAGTTTTTTATTGACTTCCAGGAACTTGGAGCCAAAAAAATTCCTCAAAAAATCCCACTTGGGAGTGAAAAAATTCCAGGAAATTCAGGATATTTTTTGTTAGAATATTGACATTTTTTGGCTACACAGAATTCCTACTAAAAATTCCTCGTTTTTGGCTGGGTTTGATCCCAAAATTCCTGCTATTTTCCCTCTGTTTTGAACTCCCAATAATTCCCATGGAAACGGTTTCCAAGTTTTTGGCCCCTCCCACTTTCTCCACAGAGCCAAAGGTCAAAGTTCCTGGAAATCCGAGGTTTTGTCCTCAAAAAAAAAATTATCAGGAAAAGTATCCTGGAAATCAAGGATTTATCCGCAAAAATATGGAATACGTCAGGGAAAAGCTCAAATCTGATCTTTAAGGATTTTTCCAAGGGTTTTTCCTGTTCCCAAGCAGCAATTCCAGGAGTTTCTCCCGGTTTTTAGAAGTCTAGGGATTATAAATTCCCAATTAATTCGACGGAAAAAGGATTTTAATGAAGGAATCCAAGCTCTTAGTTAAAACCCAGGGGGGGTTTAGGGAATATTTAAATATTTTAACCCAGGGAAAAGCTCGACTTTCACCCCTCCCACCCCCGGGAAGCCAAAAGCAGCAAATCCCGGGATTTTTGGGGTGTTTTGGGATCGTTGGGGGATTTTGGGATCTCTTACCCATCCTGGACCGGGCTGGGAACGGGAATTCCCGGAGTTTCGCTGGATTTTTGTGGAGAAACAGCCGGGGAAGGCTCGGAAACCCAGGGGAAAGGGGAGGGGTTTGGGAGAGGAGGAGCCAAGGGAGGATCCCGGGTACGGAAAAAACAAAATTCCACCTTGAAATGCCAAAGGAAAACTTCCAAACTTCTCCCTCCGTGGAATTCCCGCTTTTCCCCGCGAGTTTCTCCTTTTTATTGCAAATTTTCCTGGGTTTTTATTCCAGCCTGGAGAAAGAATTTGGGAATAGCGAAGGAGGGAGGAGTTTTGGCTGAAAAAAATCGGGATTTTGGGAATGTTTCCAGGAGGAGTTTTGGTTCAAAACCTCGGGATTTTGGGAATGCTTCCAGGGAATTTTCCCCCACAGGATTTCAGCAACTTTTAAAAATATTTTGTGGCTTTTCTGGGTGGAAAAAATTCCAAAAAATTTTAAAAATATATTTTTTTTTCCTCTGGAAAATCAGGATTTCACTCCTAATTCATGCTGGTGTTGTCCCTAATGAGAATTAATTTTTAAATTAAAGATTATTAATTTCTTTAGTATGAAATCTTTTAGGAATCCGCCTTTTTTTTTTTTTCCTCCTCCGAGGGAATGTTTATTTTGGAATTTCCAAAATATTCCCATTTTTTTATATCCCTGCTTTTTCCATGAACCACCAGGAAAAGGAGGGGGGAAAAAAGGGATTTTTCTGCTACGAATAAAGATATTTTAATTATTATTTCGGGATTGTTCCTTTATTATTGAAGAGATTTGAATTCTTATTTTTCCGATTTTTGGCTGTTTTTCACTCATTTTTTTGGGCTGTTTTACCAACACCTGCCCCACATGGGAGATTTTGCCCTGATCTGGACAATCTTGGCCTGAGGTGGAGAATTTTTACCTCGATTAGAGAATTATTGCCCTCATCTGGACAATTTTGGCCTCAGGGGGATAATTTTTACCTCAAGTAGAGAATTATTGCCATCAGCTGGACGGTTTTGGCCTCAAGGGGAGACTTTTTGCCCTCAGCTGGACGATTTTGGCCTGAGGTGGGAGATTTCGGCCAGGAGCCCCGAGCACCCCTCAGCTGTGGGGGCTGACCGCTGCTCACAGCCCGCCCGGCCCTGAGGGGCTCTCGGGCCGCTCACACCCAGCGCGGGACACCGGCCCGGGAGCATCGCCTCAGCCCGCGGGGCAGCGCCGGCCGCTCCGCCGGCCGCTCCCCAGGCCCTCACCCGCTCAGAGCCCTTCGGCCCCGCAGCAGGGGCAGAGCCGTGAGGAGCGGGCGGGGGTCGCGACCCAGCGGCGCCATTTTCCCACCCTTCCCCTTCCCTCCCTCAGCCGCCTCAGGGTCCGGCCCCCGTGACGTCACCGCGCGCAGGCGGAAGTGACGTCAGCGGTATCCCTCCGCCGGCCAGGTCCCCTTTTTGTGTGTGTGGTGTGTGTGTTGTGTGTGGTGCGGCTGCGGGCGCCGCGCGCCTGTATCAGCCCGCCGGGCCCGACGACCTTTTTTTTCTTATCCCCCCCCCCCTTTTCCGTGAGGGGTGAAGTAGAGGAAGGGGGGGGAAAAAACCCATACGCACGCCAAGCACGGAGCCGCCCCCCGGCAGAACGTAGAGAGGGCGAGCAGAGCCAGGGATAATTCCTTCTTCTTCTTCATCACCATCTTCATCCTCCTCCTCCTCCTCAGCATCCCGCCAAGTGTGAGGGGGGGGCTCATGCCACCTGCCCCCGCGCCCTGCGGGTCGCCTCGCCCGGAGAGCGGCGGAGCCCCGTAGGAGCGAGCGGCGGCAGCGCTGAGGAAGGTGAGGCGGGGGGCGCGGGGAAGCGGGGGATGAAGGCGGCAACCCCCCTCGGGGGTGGCGGCGGCGGGAGATGGAGATGGGGGGGATCGGTGACGGTGAAACCGGCTCGAACCGCCCGGGAATGGGGGAGAAGGAGGGAATGAAGGAGGGGGGGCGGCAGGGCCGGAGCGCGCCGTACACAAAGCGGTGGCGGGAGGAGGAGGCGAAGAGGAGGAGGAGAAGGAGGAGGGAGGGCTCGGGGTGCCGAGGAGGGGCCGGGGAGGAGCCGCGGCGGCTCCGGCGGCCGCTCCCGCCGGGCCCGGGCGGGCGCTGAGGGACGCGGAGGGATCCGCGCGCAGCCCTCACGGCCCGGGGGACGCGGTGAAGCGGCCGCCCTCAGGAGAGGGGGGCGGCGGTGATGCGGCCCCGCCGCGGCTCCCTCCGCGCACCCCCTCCCGCCATACCGGGGATCCCCTCACGGTTCCCTCACGGTTCCTTCACGGTCCCCCCGCCCCCGGTCGCCAGCGCCGGAGTGGGGAAGGGGCGGTCGTGTCCGTCCTTTTCCCCCTCTGCCGGTGCTGCCGCCCCCTCCTCTCTGGCGGCGCTGCTTCGCTGGTGGGCGGCCATGTTGGGCACGGGGATTATTTTTCACTCTCTTTCTTAGCCGCCACAATACGTTGAGGGTGCGTGGGGGGGCTTTTCCCGGAGTTCTCGGGAGAAGCGGCCTTTTCCCGGTTTTTAGGGGAGGCTAAGGGAAAAGGGAGGGTCTGGGATCAGCGGTTTGCAAGGTGAGACCACCCCCCCATCATCCTTGGCCTGCTGGTGCTTCACCTTCGCTGAGTGAGTGCCCCTGTCCAGCGCCGTGAGGGGAGGGAGCCCTCGGCCGCAGGGACTGGGCATCCCAGTCCTCTTCCTCCGGGATTTGGGATTGGCATCGCAGTCTTCATCCTCGGGAATTTGGGATTGGCGTTCCAGCCTTTTCCTGAGAGATCCAGGATTGCCCCCCCAGCACTCTTCGTCAGGGATCTCACCTATCTCTTCAGGGATTTGGGATTGGGATCCCAGCCTTCTCTCTTGGGATTTGGGATCACCATCCCATCTCTCTTCCCAGTTTTTCCTGTCCCTGTCCTGTCCCTCCACTGTCACCCTCAGCAGCGGCTCCATCCCGCCCGGATCCAAGCAGGAAAATGGGAAAACTCCTGATTTTCTCCCCTACCCAAGCCGGGAGCCCAAAACTCCTGGAAGAGGCTCAGGAGCGCAGGAATTCCCTTCCTCCAGCAGGATTTGGGATTCCATCCCCCAGATCCCCCGAGGCTGCTGCTCTGAAAATTCCCAGTGCTTGAGGTTTTCCTGGAATTCCCTGGGGCTGGGATGTGCCAGGGAGCTGGGGAGGGATGGGATCCTGCTTCCCAAAAACCTGATTTTATTGGGATTCACTGGATTTTATTGGGATTCACCTGATCCCAGTGTGGGCAGGGGATGGGAGGGATCCCCCCAGAAAAATTCCCAAAGGTGCTGGGGAAAAAAAAAAAGAAGGAAAAAAAAAGAAGGAAAAAAAAGTGCATTTTAAAAGGTTTTAATGATTAAATAGTACAAATTAAATCTGATTAATTAATGGGATGAGGTTTTTCCTGGTTTTTTTATGGATGGGAAGGTGAAGGGTGTAGTTCCAAAGGAAATTTGCTTTTTGTTTCCCAAATTCCTCAGAATTCTCAGAATTTTTCCAATTCCTGGATGTTTTAGGGCTGTTAGAATTAGTAATTATTAATTATTAGTAGTAATTATTAATTATTATTATTATTTAATTTGGGTGTTTTATCCACCTCAAAGCCAAGGAAAACCAACCTTTGCTGATATTCTTTGGATTATTTTTCCAGCTTCCTGAGGCCTGGAGGTGAGGAATTTTTTGGGAAGAGGCAGGAGAGCATTCCAAGGTTCTGCCTGCGGGGTGGGAGACAACAAAATCCCATTTTTCCCCCCATTCCAGGAGAATTTTCCACAATTCCCCCATCCCAAGCTGAAGTGATGGAGAGAATTCCCAGGGTGGGAAGCTCTGGTTAATTTTTGGTTTTATCTCTGCAAATTTTTCCTTTGATCCCAAAATTCTTGGAAGTATCCTCCCATTATTTTTATTTTATTCTAATTTTAATTAAAAGTCCCCAGACAGAAGCTCCTGCTGCTCATTCCAAGCTGGGAATCTTGGGATAACCAAAAATCCTTTGGGATTTTTTAAATCTTAAATTTTTTGGATTAAAAAATTTTAAAACCATGACATTTCCTGGAAATCCTCAGTGGGAGAGGCAAAAGATTCCAATTTTGAGTCAATCCTGGGTATTTTAATCTCAAATTCCACAGATTCTCTTGGAAAGAAACAGGGATTTTAAACCAGAGAAATAACCTAGAATTCCTTAGTGGGAGAGGAGGGAAAAAATTCCAATTTTGTGTCAAATCCAGGAATTTTCCACAGATTTCCCTGGAAAAAAACCAGAACCTGACAATTTCCAGCTCCTTTTGTTTTCCCTTGGAATTTCAGGATCTAAAACCAGCCCAAACTCATTATTCCCGTTCCTCCCCTTGGAAAAAAAAATTCCCTGTGAATTTTTTAGTGCCAAATTCCTGATTTTCCTGCATTTTTCCAGGATGGCAGACACGGATCTTTTCATGGAATGTGAGGAGGAGGAGCTGGAGCCATGGCAGAAAATCAGCGACGTCATCGAGGACTCCGTGGTGGAGGATTACAATTCCATGGAAAAAAATCCCACAGGTCATTTCCCCCTTTTCCCACTTCATTTCCCCCCTTTTCCCACTGGTGTTTCCCATTTCCTCACTGATTTTCCATATTTCCCACCGACTTTCCCATTTCTCCACTTACATTTCCCCTTTCCCCACAGATTTTTTTCCCCCATATTCTCATGGATTTTCCCATGGATCATCCTCCTTTTCCCTCTTAATTTTGTCCCTTTCCCCCACTTATTTTTCCCTGATTTTCCCCCCTTTTCACCTGGGTTTTCCCCCATATTCCCCTGGATTTTCCCCCCTTTTCCCCTGGATTTTTCCCCTGGATTTTCCCCCATATTCCCATAGATTTTCCCCCTTTTCCTACTGATTTTTTCCCCCCTTTTCCCCTGGATTTCCCCCCTCATATTCCTCTGGATTTTCCCCCTTTTCCCCTGGATTTTCCCCCCTTTTCCCCTGGATTTCCCCCCTCTTATTCCCCCGGATTTTTCCCCTTCCCCACGGGTGCTGTGGCTGTTTTCCAGGCGGGAATGCCGCGGTCCAGCCGGGCGGGCAGTCGCTGCTGCTGGCGCAGAGCCCCGCGCCCGGCCTGGGGGCCGTGGTCACGCAGCCCCTGCTGCGGCCGGTGCAGCTGATGCAGAATGCCAACCACGGCACCAACCCGCCCGCGGGCACCCAGCCCATCTTCATCACCACCCAGGTGAGCTCCCGGCCCAAAGCTCTGCGGGAGATCCTTGGGAAAACCGCGCTGTCACGGGGAAAATTCCCATTTCTTGCTCCGTTTTTGGTGCTTCTTTTCCCATCGCGCCAAAATCCCCCAGAGTTGTGGGATGGGGGTTGGACCCCGTGGAGGGTTTGGCTCAACAAAACTTCAAACCTTCCAGAAGTTTTGTTTTCCTTGAACCCCAATCCTGAACCCCAAACTCCAATCCTGATCCCAATCCTGAACCCTAGTACTGATCCCAGTCCTAAACCGCAACCCAAATCCTAAACCCAGTCTTAAATCTCAATCCCAAAGCCCAACCCCAATCCCAGGTGATTTTTGGGTTTGTTTAGGATATTCTTGGGGTTGGAATTCCCTCAGGAATGGCCCGGGGGTGACGGATCTGTTGGATTCCAGGGATTATTTTTGGGTTGGTGTGGGACAGTTTTGGGTTGGTTTGGGATGGTTTTGTGGCTGATGCATCCCTTGGGTTCCAGGGGTTCCCGGTGCAGAACGTCCGGCCCGTGCAGAGCCCCATGAACCAGGTGGGCATCGTGCTCAATGTCCAGCAGGGCCAGACCGTCCGGCCCATCACCCTCGTGCCAGGTAATTAATTCATTACTCAAACAAGAACCATTCAGTAACAGGTAGTAACGGGAATAATGCTAATAATGGTGATGAGGTGTGGTCAGTGCAGAGCCTCATGGGCCAGTGGGCCCCGTCACCTTTGTGCCGGGTGATCGTCATTAATAATAGTAATAATAATCGTTATTAATAAGAATAAAAGCTGTAAACCCCAAATAAAGCTGTAAATCCCATATTTCTTGGGACTGGGGTCGGATCACGGCTCTCTGTTTGTGTTTGAAGCCCCAGGTACCCAGTTTGTTAAACCAGCAGTTGGCGTTCCCCAGGTGTTCTCGCCGGTGGCGCAGGTGCGGCCGGGCAGCGCCGGGCCTGGCCGGCCGGCCACCAACGCCTTTGCCACGGTCATCCCGGCCACGCTGACCCTGCGCAGCACCGTGCCCCAGGCCCAGGCGCCCCAGCAGAGTGAGTCACCGAGTTCCTGATTGTATCCCAAATTCCCGATCCAGGCCTGAGTTCCCCATCCTATCCCAAATTCCTGATCCTGACCCGAGTTCCCAATCATATCCCAAATTCCTGATCATACCCTAAATTCCTGATCATATCCCAAATTCCCGATCCAGGCCTGAGTTCCTAATCCTCGCCTGAGTTCCTGCAGGAATTCTCATGGAAAAATCCGTGGGAGCCGGGGTGTGGTGCTGGGAGCTGGGCCTGAGTTCACTTTTGGGTCAGAGTTTATTCACAGATTGGGAAATGAGGAGAATCTGGGGCAGTCTGGGTAAAAAGTGTTTCAGTTTGGGAATTCCAGGCTGGAATTTCACTGGAATTTTGTCCAAGCCATTTCTGGTGGAGTCTCAAGGAGAGAACTGGAGGAGGTGGCTGAATTCCCACCCCAGTTCCCATCAGGAATTCCATGGAATCCTCTCCCCTCCGCAGTGAGCATCGCCAGCTTCGTGACGGTGAAGCGCCCAGGCGTGCCCGGCGATGGCGGCGGCAGCGCCAGCGGCCCCGAGGTGGCCAAGCTGGTGAACACGCTGGGCACGGTACCCTCGCTGGCCCACGGCCCTGCCGCGCTGGCCGTGGCCAACAGCAGCCCCGGCACGGCCCAGCGGGGCACCGCCAGCGAGGCCTCGGCCTCAGCTGCACCCCGCAAAGGTAAACCCTGGGAATTCCACGGCGCCGGGAAGCAGAGCTGGGATTTAAGGCGTGCTCCGGGTTCTTGGGAGGCAAGAGGTTGTTTAAGATGGTTTGTGGGATAAAGGGTAGAAAAGAGAACACCAGGTGATTTTGGGAGGCTTTGTGGGACAAAGGCTGTGAAAAGTTGGGAATTAGGGATTTTTTTGGGATTAACGAGTGTGGGAATGGTGGCATGGGAGCTGATCCGTGTTTGTCCCGCTGCAGGCAGCTCCTCTCCCATTCCCAGCCTGGATTTCCAGGACGGGGGCCGCAAGGTCTGTCCCAAGTGCGACTCGCAGTTCCGCGTCACCGAGGCACTGCGGGGCCACATGTGTGTAAGTCATCATCCCGGGCCTGGGAAGCTCTAGGCCCGGCGTAACGAGTGGGGATTCATTCTAGACCTGGCTTAATGAGTGGGGATTCATTCTAGACCCAGTTTAATGATGGGGAAATAATTTTAGACCGTCTTAACAAGTGGGGATTCATTCTAGACCTGGCTTAATGAGTGGGGATTCATTCTAGACCCAGTTTAATGAGAAGGGCGCGGCCCCGGCCCCGCCCCCGACCCCGCCCAAGGCCGCACCTGAGCCAGGTGAGGGCGGGGCTGACCCCGCCCAGGCCAAGCTGATCATGCTGGTGGATGAGTTCTACTACGGGCGGGACGGGGGCAAGGGGGCGGCCGTGCCACCCTGCCCCAGGGTGCCCACGTCCTTCCGCTGCCCCCACTGCACCAAGCGCCTCAAGAACAACATCCGGTGAGCCATCAGCCCTTAATTAGCCGTTAATTTTGCTTAATTACCCGGGAGTAACCCAGACATGGGATGGGAATCGTGTGGGAGTGATGGGCAAGTGGGATGGGGGCTCTGCTGCCCCCACTGCACTGAGAACTTCAAGAACAACCAACCCCCAGTGAGGAATTATCCAGGGCTGGGAAAAAATGGGCTGGGAATGAGGTGGGAATGTGGGAATTACCTGGGAATGTGGGAATTACCTGGGAATGGGCTGGGATTGTGGGAATGAGGGGCAGTGGGACATGGGCACCGCTGCCCCCACTGCACTAAGTGCCTCAAGAACAACCCTCAGTGAGGAATTATCCAGGAATTACCCAGGAAAAATCCGTTAATAACCCAAAACCACATTGGGAGCGATGCACAGGTGCATTTTCCCGGTGTGAGGAATGGGAATCTCTGGGAATTCCGTCCCTGCAGGTTCATGAACCACATGAAGCACCACGTGGAGCTGGACCAGCAGAACGGCGAGGTGGACGTGCACACCATCTGCCAGCACTGCTACCGCCACTTCAGCACCCCCTTCCAGCTGCAGTGCCACCTGGAGAACGTGCACAGCCCCTACGAGTCCAGCAGTCAGTGCTTTTCCTGCTTTCCTTTGGGATTCACCTGGGAATTTCCTCTTGGATTCATCAGGGTTTTGGGAAGGGGAAATTGACGCTCCTCCCTCGCCCCTTGCTTGAGGTCACCACAAAGTCCACCCGAAATTCCAGCCAAGTTTCACTTCTCCAGCCCCAGTTCTACCTGGAGAATGTGCACAGCTCCTAAAGTCCAATAGGCCGTGCTTTTCCGGGAGTCTTTTATCCCTGAATTGGGATTTTCCTCCTGGATTTAGTGGGAATTTATGGAAGGAGAGTTGTCACTCCTCCCTCGCCCCTTGCTCAAGGTCACCACAAAATCCATCCCAAATCCCAGCCAAGTTTCACTTCTCCAGTCCCAGTTCCACCTTCTCCCTTTTCCCTCTTCCCTCTTTCTTTACCCATCTTTTCCCCCTTTTCCCTCCCTTTTCCCCTTTTTTCCCTTTTTCCCATTTTCCTGCTTTTCCCTCTTCTTTTTCGTGTGGGAGTGATGGGCAAGTGGGATGGGGGCTCTGCTGCCCCCACTGCACTGAGAACTTCAAGAACAACCAACCCCCAGTGAGGAATTATCCAGGGCTGGGAAAAAATGGGCTGGGAATGAGGTGGGAATGTGGGAATTACCTGGGAATGTGGGAATTACCTGGGAATGGGCTGGGATTGTGGGAATGAGGGGCAGTGGGACATGGGCACCGCTGCCCCCACTGCACTAAGTGCCTCAAGAACAACCCTCAGTGAGGAATTATCCAGGAATTACCCAGGAAAAATCCATTAATAACCCAAAACCACGTTGGGAGCGATGCACAGGTGCATTTTCCCGGTGTGAGGAATGGGAATCTCTGGGAATTCCGTCCCTGCAGGTTCATGAACCACATGAAGCACCACGTGGAGCTGGACCAGCAGAACGGCGAGGTGGACGTGCACACCATCTGCCAGCACTGCTACCGCCACTTCAGCACCCCCTTCCAGCTGCAGTGCCACCTGGAGAACGTGCACAGCCCCTACGAGTCCAGCAGTCAGTGCTTTTCCTGCTTTCCTTTGGGATTCACCTGGGAATTTCCTCTTGGATTCATCAGGGTTTTGGGAAGGGGAAATTGACGCTCCTCCCTCGCCCCTTGCTTGAGGTCACCACAAAGTCCACCCGAAATTCCAGCCAAGTTTCACTTCTCCAGCCCCAGTTCTACCTGGAGAATGTGCACAGCTCCTAAAGTCCAATAGGCCGTGCTTTTCCGGGAGTCTTTTATCCCTGAATTGGGATTTTCCTCCTGGATTTAGTGGGAATTTATGGAAGGAGAGTTGTCACTCCTCCCTCGCCCCTTGCTCAAGGTCACCACAAAATCCATCCCAAATCCCAGCCAAGTTTCACTTCTCCAGTCCCAGTTCCACCTTCTCCCTTTTCCCTCTTCCCTCTTTCTTTACCCCTCTTTTTCCCCTTTTCCCTCCCTTTTCCCCTTTTTTCCATTTTCCTGCTTTTCCCTCTTTTCCCCTCTTTTTCCCCCCTTCTCCCTTTTCCCACACCTCCAACTCCCACATTTTTCCCAACTTTTACCCGTTTTTCCCTGTTTTTTGGGGCAGCCAAGTGCAAGATCTGCGAGTGGGCGTTCGAGAGTGAGCCGCTCTTCCTGCAGCACATGAAGGACACCCACAAACCCGGGGAGATGCCCTACGTCTGCCAGGTATGGAAAACTCCTGGAATTACCACCTGGAATTCCCAGTTCCCACCCCAGATATCCCAGTAATCCCCTGTGTGTGCCAGGTATGGAAAAACATGGAATTTTTCCCTGTTAACTGGGATTTTCCCACACCCTGCTGCTGAAATGCCCCAGATACCAGGATTTTTCCCCATTTTCCCCCCATCCTGTTCAAATGCCCCAACTCCCTGGATTTCCCCGCCCCCAATCCCAGTTTTGCCAGGTTTTCCCGGGTTTTCCAGGTGTGCCAGTACCGCTCGTCGCTGTACTCCGAGGTGGACAGCCACTTCCGGCTGATCCATGAGGACACGCGGCACCTCCTGTGCCCCTACTGCCTCAAGGTGTTCAAGAATGGCAACGCCTTCCAGCAGCACTTCATGAGGCACCAGGTGAACCAGAATTCCCAGGAAAAACGGGATTTGGGAATGCTGAACGAGGGGGGATTCGTTAACTGGGTTTGGGTGGGAATGGGAAAAGATGGGATTTGGGAATTGCCTCAGGGGTTTCAAGAATGGCAGCGCCCTCCAGCAGCACTTCATGAGGCACTAGGTGAGCCAGAATTCCAGGGAGTTCCTTGGGAAAAATGCTTAATTACCTACTTAGTAATTAATCAAGACCTACTTAATAATTATCAACTAATTCATAATAATTTCCAGAAGAAGAGCGTGTACCGCTGCAACAAGTGCCACCTGCAGTTCTAATACCCACCTAATACTCAGTAAACAGTTAATAGCTACTTAATAACTATTAAATAATTATGAACTAGTAATTAATTAATGCGAATTACTGCTTTTTCCCAGAAGGAGAGCATGTACCACTGCAGCCAGTGCAGTTTTCAGTTCTAATATCCATTCAACACGCAATAAACAATTGATACCTATTTAATAACTAATAAACAGTCAATACCTAATGAAACAATTGACAATTAACACTGATGGGTTTTTTCCAGAAGAAGAGCGTGTACCACTGCAATAAGTGCCGCCTGCAGTTCCTGTTTGCCAAGGACAAGATCGAGCACAAGCTGCAGCACCACAAAACCTTCCGCAAGCCCAAGCAGCTTGAGGGGCTCAAACCCGGCACCAAGGCATGCCGTTCCTGGAAAAATTCCCAGAAAAATTCCTGGACAAATTCCCAGGGCTTTTGTTGGCTGGGGGTGGCGGGGATGGGGAAAGGGGTGGGAATAAAGGGGGGATTTGGGGAGGGGTTTATGGGATTGAGTGGATTTTTTGTGGAGTTTGGTGGTAGGATTCATTGGGAATTTACTGGGATTCATTGGGAATTTACTGGGATTCACTGAATTTTGTGGAATTAATTGGGAATTTAATGGGTTCATTGGGAATTTACTGGGATTCATGGGATATTTCCTGTGATTAATTGGACATTTCCTGGAGTTAATTGTTTTTTTTTTTCATAGAACTAATTGGGTATTTCATGGCATTGATTGGGAATTCATTCAATTTTTAATTGTTTTTTTTTTTCATAGAACTAATTGGGTATTTCATCCAGACCCCAGATTCCCTGTGGAAAATCCCAATTTCCCGATTTCTTGTGCTCTCCCAGGTGACGATCCGGGCGTCCCGGGGCCAGCCCCGCTCACTGCCGCTGGAACCTTCCCACGGGATGGGCCCGGATCCGGCTCCCCTGGGATCCTCCTCCGACCCCCAGCCCCTCTTCCTGTGCCACCGCAACGCCCCCCGCAGAGCCGGCAAAAAAATGTCAGCGCTTTTCCGGGAAAAAACGGGAATTTGGGGAAAAACCGGGAATTTTGGGGAAGATTTGGGGAAAAACCAGGAATTTTGGGATTCCCCAGCCACCATGGCATCCGCAAGAGAGCCAGCAAAAAAAAAAAAATAGGAATTTTAGGGGAAGTCAAGGGAAAAACAGAGAAACCATGGAAATTTGGGCAAAGAATGAGAATTTTGGGGTTCCCTGGCCACTGAAGTGTCCCAAAGAGAGCTGGCAAGAAAACATCAGTGATTTTCTGGGAAAAATTGGAGAAAAATTCTGGGAGAAAATGGTGTCATTCTGGGGAAAAAAACTGGAATTTTGAGGTTGGTTTGCAAAGGTGGAGCTGGAAAGCAGGGAATTAGAGCGAGAATTCCATCCTGGAATATTGATACTATTGATAATTTAATATTAGTTCATTAATATTGATTAGTTTTAAATAATCATTCATTTATAGCAAAAGCCCATCCCAAATCCTCCGATCCCCTTTCCTGCCAGCTCCCCCCGTCCAGAGAAGCCCTCCCAAAGTCCTGGTTTTGACAGATTTTGCTGTTTTTTGCCCCAGGAGCGGCCTGGGCCGGCAGACGTGCCTGGAGTGCAGCTTTGAGATCCCCGACTTCCCCAACCACTTCCCCACCTACGTGCACTGCTCCTTGTGCCGCTACAGCACCTGCTGCTCCCGCGCCTACGCCAACCACATGATCAAGTACGGGCTCTGGGGACAAAAAACGGGATTTGAGAAAAAATGGGAACAAAACCAGGAGCAAAAATAGTGAAAAATGGGGGAATTCCTGCTGCTCACACGCATATGCCAACCACATGGTCAAGGATGGAAAAATCTGGGATTTGGGAACAGTTTTGGGCTCCTGAGCAGTTTTCCAGTGTTTTATAGAAGATTTTTTATGGGTTTATAGCTGATTTTTATGGGTTTTTTAGGATGTTTTATATGGATTTATGGAGGATTTTGTATTATTTTATAGGGGCTTTTATGGAGTTTCATTGGGAATATTACGGGGTTTTAGATGAGATTTTGTGTGGATATTATAGGGGAATTTTTGTGGATTGTATAGGCTGTTTTCAATGGATTTATAGGGTATTCTGTAGGATATGTTACATAATCTTCTAGGGAATTTTATATGAATTCTTTAGGGTATTTATATGAATTTTATAGGATATTTTATATGGATTTATCATGTGTCTTATCTGATTTTTAGGGAATTTAATAGGGTTTTGTAGGGGATTTATATTATTTGTGGGGTGTTTTCTTTGATTTTACAGCCTTTCTCCAGATTATCCCTGACTTTTCCATCTCTTTCCCTCTCCAGCAACCACGTTCCCCGGAAAAGCCCCAAATATTTGGCTTTATTCAAGAACTACACGGCCAGGTATGGAAAAAATTCCCAAAATCCCAATTCCAAGGGAATTCCAGCCCCTGGGAATTCCTGACCTTTTTCATTCTGGGAAAAGTCCAGGGATTTTTCCCCCTTTTTCCCATTTCTCCTCTTTTTTTCCCCTTTTCCCAGCGGGGTGAGGCTCTCGTGCTCCTCCTGCCTCTTCGTCACCTCCGAGGGCGACTCCATGGCCAAACATTTGGTGTTCAACCCCTCCCACGAGTCCAGCAACATCATTGTCCAAGGTAAAACCAGGAAAAAAAAGGAAAAAAAACCGGGAAAAACCTGAAATTCCGGCCAAAATCCAAGAAATCTTCATATTCTGGAGCTCGGGTTGGGAATAAACTGAGTTAATTTTGCTTTTTTTTAATGGGATGGAAATTCAGAATTCATTCCTGAGGGAGCTTCGTTTGATTCCAGCTTTTCCAGGAATTCTCACAAATCCCAAATTCCTCTGAAATAAAATTAAGTAGAAGTAAAAGCCTAAAACACCTCAAGTGAATTAGAATAAGAACCTGAAATATTCTGTTTTATTCCAGGGCCTTCTTGGATATCACATTCCAGGTAAGTAAAAAATTCCTGTTTCTCCTCATCCCCCCCAGTCCATGGGATTGGGAATTTTTCCTCTTTTTTCCCCCCCCCTTTTCCCTCCTTTTGTTTCTCCCCTTGTTTTTCCTTTCCCTCCCTTTTCCCCCCACTTTTCTCCCCTTTTTCCTCCCTTCCCTATTCTCCCTTTTTTTTCCTCCCCTTTTTTCCCCTTTTTGTTCCCCATATTTTTTCCTTACCCCCTTTTCCCCCCTTTTCTCCTCCTTTCCTCCTCTTTTTTCTCTCTCTTTTCCTTCCCCTTTTTTCCCCCCCTTCCCCATTTTTTTTCCTTTTTTCCCCTCTCCCCTTTTTCCTCCCCTCATTTTCCCCTTCTTCCCCCTTTTTTCTCCTTTTCTCTCCTGTTTTCCCTCCCCTTTCCTCCCAATCCCCAAACACCCTAAATGTTTCACTTTTCCCAATCCCCCTTTTTTCCAGGCACACCCAGGACACGCCACAACCCCCGCCCTGCCAAACCCCCCCCAGCCCCCCGACGCAGACCCCGCCCCGAACCCGCCGGACCCTCCCCAAAAGGACCCCGAGCCCACCAAAAAGGAGCAGCTTTCCGTCAAGAAGCTGCGCGTGGTCCTGTTCGCCCTCTGCTCCAGCACGGAGCAGGCGGCCCAGCATTTCCGGAACCCTCCGCGCCGCATCCGCCGCTGGCTCCGGCGCTTCCAGGCCTTCCAGGACGACCGCCCCGAGCTGCCCGAGGGCAAGTACCTCAGCCTGGAGGCCGAGGAGAAGCTGGCCGAGTGGGTCCTGACGCAGCGCGAGCAGCAGCTGCCGGTCAACGAGGAGACGCTCTTCCAGAAGGCCACCAAGATCGGGCGGGCCCTGGAGGGAGGGTTCCAGATCTCCTACGAGTGGGCCGTCAGGTTCATGCTGCGCCACCACCTCAGCACCCACACGCGCCGCGGCGTCGCCCACCCTCTTCCCAAGGAGATCCAGGGCAACGCCGGAGCCTTCATCGAGTTCGTGCAGCGCCAGATCCACACGCAGGAGCTGCCCTTGGCCATGATCGCCGCCGTGGATGAAATCTCCCTTTTCCTGGACGTGGAGGTCCTGGGCAGCGACGAGCGGAAGGAGAGCGCGCTGCAGACCGTGGGCAACGGAGAGCCGTGGTGTGAGCTGGTGCTGACCGTGCTGGCCGATGGCAGCGTCCTCCCCGCTCTGGTCATCTCCAGGGGTCGCCTCCCCTGTCCAGCCGCCCTTCCCAAATCCATCCTGCTGGAGTCCAAGGAGGACGGCTGCGGCGATGACGAGATCATGGAATTGTGGGCTGCCAGAGTGTGGAGGAAGCACACGGAATGCCGAGGCGGCGCTTCCAAAGGGATGCTGGTCCTGGATTGCCACCGGACGCACCTGTCCGAGGAGGTGCTGGCCGTGCTCAGCACGGCCGGGGCGCTGCCGGCCGTCATCCCGGCCGGGTGCAGCTCCCGCATCCAGCCACTGGACGTATGCGTCAAGAGATCCCTGAAAAATTTCCTCCACAAAAAATGGAAAGAACGGGCAAAAGACCTGGTGGATTCCGACTCCTCCGCGCTGCTCCAGCTGCTGCTGGGGTGGCTGGGAGAAGCTTTGGAAATCCTCGGGGATTGCCCGGAATTGATCCGGAAATCTTTCCTGGTGGCCAGCGTCCTGCCGGGGCCGGCCGGAGATTCGGGATCACCGCGGCGCAACGGCGACGAGCAGGAGGAGCTGATCGCCACCATGGAGGAGAGGCTGAAAATCGCCAAAACCAGGGAATCGTCCCCGGAATTCCCGGAAAACGACGACCCCGAGGCCGATCCCGAAATCCTGCACCGGCTCTTCGAGGGGGAGAGCGAGGCCGAGTCCTTCTACGGCTTCGAGGAGGCGGATTTGGATCTGATGGAAATTTGAGAATTCCCGGAAAAAAAAAAGGAAAAAAAAATGGGAAGGATTCATCCCGGAAATTCCTGGGTTTGGAGAGGCCAAGGAGCGCTGGGAGTGGAAGGGGTGTTCCCTGGTTTTGGGCCCGAAAATTGAAGGATATTCCAAGTTTTTGGCTGCAGAAGTGGAAGGATATTCCCAGTGTCTAGCCCCCAGAACTTAAAGGATATTCCCTGTTTTTTGGAGATCCAAACAAATCCCAGAAATTGAAGGCTATTCCCAATTTTCCGCCCCCAAACTTGAAGGATATCCCCTATTTTTGGCTGCCAGAATGAAAGGAAATTCCTTGGTTTTGGCCCCAAAAATCAAAGGATGTTCCCTGTTTCTGGAGAGCCGAAAGTGCCCCAGAAATTAAAGGATATTCCCGTTTTTTAGCCCAAAAACCCAAGGATTTTCCCAAGTTTTGGCCCCAGAATCAAAGAATATTCCCAAATTTTTGGCCCCAAAACAAAGGACATTCCCAGTTTTTGGAACAAACAGACGAGATCCCAGTTCCCAGCGGATTTCTGGGATTTTTGCAGATTTGCAGTTTCCGCCAAGAGCCAGCAAGGATTTTTGTGGGTTTTTTTTCTTTATTTTTTAAATTTAAAAAAAACTAAAAAAAAAACAAAAAAAAAAACAAAAACCACGACCCAACTTGGATTCACTGTGTTGGTATTTCCTTGGAATTCTCTCTCGTGGGTGGATATTTTTTGGGAATTTTCTTTACCTCACTTGTACCATAATTCCTGGTTTTTAGCGGTGGGAATTTGACGTCGTTTGTGCCCAGTTTTTTTTCCAATGAGACAAAAAATCCCCGGATTTAACTCCCAAAAAAATGTGGGGAGTTTTTTCTTTTTTCCTTGACTGTTTTTTGGAATTTAACCCAGAAAATCTGTTTTTACGGAAGATTCCTTCGGATTGGCTGCGAAGATTCAGCTATTTTGGGGTTTTTTTAATGGAAATTGGGAATTTTGACCGAATTTTGGTGGAATTTTAGGGAGTTTTGAGGGAATTTGTCTTGGGAATTGTGGAGCCACCATTCCACACCAGCAGTTTTTGGGACTGGCGCTGCTTTTCATGTCCCGACCTCGATTTTCCCAATTTCTGCCCCAAAAAATTCCCATTGGAGGGGCAGAAAAACGCAACTTTTCCTTGGATTTCCCCCTTTTGGTTGTTAATTATCAACTTTATTTAAAAAAGAACCATCCTGGAGAAGCCTGCCTTCCTTAGGATCAGAAAATCCAGGATTTGGGACTGAAACTGTGACAAGAAACCCGAAAAAATCCATTAAAAAAAAAGATTTTGGGTTGATTTTTCACTGCCAGCTCCGATTTTTTACCGGAATTTGCATGTTTTTTGGGAAAAATGTTTTTTTTTTAAATTTTAAAAGTTCTTGGAATTCCCAAATTCCAGAGGCACCCAGCACCTGTTTTTCCATAAGATTTGTGGAGGTTTGGGTTTTTTTGGTTTTTTTTTTGTTTTGTTTTTGTTTCTTTTTTTTTTTTTTCAAAAAAAAAATCAAAATAAATAAAATTTAAAAATAAAAAAATATGGATCAGCTTGGAATTGTACAGGAGTGGAGAACATGGAATAAAAGCAGGGAAATGGATTTATAAATAAACGGTGTTTTTATTGTGGAAAAATTTCCTTCATTCCCAAGGGATTTGGGTGGAAATGTCCTGGATTTAATCACTTCTTCAGGGTCAGAATTGTTTTTTTCCATGGAGAATTCCTGGGTTTTTTTAAGGAAAAGTTGGGAAAATGCTGCTGGAGTAATTTTGGGAGTAGGGAGAGGAAAAATTCCATTTTAATTGGATTTTTGTAGCCTTGGTTATTGAAATATTCCAGTATTTTAGTAAAATATTCCAGGGTTTTACAGAAACGGTCCAATATTTTATTGAAATTTCCTTAATTTACTGAAATATTCCATAACCCCGCAATTCCCAGAAAAACCCCTGCGGGTCCATTTGCAGCAGCAAAAATTCCCCAAAAATTGGGATTTTAACCCACTTTTTCTGCAATTTTTTTTTTCCTGTTTCCACAGGGAGACTGGGACCCTCTCAGAATTCCCTGTAGAAGGATTTGGGGCAAATTTGGGCTGTTTTGGATTCAACCAACAGATCCCAACCCAGCCTGGAATTCCCAGGCTTGGGAATGCCCCAAAATCATGGACAGGGTTTAGGGATGCCCAGGCTGCCCAGAAGGGCTTTTCCCACCTCAGGAATTTCACAATTTCGGTAAAAATTGGGATTTGGGGCCACAGCATCCACCCAGAATTCCAGAACTCCCTGAAATCTGTGTTTTCCGAGAGAATTCCCACAGAATTTTGAGGATTCCCAAAGAACAAACACACGGATAGGTCTTAAATGATCGATTTTATTCCCAAAAAAAGCTGGATTTGCCATTCCAGAGGGAAAGAAGGGATGGAATAAAAACAGGGATTCACTGTGGCCGGAGCAGCTCCTGGAGATCACTCGAAACCTCTGGAAAAACGGGAAAAAAGGCGAAAAACAGGAGTTAGAGAGGCAGGAAGAACACCTGGATAGCCCCAGGAACACCTGGATCTCACTCAGAACACCTGGATGTCCCTCTGGAATTCCCAATCCCGCTGTTATCCAGGTGGGAATTACTGGATGTCCCCAGAACCCCCAGAATTCCCAAATCCCAACATTCCAGGTGGGAATTACCTGACCAGATGGGCGATGTCCCAGTTGGCCTCCAGGGTCAGGGGTCCCTCCAGCTCCACGCCCTTCTCCGTCACCGTGGCGACCTCGTACTGCGGGAAAAGCCCGGAATTCCTCAATCCCACCCGGAATTCCATGGGAAAAACCCTGGGATTGGTTTGGGGCGGATCCCATGGATTTGGGGATGGATTTTGGGATGAATTCCCGGGATTTTGGGGTGGATTTGGGATACAAACCCTATTAAAGGAGCGAGCATCCCTGTAGTAGAGCACCTTCAGGCAGCGCTCCAGCAGTGCCCAATCCCGGGATTGGGATGGGTTTGGGATGGATCCCATGGATTTGGGAATTCCCATGGATCTGGGGATGGATTTGGGATACAAACCCTATTAAAGGAGCGAGCATCCCTGTAGTAGAGCACCTTCAGGCAGCGCTCCAGCAGCTCCCGCGCCTCCTCCCGCGTCGGGAGCTGATCCCGCTCCCGCTCCCGCTCCAGCTCCGCCCGCAGCAGCGGCTGCACACAGGTTGGGAATGAAGGAACAAATCAATCAAAGTCAGGTCAAATGATCAAAACATCAATTAAAAAATGACGAGCCAGAAAAGAATGAACTAAAATAGAAAAGAATCGATCAAAAACTTAATGATGGAGTGAAGACCCGAGCCCGGGCTCACCTGGGCCAGGTAAGCCCCGAATCCCGTGGCCAGCGACGGCGCCTCGTAGGCCACGCCCAGCATGTCCACGTATCCCAGGAAACTGCGGAATGGAACGGGAGAGTGGGAATTCCCCTGGGAAAGAGCAGGAACCACCCCAGGAAAAAGCAGGAATTCCCCAGGAAGAAGGAGGAGAAACCACCCCAGGGAAAAGCCTCATTTCCCCGCGAAGCAGCAGGAGCCACAGCGGGAAAAAGGAGCAGGAATTCCCCTGGGAAGGAGCAGAAACCCCTGGAACTGGCAGTCCCGGGACCGTCACCTCTCCCCGCCGTAGACGCCGGCGATGAGCACGGTGTTCCAGAGGGGGTTGATCTTGGAGCGCCGGTTGTACAGGACCCGCGTCAGCCACGAGTGCAGCGCCCGCGGGCTGTAGCTGTGCCCGTCCCCCAGCAGCTCCTCGTCGATCCTGAAATTCCACGGAATTCCGCCTTGGAGATCGGGGATTCGGGCACTGGAGAGCAGGGATTCGGGGACTGGAGAGCAGGGATTGCAGAGCAGGGGTTCAGGGATTGGAGATCAGGGGTTCAGGGATTGGAGAAGAACAAAAAACGCCGCAGAATTCGGGGATGGAGCTCCAGGAAATTCAGGGATTTGTGCCCAAGGAACTCTGGGCATTGTGCTCAAGGAATTTGAGGATTGGTGCTCAAGGAATTCTGGGATTGGAGCAGAGGAGTTCTGGGGACTGGCGCACAGAAAACAATGGGGATGGGAAATTCTCAAATCCCCGGGAATCAGCTGGGGATTTTGGGATGGGGAATCCCGGAATTCCCGAGGGAATTTGGGCTGGGAATTCCTGGGAATCTTACACCATCTGCTCCAGGAGCTGCCGCAGGTGCTGGAAATCCGCCAGGTCCCCGGAGGCTCCGAGCACGGTGGAGTCGTTGACCTTGAGGAGCCGGGAGATGCCCCGGAATCGCGCCAGGGATCCGAAGGACCCCACCGTGTCCGCGGCCAGCATCACTCCCCCGGAGAACTTCAGCCCCAGCACCGACGTCCCGGTCACCATGGGGCTCCTGGCACACCGAGATCCCGTTACAGCGGGCTGGCTCCCAGTCACACCAGTCTGGGTCCCAGTCACACGGGGCTGGGTCCCAGAGACACCGCTGTGGCTCCCAGTCACACCAGTTCGGATCCTGCTTCCTCCCAGTTTGCTCGTTCTGCGCCCCTGGAGTCTCCCTGGCATTCCCGTATTTTCTGCTCCTTCCCTTTCCCCCTCCCCAGTTCCCCCAGTTCCGCTCCCAGTTTGCCCCCCCAGCCCTCAGGGACCCTTCCCAAATCCCCCCATTTCCCCTCCCCTTCCCCAAATCCCCTCAGTCTCCCCATTTCCCTGCCAGCGCGGCGGGCCCGGTGCTGGTGCCCCGGTGGGGGATGTCGGTGTGTCCCAGAGCCCGGGGGATGTACGTTTGTCCCGGGGCCGGGCCCCCGGCCCAGAACGGCGGCGGCGCTGCCCCAACCTCCATCTTAGTCACGTCGCGATTGCGCCTGCGCTGAGGAAACGCGGCCGCTTCCCGCCGCCGTAGCGAGTGGGCGTGGCTTAGTCGCCATCTTTAGCGTGGCGAAAATACCGGCCAGGGCTCGGTGCCCTCCTCAAGATGGCGGCACCCCC
This sequence comes from Montifringilla adamsi, assembly GCA_017590115.1. Taxonomy (NCBI): domain Eukaryota; kingdom Metazoa; phylum Chordata; class Aves; order Passeriformes; family Passeridae; genus Montifringilla; species Montifringilla adamsi. Next base: position 27,794 of record JAGGNK010009037.1, on the reverse strand, counting down.
ACGTGACGCAGCACCGGTGCGGTGCTGGGCGGGGTCTGTGGTGCGGAGCCGCGCCCAATAGGCGGGGTTTGGGGTGGTGCTGGCCAATCAGTGTCGGGGGGCGGGGCCTGGGCGAAGGTAACAGGTTGCGGTGGCTGCGGCGGGAGCGGGCGGTGAGTGGGGGGGGGGGACACCGGGAAACCGGGCCTGGGGACACCGGACACGGGCTGGGGACATCGCACAGGAATCTCGGGACACCAGACAGGGACCTGGGGACATCGCACAGGGACCTGGGGACACCGGGCAGGGGCTGGTGGCACGGGAGAGGGTCTTTCCCCCTGGGCGGGGGGCTTGGCGACACCGAACAGTGGGCTGGGGACACCGGGCAGGGCGCTGGTGGCACGAGAGTGGGGGCTGGTGGCACGGGACAGGGCGCTGGTGACACCGGAGAGGGCGCTGGTGACACCGGGCAGGGTCTTGTCTCACCGGGCACAGGCCCGGAGACACCGGGCAGGGCGCTGGTGACACCGGCAGGGCTCTGGTGACACCGGCAGGGCTCTGGTGACACCGGAGGAGGTGCTGGTGACACCGGAGACGCTCGTGGTGGCACGGGAGAGAGCAGTGGTGACATAGGACAGGGTTCGGGTGGCACGCAGAGGGGTCTGGGGACACCGGAGAGGGTCCTGGGGACACGGGACAGGGTCCTACTGTCCCTTTATGGGGTCCCGGTGTCCCTCTAGGAGTCCCGGTGTCCCTTTAGGGGGTCCCGGTGTCCCTTTAGGGGTCCCGGTGTCCCTCTAGGGGCTCCTGTCCCAGGTTCTGGAATCCCCCAGAAAACCCTTCCTGACCTTTCAGGGCAGTGCAACTTCCGCCTTTTATCCCTTCAATGATTTGGGAAAAATCCAGGGGCATTTTTGGAGCCTCGTCCCGAAGTGAGAGGATCCCAATCCAGGGGATCCCAAACCCAGGGGATCCCAAACCCAGGGGATCCCAATCCAGGGGATCCCAAACCCAGGGGATCCCAAACCCGGGGATCCCAATCCCGGGGATCCCAAATCCAGCGGGTTTTGTCCCTCTTTGTTCCGGGCTTTTGGGATCGCTCCGGGCGTTCCCAGACCGGTCGGACCGGTTTGGGATCATCGGAATTCCCTTTCCCTGGGCAGGATTTGGGGTTTCGCCTTTTCCCTGCGGCTTCCTGGGGCCAGGGAGGGAATTTCCGGGGGAAATGTGTGGGATTGAATTCCTCAGGGCGGGAATTTCGGGATGGAACTCAGGGCAAACCCAGAGTGACCCCAAACCCTGCAGGGATTTTGGTGTCCAGGGAACGGGATCATTCCCAAAGGAACGGGATCATTCCCGGCTATCCCAAGGAATGGGATCATTCCCGGTTATCCCAAGGAATGGGATCATTCCCGGTTATCCCAAAGGAACGGGATCATTCCCGGCTATCCCAAGGAACGGGATCATTCCCGGTTATCCCAAAGGAACGGGATCATTCCCGGCTATCCCGAGGCTTTTCTGTGCTCAGGAATTTTACCCGAGGGCTCCGGTTCCACGGGCTCTATTTCCCTGGAAACTGTCACCGGATCCCGGCGGGGATCGGGGTCGGGATTGTCCCGGGAGCGGCGGGAACGGGATTTCCCAGGATTTGGGGTCGAGGGTTAACCCGGGAGCTCTGCCCAGAGCTGGGCTGGAATTCCTGGAATTCAGCTCCGCAGGGAGCCCCGGAGCAGCTCCTGGGGGATGATCCCGAATATTCCCGATCCCAAATGGAATCCCTCTGCCCGCCCTTGTCCCAGGTGAAAGATCCCATTCCCCACTCTTTTTCCGGGTGAAAATTCCCATTTTTCCAGGTGCAATTCCCTCTGCCCCCTCGATCTCCGCCCCTCCCCGGTTTCGGGTTCCCAGGAAAAGCGGGAAAAACTGGAAAATCCGGAAAAGCCGCTCCCGGTTTTTGGGCGCGGCTCCAAATTCCCGGACTTTGGCCCCAAACAACGCCCGGGGGAGGAGCTGAGGGCGGAATTTTGGGAAAGATCCCCCGGAGGCAAAAAAAAACCAAACCGGGATGGTTTGGGGTAATTAATTTGGGATAATTAAGTTGGGATAATTTGGGATAATTTAGGATCACTGGGATAATTCATTTGAGATCATTTGAGATAATTTGGGAATTCTTTGGGATCATTTGGAGCTCCATTTGGGCCCCAGGGTCTCAGGAACAGGGCAGAATTTTGGGAAAACCTCACTGGGACCATCCTAAATATTGGGAAGATCCCAACCCAGCAATTTTGGGAATATTTAGGGAAAATTTGGGATTTTTTCCTTCCTTTCCCACCTTTGACCCGCTGGGTTTCCCCCTCCCTTTCTCCATTCTCAAAATTCCAAATTCCCTTTTCCTCCTTCAGGAAGAGGAAAAAAAAAAAGGGAAAAAAATTCCTGGAAAAGCAACTCCAGTTGTTTTCTTTTCCCCCCAATTTTCCGGCCACTCTGGGAATTACAAAACGGCTTTTTCTGGGTCGGAGCCACAAAGGCTCTTTGTGCTCCCCTGGATCCCAGCCAGCCGGAAAATTCCCAAAATTCCGCCCTTCCCGAGGGGACGGGATGGCCTCTCTGATTTTTCCCAACCCCATTCGCAGGGAAAATTCCCATTCTAGGGTTTTTTTTGGGCCCTAAATTTGGGCCCTAAATTCCCTTTTCCTGCTTTTTTCCTTCTGATTTTCCGGTGAAATCCCCAAAATTCCGGTTTTTTCTCAGCCCCAAAATTTGCATTTTCCTGCTTTTTTTCCCCATTTTTTCAGCCCCAAAATTCCCTTTTCCTGTTTCTTTCCTTTCAGTTTTCCAGTGAAATCCTGGGAGAGCAAAAGAGCAATTCCTGTCACGGATTTCCTCATTTCGGGAATATCCGATCCTCTCCTGGATTTCTGGAAAATCCAAATCCTCTCCCGGTTTTTTGGGAATACCCGATCCTCTCTCGGTTTTCCAGCCCTCCCCTGTTCCCGTTTTTTCTGGAGCCATCTGGGAACATTCCCAACCCCCTCCCCTCCCATGGATTCTCCACCTGCTCCAGGATGGAGCTGGGATGGATTCCAGGATCTGGGATGGATCCATGGGCTGGGGATGGATCCCGGGATCTGAGGTGGATCCCAGCCCTTCCCGGTGATCCTGACCCCTCCTGGCCCTTCCAAAGGTCTTCCCTGGCTCCCGGAATTCCCATCGGGATCGCTCCCAGCCCAGCCCCCGCCCCGCTGCCCTTTGGCCACCGGGAAAAATTCCCGATTTTCCGCCCGCGCCGCTCCCCGCTCAGGTCGGTTCCTGGATTTCCTGGATCCCGGGGATTTGGGGATTTGGGAATTCCACTGCCGGGATCCCTCCCCTGCAATTCCAGGGATTTTGAGATTCCTGGGATTTGTGGTGATTCCAAAGGGACGGCAGAATTTGGGGATTTGGGAATTCGGGGATTAAGGAATTGGGGGGTTTGGGGATCCAGGAATTTAGGGGTTTGGGAATTCCGCTCTCAGGATCCCTCCCCTGCCATTCCAGGGGTTTGTGGGGATTCCGGAGGGGCAGCAGGATTTGGGAACCCCATCCCTGCCCTGGGATCCTTTTCCCCACCCCCATCCCACGCTCTGCTCCTTCCCTTTGGGATGTTTTGGGGATTTTCCCGGCACTTCAGACCCATCCTGGCATCGCAAAATCCCCAAAATCCCTACAAACATCCCAAAATCCCAACAAACATCCCCAAATCCCAACAAACATCCCCAAATCCCAACAAACATCCCCAAATCCCCCTTCCCCCGCTCATTCCGCAGCTCCTCGCGTCATTCCCGATTTATTCCCGCGAAAAAACCCCGGGATCTGGGGCGGAATCGCGGCTTTTCCAACCGCAAATTCCCGATTTTTTTCCCGGGGCTTCCAGAGGATTTCTGGGATCGAGGGCGGGGGGAGGTTCCGTCCTCGCGCTGCTCCCAAAATGTCACCGCTTGTCCGAAAAACCGGGGAAAAACCGGGGAAAAAAACTGGGAAAACCCCGGGAAACGGGGGAAAAAGCGGGAAAAAGGGGAAAGCTGGGGAAAACCCGGTATAAATGGGGGAGAAACTGGGGGGAAATAGGGGGATAACGGGGGGAAACAAAGAGGAAAACCGGGGGAAACCCGCGATAAAATGGGGGAAAACCTCGATAAACGGGGCGGGGGGGAGAGGAAAACCGGCGGGGGGAAGCGCAGGGAAAAAAGGAGGAAACCCGGGGAAAGAACCGCACAAAACGGGGGGAAAAGGGGAAACCGCGGGGAGAATGGGGAAAAAACCGCCAAGAAACGCGGAGAAAAAGGGGAAAAGCGGGGGCGGGGGAAAAACTGCGCAAAACGAGGGGGGAAAGGGGAAAAGCGGGGGGAAAACGTGGAAAAAACCGGGAAAACCGAGGGAAAGCCGTTTTTCCCCCCCCCTGAGCAGCAGGAATTCGGCCCGGTTCGCGGCCATGGCGGAGCCGCCGCTGGACCACGGCGTCCAGATCCGCTTCATCAGCGACCTCCGCGAGCCGCGGCGCCCCCCGCGCCCGCCCCGCGCCCGCGGCGGCTCCTACGGCGTGGCCGTGCGGGTGCAGGGCATCGCCGGGCAGCCCTTCGTGGTGCTCAACAGCGGCGAGCGCGGCGGCGACAGCTTCGGCGTGCAGATCAAGGGGGGACACCCCGAAACGCCCCCGAACGCCCCCCTGGCCCGGCCCCCCAGCGGCTCCGAGGAGGAGGAGGGGGAGGTTTGGGATGGGGTTTCAGAGCAGGAAGGTGCAGGGGGGTCCCGGGGGGTCCCGAAAGGTTGGGAGAAGGGGCTGGGGGGAGTTCAGGGCATGGCCAGGTTTTCAGAGCAGGAAGGTGCAGGGGGGTCTCGGGGGGTCCCCAGATCCTGGGATGAGGAGCTAAGGAAGGGCCCCAAATCCTCGGATCAGGAAATTCCGGGGGGATCCCGGGGGGTCCCAAAATCCTGGGATGAGGAAACTTCGGGGCGATCCCGGGGGGTCCCAAAATCCTCGGATCAGGACCCGGGAAGATCCCGGGATGCCCCAAAATCCTCGGATCAGCACCTGAAAATCCCCAAATCCTCGGAGGAGCTGCGCCGATCCCAATCGCACGGGGACCTCAGCGCGCCTTTTCCCAAAAGCGGGGAAAAATTGGGAAAAAAGGATGGGGAAATTCCCAGAATTCCCGGGGATGTGGACACGGAGCCGCTGCGCTCCGTGGATTCTCTGATCACCAAATTCGACGGGAATTTGCCCCGCGGGCGAGCGGCGCGGAGGTTCCGCGGCCCCGGGGCGGCTCCCAGGAAGCGCTCGCAGAGTCTGGATGCGCGGAATTCCCGGGAATCCGCCGCGATCCCGCCCCAAATTCCCCAAATTCCCCGCGGGTTTGGGGGCATGGAGGAGCAGAGCGTGGAGATGCAGGTATTTGGGGGGAAATTCCTCAAAAAAAAATTTTTTTTTTCTCCTAAAAAATGGAGGTTTTACATGAAAATTGGGGTTTTTCCTTAAAAAAAAAAAAAAAAAAAAAAGGATTTTTACTACAAAATTTAAGGACTTTTCCCATTACATTTTGGGGGGTTTCCCATGAAATTGGGGGTTTTTACCTATAAAATTGGGGTTTTTCCCCATTAAACTTGGGGTTATTTTCCTATGAAATTTTGCTTTTCCCCTATAAAATAATGTTTTTTCCCTGTAAAATTTGGGGTTTTTTCCCCCTCTGGAATGCAGGATTTGGGGTTTTGTTGGAATTGAGTGTTTTTGTTCCCTCCTGGAAGCTGAAATCCACCCCGGACCTGCTGCGGGATCAGCGGGAATTGGGGGGCGGCGAAAACCCCACCGAGCTCATCTACAGCATCCTAAAGGAGGGGTGAGCCCCCAGAGCCCCAAAATACCCCAAAAATAGCCTCAAATCCCCCCCCAAACAGCCCCAAAATTCCCCCAAATCTCCCCCAAAACAGCCCAAAAATTCCCCCAAATTTACCCTAAATTGCCCTAAAATACCCCAAATTCCCCCAAAACCGCCCTAAAATTCCCACTCCGTGACCCCAATTCCCAATCTTTTTCCCCCGAATCTGACCCCAAATCCAGGAGCTCCGAGAGTGAAATTTCCCTGAAAAGGAAAACCTCGAGGCTGCTGGGGAAATTCCAGGAGCTGGCGGTGAGCAGGAAAATTCCAGGGGTTTGGGATGGATTTGGTGTTAGGGATTTGGGACAGATTTGGGATGGGTTTGGGATTTGGGATGGGTTTGGGATTTGGAATAGGTTTGGGATGGATTTGGGATTTGGGATGGGTTTGGGATTTGGGATGGGTTTGGGATTTGGGATGGGTTTGGGATTTGGAATAGGTTTGGGATGGATTTGGGATTTGGGATGGGTTTGGGATTTGGGATGGGTTTGGGATTTGGGATGGGTTTGGGATTTGTGATGGGTTTGGGATGGGTTTGGGATTGGTTTGGGATGGGTTTGGGATTGGTTTGCGATGGGTTTGGGATTTGGGATGGGTTTGGGATTTGTAATGGGTTTGGGATGGATTTGGGATTTGGGATGGATTTGGGATTTGTGATGGGTTTGGGATGGGTTTGGGATTGGTTTGGGATGGGTTTGGGATTGGTTTGCGATGGGTTTGGGATTTGGGATGGGTTTAGGATCTGGGATTTTAGGATGTGATGTCCCTAACATCCCAAATGTCCCCGAATGTCCCAGAGTTCCGTGGGGGCTCCAGACTTGCCCCAATCCCAAATCCTGCGGGAGGCCCTGGACAGGAAATCCCAGGAGCTGCAGCGGAGCCAGGCCCAGTAATGGGGTCACCAATGGGGGGATGGGTTTGGGGTCACGCCCATTGTCCCTCTGGGGTTTGGGGTCCCCCCCAGGGGTTTCGGGTCCCCTAAAGGGTTGGGGGCTGATTTGGGGTGGCCCTTTGGGGTTTGGGGTCACCCCTGGTGTCCCTTTGGGGTTTGGGGTCCCCTAAAGGGCTGGGGGCAGGTTTGGGGTGGCCCTTTGGGGTCTGAGGCCACTGTGGGTCCCCCTTTGTCATTTTTGGGGTTTGGGGCCCAAAGACCCTTTCAAGACCTTCTAGACCTCCCTTAATCCCCCCCAAGACCCCCAAACCTCCCCTAATTCCACCTAAACCCCCCCAAATCCCCTCTGGACCCCAAAAAACCCCAGGAACCCATGATTCCCCCCCCAGAAAACCCCAGTAAACCTTGATTTCCCCCATTAACCCCTGATTTGCCCCATTAACCCTTCACTGCCCAGGCTGAGCGAGCTGAGAGCCGCCAAGGAGGCGCTGGAGGCACGGCTGGGCCACCTCGAGGGGCAGCTGCTGGCCACCGACCCCAAAAGTGACCCGAAAAGTGACCCCGACACACAGGGCCTCTACCAGGTACCCCTAAAAACCTCCAAAAAGGGGAAAACCAACAAAAAAACCCCCACACAAACAAAAAGCCCTTAAAACCTCAAAAGGAGAAAAATGCCAATAAAAACCACACACAAAAAACAAAACCCAAAACCCCAAATCCCAGATTTGCCCTTCCCAGGAATTCCTGGAATCCTGGTAAGACTCGAGGAGGCTTTGAGATTTTTTGCCACCCCCAAATCCTGAATTTCCCATTCCCAGCAGGTTTTGGGGTTTTTCCACATCCGAAATCTCGAATTTCCCATTCTCAGGAGCTTTTGAGGGTTTTCCACCCCCAAATCCTGAATTTCCCGTTCCCAGGAGGTTTTGGGGTTTTTCCACCCCCAAATCCCGGTTTTCCCGTTCCCAGGAGCTGCAGGAGTGCCGGGAGCAGCTGCAGGAGGTGCTGGGCTCGCGGCGGCGCCAGGAGCGGGAGCTGCAGGCGCTCAAGGGGGCCCTGAAGGCCGAAGTGGCCGCGCACGATTCCGACCTGGAGCGGCTCCGGGGGGAGATGGAGACGATCCGGGGGGAGACGGAGCGGGTGTCGGAGGTGGGAATTGGGAATTCCAGGCTTTTCCCCATATTCCAAACCTCTGGAATAGGGGAGAAAGCCGTGAAAAAAAAACCTCAGTGGAACATGGGAAAAACTGGGAAAAATCCCACCGGAATGGGGGGAAAAGTTGGGAAAAATCCTTCTGGAATGGGGGGAAAAAAACCTCTGGAATTTCCATGGACTCAGCCCCGATTCCACGGATATTTTGTCTCGAATTCCCCGGGAATTTTTTTTTTTTTGGGAACCTTGTCAATTCCTTGCAGGAGAAATCCAGCCTGGAGCAGGAGCGGGAAAATTTGGGAATGCAGCTGCGGAATCTGCGGCGGGAGCTGGAGGAGAGCGCAGAGGAGACGGAGCAGTGGCGGGAAATGTTCCAGAAAAACAAGGAAGAGCTCCGGAATTCCAAGCAGGAGTGAGTCCCGGAGCCTGGGGTGATCCAAAATTTGGGATTTTCTGAGATTTTCCAGGGTTTTCAACTCCAACTCCCAACAAAACAAGGTCGGGGATTTTGGGATGGAGGGAATTTTGGGAATTTTGGGAATTGCTGGGATTTTCCAGGCTGCTGCAGGCGCGGCTGGAGCGGGAGGAGTTGGAGGAGGAGCTCCGGGAGCTCCGGGAGCGACTCCAGGCGGCGCGGGAGGATCGGGATCGAGCCCGGAGCGACCCCCAGGAGCTGGGAAAGCTCCGGAAGGTGCGAGAAATCAGTGAAAATTTATCCCAAAATTGGGGATTTTTTTTTCCAAAATTCAGGATTTTCCCCCCCAAATTTGGGAATTTCTTTTGGCCAAAATTTGGGATTTTTCCCAGGAGCTGGAGCAGGCCCGGAAGGATCTGGAAAAGCTCCGGGGGGAGCGAGATGAGGCTGCTCAGGTAAGGAGGCGAAATCCCAGGAACCGGGAATTTTTTTGGAAATTTTTGGGACTTTTTCAGAATTTGGGGTCCCAGATTTGCTCATTGTGGGCTCAGCCAAAATTGTCCCAAAAAATTAAAAAGAATTCCCACAAAATCCCCCCCAAAATCCAAAAAAAATCCTGAAAGATCCCCCAAAATTCCTCAAAATGCCCCCAAATCCTCTCTGGATCCCCCAAGGCCCAGATTTCCCTGGAATCAGCACTGGAGGTGTCGGAGGAGGCACGGAAACTTCTGGAATCGCGGCTGGAGGAATCCAAGGAACAGCAGAAGAACTGGGAACAGCTCCGGGAGAAAGTGGCCGAACTGGAGGTACTGGGAATTCCTGAAAATCCAAACTGGAGGTGCTGGGAATTCCTGAAAATCCAAACTGGAGGTGCTGGGAATTCCCAAAAATTCAAAGAAAAAAAAAAATCCCCCAAAAATCCAAAAAAAACCCCCCCAAAGTCTCCCCCAAAAATCCCTATAAATCCCCAAAGAGCCCCACTTCATCCGAAAAATCCCCAGAGAGCCCCCCCTGATCCCGAAATCCCCCGAGAGCCCCGCTGATCCCGAAATCCCCCAGAGCCCCGCTGATCCCAAAATCCCCCGAGAGCCTCGCTGATCCCGAAATCCCCCAGAGCCCCGCTGATCCCGAAATCCCCAGGGAGCCCCCCTGATCCCGAAATCCCCCCAGAGCCCCGCTGATCCCCACGCTCTCCGGGCAGGCGGAGCGCGCGGCCCTGGCCGAGTCCCTGGGATCCAGCGCGGAGCGGGAGCGGGTGCTGGAGTCGCGCCTGGAGCGTTCCCAGCGGGAGCTGCGGGATTTGGGATCGGCGCTGAGCGAGGAGCGGCGCCGGCGGGAGCGGCTCAGCCAGGAGGTGCCGGAATTCCCGGAGTTCCGGTGGTTTTCACGGAATTCTGGCCTTTCTTTGTGGAATTATTGGGGTTTTTTGGGAGTTTTTGGGGTTCTTCCCTGGGATTGTGGGGTTTTCCCTGCGGGATTTGGGATTGGCGCTCAGCCAGGAGGTGCGGGAAAAGATTCCAAGGATTTTCAGGGACTTTTGGGGGTTTTCCATTGAATTTCAGAGGCTTTTTGTGGCATTTTGGAGTGGGTTTTTTGTGGGGGAGTTTGGTTTTGGTTTTTTTTTTCATGGAATTACAGACTTTTCCATGGAGTTTTGGGTTTTTTTCCTGGATTTTTTTTGGAGTATCAAATGGAATTTTTCTGCTTTTTTTTTTTTTTTTTTTTAATGGAGTTTTGGGTTCTTTTTTTGTGGAATTTGAGGATTTTTTTGGGGTGGAATTTGGTTGTTTTTTTTTTTTTAATGGAATTTTGGGGCTTTTAAAATGGAATTTTGGAGTGTTTTTTGGTGGAATTTTTGGGTTTTTTTTCATGGAATTCTGGTGTTTCCTCATCCCAAAATCTTCGTCTTGTGGGACTGGGACGTCTTAGAGGTTTGGGAAGAGATTCCAGGGGTTTTTCCTGAAAATCCCTGGATTTTTCCATGGAATTCTGGCATTTTTTAATTGAATTCTTGAGTTTCTTATGGAATTCGGAGGGTTTTTTCATTGAATTCTGGGGTTTTTCCATGGAATTTTCAGCTTTTTTCATGGAATTCCGGGATTTCCACCCCCCCAAAATTTCCACCCCAACACCCAGATCCCATTTTTGGCACCATCCCACAAAATTCCCAATCCCAAAATTCCCGTTTTTCAGCTGGAGCAGATGACGGCAGAATCCCAGAGCTCCCTCGCCTCGCTCCGATCCCAGCTGGAAGAATTCCAGGAAAAATCCCGCCGGGAACTCACGGATTCCCAAAAAATCGCCCAAGACCGCGAGGCAGAGGCAGAAAAATTCCAACAGAACCTTGGGAAGCTCCAGGACGAGGTTCATTGGGAATCGGAGCTGATTTTTCCAGGAATGCCACAGATTTTTGGGGAAAATCCAGCTGGGAATTTGGGGAATTTTGGGTTTTTCCTGGCAGGTTTCCCGGCTGAAGGAGACGATCCAGGAAAACCGGGAGGAGCAGGATCGGATCCTGCTGGACAAGGAGCTGCTGCTCCAGAAGCTCCAGGAGCTGGAGCAGGAGCTGGAAAATCGGAAGCGATCCCAGGAAGAGCGCGCCCGGCATTCCAAGGCACTGGAGGTGGGGATTCCTGAAAAAATCCCAGAAAATTCTCCAAGAAATGGAAAAAAAAATTCCCATATTGCTCCCAGAAAATCTCCCCCCAAAATAATGGAAAATTCCTAAAGAATTCCCAGAACATTCTCAGAAATTTCCCCAAAAATTCTCCAAAAATTTTTCCAAAGTTTCCCCCCAAATTCCCAGCAAATTCCCCAAAAATTCCATCCCAAATTCCCATCAGGAAAAATCCAAACGTTTGGAATTGGAGCTGGACGAGGAGCGGAGCTCGGTGGAGCTGCTGAGCGAGAGGGTGACCCGGAGCCGGGACCAGGTAAAATCCTGGGAATTTTGGGAATTCTCATCTTGGCAAAAATGGAATTCTCCTAGAATTCCAATCCCCCCCCACGCCAAGGATCCACGTGAAAATTCCAACCGGGAATTGTCAGTTGGGGTGGGAATGGGGAATTGGGAAGAGGTTGGGAAAAGGGATAAAGAATTCCCAAAGAAATTCCCTATTTTTGGTGTCTGGGTGGGAATTTGGGGGTTAAATACCAATGGATTCTGGGCTTTTCCCGAACTTTATTCCTTCCTTTTCCCCCAAAAATTCCAAGGCATAAATGGGGCATAAAAGGGGAATTTTTTCCACTGGGAATAATCCCAGGGATCCTTTTCCCACAATTCCCAGAGAATCCCAGTACATCTGCCGATCCCATTCCTGAAATCCTTGGGAAAATCCATGGAAAAATCCATGGAACATCCTGGAAATCCCTGGAAATTCCCGGATTTTTCTGGTTTTATTCCCAGATCGAGCAGCTGCGGGCAGAGCTGCTCCAGGAACGTTCAAGCCGCCAGGACCTGGAATGTGACAAATCCTCCCTGGAGCGCCAGGTGCGGGAAATCCCCGTAAATTCCCGGAAAAATTCCCAGGAAAGTCCTGGAAAAATCCTGGAAAAATCCTGGAAAAAACTCATGAAAAATCCCGGGAAAATCCCCGGATCCAGCATCGAATCCTGGTGGGAATGGCCCAGGGGGAGCCCAGATTTCATGAGGAATTCTGGGAAAAGAATCCTTGGGAATGGGGTCATGATTCCAAGGAGTTTTCCCAGTTTTTTCCTGCTTTTTCCCTACATTTTCTGCTTTTTTTCTGTTTTTTTCCACCTCTTCCTGGCTTTCCTTTTATTCCCAGTCCCAGCTTTTGGGGTTTTCTGCCCTCTCCCAGGGTGTTTTTCCTGCAGAACTCCCACTTTCCCTGCAGGATTCCAACAGAATTCCCACTGTTCCTGTGCAGTATTCTCACTTTTCCCTGCAGACAAGTCCCAGAATTCCCACTTTTCCCCACTTTCCCAACTGCTGGAATCCTGCAAAGAATTCCCAGAATTCCTCCCCATTGGGAAACTTGGCAAAACCGGGAAGAGCCCCGGGATCAGGGGGATTTTTGGGAATTTTTCCCAGAACAAGGAGCTGAAGAACCGGCTGGCCGCTTCCGAGGGGCAGCAGCGACCCGGGAACAGCCGGAATTCCCAGCTGGAATCGCAGCTGGAAGAGCTCCGGGAGCAGCTCCAGGCCGAGGAGAGGTGCCCGACCCCAAATCACAAATCCCAAATTATTCCAATCCCAATTCCCAAATTTTTCTAACACCAGTTCCCAACTCCCATATTCCAATTCCCAAATCTCCAATCCCAATTCCCAAATTTTTCCAAATCCCAAATCCCTTAAAAATCCCTAAAAAAATCCTTGAAAATTCCTTAATAATTCCTGAAAATTGCTTAAAAATTCCTTAAGAATCCCTTAACATCCTTGAAATTCCCTAAAATTCCATAAAGATCCATCCAAATCCCACTGCCAGGCCCCCTGCCGAGGGCGGGGAATCCATGGAATTCCTGTTTTTCCACAGGGAGAAGAGCGTCCTGCTCTCGTCCAACCGGAAGCTGGAGCGGAAAATCAAGGAATTGTCACTGCAGCTGGACGAGGAGCGGCAGAACAGCAGCAGCCACAGGGACCAGGTGGGGCTGGAATTCCTGGAATTCCATGGAAAAATCTGGGAGAGGATCCAGGATTTGTCCCGAAAATCCCATCTGAGCCACGGCAGGGAATCTTGAAATGGTTTGGGCTGGGAAAGATCCCAAAGATCCTTAAAAATTCCTTAAAAATCCGAGGCCAGGGACATTCCCACCATCTCAGGGATGGGGAATCCATGGAAAAACCAGAGCTTGGATCCTGAAAATCCCTAAAATCCCATCCAAGGAATTCCTGGAAGGATTTGGGATGGAAAAAACCCCCAAAAATCCTTAAAAATCCTTAAAATATCCTTTAAAATCCTTAAAATTCCGAGGCCAGGGCCAATCCCTGCACCCCAGGATTCTCCCAAAATTCCCAAATCCCAAATCCGACCCCGAGTCCCGGGAATTCCCAGCTGAGCCTGCGGGTGAAGGCCCTGAAGCGCCAGGTGGACGAATCCGAGGAGGAAATCGAGCGCTTGGAAAACGCCCGGAAAAAATCCCAGCGGGAGCTGGAGGAGCAGCAGGAGCTCAACGAGCAGCTCCAGCGGCGCCTGAAATCCATGGAAAAGGAGGCCTGGTAAGGAATTCCCAGCTGGAAAATTCCAGAATCCATGGGAAAGGTTCCTAAACCCATGGAAAGGTCCCAAGCCCATGGGAAAACCCCAAATTCCGAGCAAAAAGCCCTAAATTCATGGGAAATGATCTAAATCCATGGAAAAGGAGGCCTGGTAAGGGAATTCTGGTTTGGAAAAGGCCGGGAATTCCATGGAAGAGGCTGGGAATTCCACGGAAGAGGGAATTTCCCCCGGCAGGCGCCGCGCCGTGGACTCGGCGCTGCAGGACGAGCGGCTGAGCTCGGATGAGGAGTTCGGATCCGCGGCCATCGCCTCCCTCCTGAGCGAGGCCAACCTGCAGGCCAGCTCCTGCTGAGGCCAGGAATGCCGGGAATGCCGGGATTGCCGTCGTCATCATTGCCAGCATCATCATCACCATCGTCATCATCGGGATTGGGTCCAGGATTGGTTCCAGGATTGGTCCCAACCTGGGACTGCTTCCAGGGCCATCCCTGGGATCAGCCCCGTCCCGCTGATTCCTGGGAATTCCGGAGCTGGGATCGAGTCTGGGATCAGCCCCAGAATTCCAGCCGGGATCAGCCCCAGGCTGCTGCTGCTCCATAGGCAAAAATTCCCAAAGCGAGGACATGAAGGAACAACAGCTGGGACCCTGTGGGAATCCAGGGATTTCCAGGGATTTCCCAGCTCCTGAGGACACTTTGGGGGAATCTTGGGATTTCCCAATTCCAGGAATTTTTATTCCCGCCTGCTCCCAAAGATGTTTGGAATAAAATCCTGCGGTTTAAGGGCAGCAGGGTCTGGAATTTTTTGGAATTCTGGGTGGGAATTCTAGGTGGGAATGTTCAGGAATTTTCAGGAACTCCGGGCAGGGAATTCTTGGAAATTTTGCGTGGGACTTGGGAATTCTCAGGAATTCTGGGTGGGAAATTCTTGGGAATTGTGAGTGGGAATTCTTGGGAATTCTCAGTAATTCTCGGTTGGGAATTCTGCGTGGGATTTGGGAATTCTGGGTGGGAATTCTCAGGAATTCTCGGGTGCCAACTCTGTCCCCTGGTGTCCCTGTGCCACCCCTCCGGCAGGGCCGTGGCCGGTGGTGACACAGGTGGCACCGGGATGTCCCCAGCAGGGGGCACTGGAGCCACCGCTGTCCCCTGTGCCACCTCTGGCCGTGTCCCCTGCGGTCACTTTGTGGCCACCGCCCCGGAAGGGCCGTGCCCGGTGCCCCCGCAGGTGCCACCTCTGTCCCCTGCTGTCCCCTGTCCCCACCCCGGAAGGGCCGTGCCCACGCAGGTGACACCGGGATGTCCCCAGCAGGTGCTGCCCCTGTCCCCTGCGGTCACCGTGAGGTCACCACCCAGGAAGGTGCCACCGCCCGGTGCCCCCTCAGGTGCCGCCACTGCCACCCCGGTGTCCCCCGGTGCCCCCGCAGGTGCCACCTCTGGTATCCCCTGTAGTCGCCACCCAGGGAGGGCCGTGCCAGCCCCCGCAGCTGCCACCACTGCCACCTCTGTCCCCTGGTGTCCCCGGGTGTCCCCACCCCGGAAGGGCCACGCCCGGTGCCCTCGGAGGTGCCCCCGGACCGGCCCGACCGGTCCCGCGCTGTCCCCACCCCCCGTGCCTCAGTTTCCCCGACACTTGGGGACATCCCGGGGACAGCGCTCCCCGAATTCCCAATCCCTGAAATTCCCGGGAGCTCCCAATCCCCGCAGTTCTCTGGAATTCCCTGAAATTCCCTCAAATACCTCGAAATCCCCCAAAATCCCCTGAAATTCCCCGGGACTGCCTGGCATTCCGCTGTGCCAGCGGCCCCGGGGATGTCCCCAAGGTGTCTCCAGCCGGGGACGCGCCCGGGCAGTGCCAGCCCTGGGCGGGCTGGGGACAGCGCGGTGGCACCGGGGGTTGGGACAGCGCCTGGCACGGCTCTGGCGTGCCTTTGGCATGGCCTGGCACGGCTCTGGGGACACGCCCGGGCCGGGCTTGGCACGGCTCCGGCCTCGGCAGGGCCGGGCACGGCCAGGGCGGGGCTTTGGCACGGCTGGGGACACGCGGGCGTGACACTGGCACGGCTTGGGCACACCCGGGTGTGACACTGGCACGGCTCAGGTCACCTTGGGCACGGCTTGGCACAGCTTTGCCCCAGTTTCCCCCCAGTTTTATAGCAATTTTCCCCATTTTTTGCCCACTTTTATCCCAATTTCCCCCCAGTTTTATCCCAACAGCTTTCCCCCCTTTTCCCCCAATTCTCCCCCTTTTTTTCCCAATTTTCCTTCTTTTTTTCCCAATTCTCCTCCCTTTTCCCCCAATTCTCCCCCTTTTTCCCCAATTCTCCTCCTTTTTCCCCAATTCTCCACGTTTTTCTCCAATTCTCCCCCCTTTTTTTCCCAATTCTCCTCCTTTTCCCCCCAATTCTCCCCGTTTTTCTCTAATTCTCTTCCTTTTTTCCCCAATTCTCCCCCTTTTTTCCCAAGTAGCCCAACTCCCCGCTTCCCCTTGTGGGCGTGGCCTCCACCTTGTGGGCGTGTCCACACGGCCTCATTACCAAATTTAGCCATGACCAAACATGGGCATGACCCAGGCGGGGGGCGTGGCCAAACAACGCGAACAATATCCAAACACGGGGGCGTGCCCGATGTGGGCGTGGCCGACGTGGGCGTGGCCACCTGGCTCAGGTGAGGCGGAAGTGGCGGCGGGGCCATGAACGGGCTCCCGGGCTGGGCCGCGCTCCCGGAATCGCCGGTAAGAACCCCCCGGGACCCTCCCCCGAATTCCCAAATCCTGCCCAAAACCTTCCCCAAAAAATCCCGCGCCATTCCCAAAAAGTTCCTGCATCTTCCGCAGAAGTGCCCGGGAGAATTCCTTTCCTCTGGCTCTTCCCGGAACGGCCGGGATTTTTTTCCCCCTTTTGGGATCCCTTTGGAATTCCCGGGATCCCGCCCCAAATTCCCGGATCCTTCCCAAAATTCCTGTGTCTCTTCCCTAAACATTTCGGGACCCTTTCCCGAAATTCCTGGATCCCCTTCCCAAAATTGCCGGGCCTCTCCTTTCCCCACTCCCGGAACTCCCGGGCTCTTCCCGCCCTCCTGGGAGGAGTTTGGGGGATCCCAAATCCCTTTGGAATTCCCGAGACTTCTTCCCAAAATTCCCAAATCCTTCCCCAAATTTCTCGAATCCCTTCTCTGAAATCCTCGGGACCCCTCCCCAAAATTCCCGGGTCCCGCCTTTTCCTCATTCCGGGAATTCTCGGAATTCCCGGGCTTTTTCCCCCTCTTGGAACGACTTTTGGGGGATCCCAAACCTCCTTGGAATTTCCGGGACCCCTCCCAAAATTCCCAAATCCTTCCCAAAAGACCCAAATCCTTCCCAGAATTCCCTCGGGATCCCCTCTCTAAGAACCCCGGGACCCCTCCCCAAAATTCCCGGGTCCCTCTTTTCCTCATTCCCGGAATTCCCGGGATGATTTTTGGGCGATCCCAAATCCCTTTTTCCCCACGTTCCAGCCCCAGCCCCATCCCGGGGTTTTCGGGATCTTCCCGGCTCCGTTTTGCCATGGAATTCCCGGGAATCTCTCCCCAAAATCCGCTTCCAAAGTCCCAATTTTTTGGGAATTCCGAAGCCCAGGAGGCGGGGCCATCCCGGAATTTTCCAGCCGGGATTTGAGGAGTTTTCCCTGGTTTTTTTTTCCCGGTTTTTTTTCCCGCTTTTCCCAGCCGGGACTTGGGGCGGGGCTGGTATATTCCCAAAAATCCAACCCCGCCCTAAATCCCGGGAAATTTGGGAATTTTGTGTCTCAAATCCCAACGATCCCGGGGTTTTTAATGGATTTGGAGAGCTCCGGACTTTTCCCCGGATTCCAGGCTGCTTTTCCTGGTTTTCCAGAGTGAAATTCCTCATTCCGAGCCTTTCAAGGAGCGGTTTGGGATCACCGGGAATTCCCAAAATTCCCGGGGATTTTTTGGGATCCCCACTCCTGGAATTTTTTGGGATTCCCCCATCCAGAATTTCTGAGATTCCCAAAATTCCCATTCCCGGTGAATTCCTCCAAAAAAATCCCCTTGGGGTCGGGTGGGGAAACTCCTTGGGAATGAATATTTGGGAATTTTGGGAATTTTCTGGTTCAGGGCAGGTTTTTCCCAGCAGGAGCTGAGCATGAGGCGTCCCACAGAATTTCCAGAATTTCCCAGCCCTGAAAACTCCCCTGGATCCCTGGAAAGTTCCGGAGGGGTCCCCAAATCTGCCTGGACTCCGGAGGTGAGTCCTGGAATTTTTGGAAAACATCCCCCCCCAAAAAATCCGGATCCAGAGTCGCTTTTCCTTCCCTTTCTCCTTTCCGATCCCAGCGGAGAAATCTGGGAAGTGTGGGATTTATGCTGGATTTATCCCGGATTTATCCCGGATTTCTTCCCAGTTTATCCTGGCTTCTTTCCGGATTTATCCCGGATTTTTACTCTATTTCTTCCCAATTTGTCCTGAGCTTGGCTTTGCCCAAAATGCCGATTTTTAGTCCCGATTTTAAAGCGGGTTTAATCCTCAGGAGGCCGGGCCGGTGCTGAGGCTGCGCCTGCCCCGAGACCCCCCCGGGGAGCCCCGGCCCAAACAGAAGGTGCGGAAAGAGCGGGACGGGGGGGGGGAAATTGGGAATACCAGGGGGAAGTTCTGGGAATTTCGGGGAAAAATGAGAAATTTGAGAGTCTGGGGGAAAATTTGGGAATTTGAGGGGGGGAAATGGGAATTTTGGGGAGCAAAATGGGAAATTTTCAGGGACGTTGTGGGGGTTTTGGGACCGCTCTTGGAATTTTGGGGGGAATTGTGGTGAAAATTCAGGATTTGGGGGAGAAGACGTGAGATTTTTGATTTTTGTGGGAATTTGGGGGGAAATTCTGCGAATTTTGGGGGAAAATTGGGGGTCTTGGGGGGAAATGTGGGAGTTTGGGGGGGTAAAACCATGAATTTGGGGGAGGAAAATAGGAATTTTGGGATAATTCTGGGATTTTGGGGATGAAAATTCAGCATTTTGGGGGGGGAAGGCTTGGATTTTGTGGTAAAATCCAGGATTTTTGGGATCATTTTGGGCCAGGGAATGGGATGGTGGTTTTCCCAGATGTATCCGCAGCAGGAAACAGCTGGAAATCCTGCATTTTTCCATGAAAATCCTGGATTTTTCCCTCCAAATCCGGGGTTTTTGGGGCAGTTCCCACCCGGCCACCACCCTTAGGGTGGCAAATCCCAGTTCTGGGCTTTTCCCGGGAAATTTTTCCCGAAATCGCCGCGTTTTCCCCCAAAGCCGGTGGGCAGAGCCTTCGCCATGGTGGCCAAGAGATCCGACGGGAATTCCTTGGCCTCGGAGTGCGTCAAGTCCAAGGACGGCGACGAGGAGATCATCAAGGTGCCCCAAATCCCGGGATTTTTTGGGCATTTGGGATCGTTCCTAGGGGAGGAAGGGGGTGGTAAAATTCCCATCAAAATTAAAAAAAAAAAGTCCAGCAAAAATGGCCCCAAATTCCTGCAAAATTCCCCTAAAATTCCTTAGTATTCTCCCAAAATTCCCCACAAAGTTCCCTTAAAATTCCCACAAAAAGACCCAGGAATTCCCTAATTTTGGCCTCGGAATGCCCCAAATCCAAGAATGGGGATGAGGAGACCATCAAAGTGCCCCAAATCCTGGGGTTTTAGGGGTTTTGGGATTGGTGCCTGGGGAAAAAGGTGCCCAGGGTGGTTTGGGAATTTTATCCCGAATTCCAGTCAAACTTTCCACAAAATTCCACAGACATTCCAGCAAATTTTTCCTCAAATTGTCCCTAAATTACCCCAAAATTCCTGCAAAATTCCCACAAATTTCCCTAAGTTCCCTAAAATTCAATCAGAATCCTGCAAAATTCCCCCCAAATTCCACAAAATTTTTATTGGATTTGGGGATGGATTTGAAGGATTTTGGGGAATTCCAGGTGGATTTTCTGGGATTCAGTTTGGATCTGGGGAAATTCTGGGTGGAATTTTGGGGATTTCAGAGCATTCTAGGTGGATTTGGAGGAATTCCGTGTGGAATTTTAGGAATAAGACGTGGATTTTTGGGGATTTAGTGTGGATTTGAGGGACTCCAGGTAGAATTTCAGGAATTCCTGGTGGATTTCAGGGAATTCCACTCCTTGGGAACAACACAGGTGGGGAAAACCTTCCCCAAAAAAACCATGGAAAATTCAAATTTAATGGGAAAATTCAGGGACAGAAAATTCCAGGAAATTTTGGGAAGCCTTGCCCCGAACCCTCCAGATCCGTTGGAATTCCCGGCGGGATTTGGGACATTCCCAATCCCCTTTTATTCCTGTTCCCATTCCAGGTTTATCTCAAGGCTCGTGCCGACCACGAGGAGCCGGTGACGCAACTCAAGAGCGAAGTCCGGCACATCCAGGAGGTGAAATTCCCTGAAAATTCCCACAAATTCCCCTCAAAATTCCCCCAAATTTCCCCCAAAATTTCCACAGATTCCCTGCAAATTCCCTCAAATTCCTCTCTGAGTTCCCACAAAATTCCCCCAAATTTTCCCTGAATTATCCCAAAATTAAAAAAAAAAAAAAAATAGTGTAAAATTCCTGTAAAATTTCCCAGAAATTTTTCCCCTAGTTTTCCCCAAATTCCCAAAAAGTTCCCCAGATTTCCAAATTTTATTGTCATTTATTTTCATTTAATTGGATTTCCCCCCATTTTTATTTGGATTTTTTTACCTTTTTTCCCCCCTCCCTCCCAAATCCCAAAAAACTCCCAACTTTTCCCTCTTTTTGCCAGGCTGGGAGCGCCCTCAAAAAACTCCGGGAAGATTTGAGCACCAAACTCCAGACCCGGACGGGATTTCGGGAATTTCAGGAGAGTTCTGAGGTAAAAAAATAGGGAATTACCAAAAAAAAAAAAGTGGAATTTTCCCCTGAAAAAAACATTCCAAAGGGATTTTGGGTGGAAAAAGGGGGGAAATCCCAATTTTTCTGGTGCGAAAAGGGAAAATTCCCATTTTTTCAGGGAAAAAGGGAATAATTCCTGTTTTTGGGGTGGTGAAAAGGAAAAATTGCAATTATTGGTAGGGAAAACAGTAAAATTCCATTTTTTGGTGAAAAATGTGAAATTTGGGATTTTCTGCAGGGATTTAGGAGCTCCCGGGGATGATCCTGGAATTTTG
This sequence comes from Montifringilla adamsi, assembly GCA_017590115.1. Lineage (NCBI taxonomy): Eukaryota > Metazoa > Chordata > Aves > Passeriformes > Passeridae > Montifringilla > Montifringilla adamsi. The sequence continues at coordinate 7,105 of JAGGNK010009037.1, read as the reverse complement.
GAGTTGCTACTTTGACAAAATTCCCAAATTTTGCCCCAAATTGGGAAGTGGGAACTGGTCCTGGAAATAAAAAAACTGGGCAGAAATGGGAATAAATCTATAGAAATATAGGAATAAATGGATTTAAATTGGGACAAAATCTATTGAAATTTGGGAAATGGGACGAAATTCTTGGATTTAAAAATGTGGAAAATATTTGGGAATAAATCTATTAAAATTGGGAAAAAGGTTTCAAAAAAATAAGGAAAAAATGGGAATTCATCCATTGAAATTTGGGAAAAGGGAGTTGGGGAATTAGAAAAATTTGGGATAAATCCTGATTTTCCCCCTTTTTTCCCCGGATTCTAGGTGGTGCTGGAGAAGCGGAGCCAGAGCTGCTCCTGCCGGGGCAATTCCCAGGAAAATCCCGTAGGGAACAGAAAAATTTCTGGAATTTTCTGGGGTGGGATTTGGGATCAGGGTGAAAATGTTTAAGAAACCCATTTTCCACCCAAAAATGGGAAATATTTGGGATTAATTTGGGAATTTTTTGTGTTTTCCACCAAATTTCAAGTCTTGGAATTCCAGGTTTTAATTGGGATTTGGGAGGTTCCGTTTTTAGGTAAAAATCCCAAATTTGGGGAATTGTTGAGCTCTTGGAAAACACAAAATTTGGGAATTTTGGCCTTTTGGATATTTGGGGGACACTGGGGCCTTTTGGGGCCGTTCCCACAGGAGGACCCCGAGGCCCCGCGGCTCCTGTGGAGGCTCCAGGAGGCGGAAAAGCAGCACCAGCTGGAGCGGGACGGTCTCGAGGTGAGCCTGGAATTCCTAAAAATCCGGAATTTCACCCAAATTCAGGAATCTCAGGAGAGTTTTGCCCAAATTCTGGAATTTTAGGGGCGATTTTGTCCAAATTTTGTAGTTTTAGAGGAGATGCTGAGTTTTTTGAGGAGCTATTCCCCTTGGGGTTTTTTGAGGGATCTCCAGGAAAATCCTCCTGCCGAGGAAAGTTCCGGAATGTGTCCCAGGATCCTGGGAGAGCTGGAATTCCCAGAATTCCTGGATTTCCCATTGCAGAGGGCACTGTTGCGGTGCCAGGAAGACGTGGAGCGGGCGGATTCCGCCCGCAGCCGAGCGGAGACGGAGGTGGAGCAGCTCCAGAAGCTCCTGGCAGGCATGGAAAAGGTGATTTGGGATCGGGGGGATTGGGATGAGTGGGTTTGGGACTGGGATGAGCCGGCAGCCATTCCCGATATCCCACCCCATTCCTGATATCCTGACCCATTCCTGGTTTCCCGCTATCCCATCCCTGTATCCCATTCCTGAATCGCATTCCCGTATCCCATTATCCCGTATCCCATTATCCCATTCCCGTATCCCATTATCCCGTATCCCATTATCCCATTCCTGAACGCCTGCCCAATCCGCAGGATCACCGGGATCTGCTGGCGCGGATGGAGTTGGGACAGGCGGAGCTGGAGCGGCTCCGGAAGGCAGAAGGGGAAAGAGCGGCACAGCAGGAGCGGTGGGAGTCCAGGAATGGGAATTCTGGGAATGTGGGAATCCGGGAAAGGGAATTCTGGGAATGGGGGAATCCCGGGAATGAGAAAATCCTAGGAATGCCCAATTCCTGATATCCCGACTCGTTCCCAATATCCGAGGGTTTTTTGGGATGGGCATTCCCAGGGTTTTTTTGTGGTGGACATTCCCAGGTTTTTTCGGTGGGTGGATATTCCCTTCTATTTTTGAGCAGAAATTCCAGAGTGTTTTTGCTGTGAACACCTCCCATTTTTTTTTTAGCTGAACACTCCCAATTTTTTTTGGATGTGACCATCCCCAGGCTTTTTTTGGAGTAGGAATTCTGGGGTTTTTTTTGATGTGGGTGTTCCCAGTTTTTCTGGAGACTGTTCCCAGAGATTTTTCCCGCTATTTTCTCAGCTCATCCCAGCTGGAGAAGGAGGTGGCGGGGCTCCGGGAGAAAATCCATCACCTGGACGACATGCTCAAGAGCCAGCAGCGCAAAGTCCGCCAGATGATCGAGCAGGTGATGAGAAAACTGGGAAAAACCCTGGAAAATCCAGGGAAAAAACAGGGAAAAATGGGGGAAAATTCTGGGGAAAAAATGGGGGAAAATTCTGGGAAAAAAATGGGGAAAAACCAGAAGAAAACCCAGGAAAATTCTGGAAAAACCAAGGAAAAGACCTGGGAAACAACCCAGGAAAAATCTGGGAAAAACTGGGGAAAAATCAGTGAAAAACTGAGAAAAACCAGGAAAAAATTTCAGAAAAATCCAGGCAAAATCCATGAAAAAATCTGGGAAACAAATCTAGGAAAAACCAGGGAAACATCCAGGAAAAACCTGGGAAAACCCGGGAAAAAAACCGGGAATTGCCAATCCCTTGGAAATGTCCGGGTTGCAGCTGCAGAATTCCAAGAGCGTGATCCAGGCCAAGGACGCGGCAATCCAGGAGCTGAAGGAAAGAGTTTCCTACCTGGAAGCAGAGGTGGGGCCCGGAATTCTGGGGGCTGGATCCGAGCTTGGATCTTTTTGGAATGTTGGGATCGGGGTTGGAAATGTCGGGATTGGGGCTGGGCTCCTCGTGGGGGTGGGTGGGGAACTGGGAATGGGGGAAAAGCGGGGAAAAGGGGGGAAAAAAGTGGGAGGGATTCAAGACCTAGAAAATCCCAAAAGACCAAAAAAAAAACCACCCCGGAAAAAAACCAAAACTCCCAACCTGAACCTGACCATTTCCATCAGGATTTGGGAAATTTCCAATCCAACAGGGAGATTGAGTATTTTGAGATGGAAAATTCCCCCCGATCCTCATTTTTCCTGGGATAAACCTTCCCAAATAACTCAGGAAATTCCCAATCCCATTCCTACACTCCAAATTCCCCCAGATCCCAAAAATTCCCATTCCGGGCACAGAGGGACCACCCCAAGGTAGCTCCCCAGGGTTGGAAAGTCCTTACCGGATCCCAAATCCAGTTTTTTTTTCCCAGAATCTGGAGATGCATGACCGGATCGAGCACCTGATCGAGAAACAAGTGAGCCGGGGCGGGAGCAGCGCCCGCGTGCGCTCCAAGTCGGAATACGTCAGCAGGTGCAATGGGAATTCCGGGATCAGGGTCGGGAATTCTGGCATCTGGGCCGGGAATGGCAGGATTCAGATCGGGAATTCTGGGATCTCTTCTGCATTTTGGGATTCTCCTTGGATTGGCCAATGAACTTTAGGATTTGGGGCTGCAGTTTTGGAAGTGCCGTCTGGATTTTGGGATTCTCTTCTGCATTTAGGGACCAATTATCAGAATTTTGGGTTGCTCTTCCAGATTCGAGGATAATTGGAATCTCCCCTAATTTTTCAACGTCTGCAGCAGATCCCAAATCACTCTCACTGGAATTTTTGGGAATCCAGATCTCCCTGAAACCTTTTTCCCTGTTTTTTTCCTACTGAAAAATTCCCTTTTATTTTCCCCCCCCTTTTCCCAGCAAACGCCTCCCAGGCCCGAAGCCGCTGCCCCTGATCCGAGTGGTGGAAACCTGAATTTCGGGGTCTGGGCCCAGCCGGATCCTTCCCCTTCAGAATGACCAGAATTCCCAGCTGGACTCGGAGCCCTTCCCGAGGGAAGAGGTTTGGGATCATCCAGGGCATGATTCAGGTCGGAATCGGGAATTTTCCCTCTTTTTCCCAGTGATTTTCCAGCTCTCGCCATTCCCGTGTGGATTCCAGAGGTTTTTCCCAACTGGATTCAGGATTTCACCTTTTTTTTTTGGGAGTTTCCAAAACAAAATCTTGGACTCTGCTTTTTTCCTGAAGAAAAATTCCAAAAAGCTGGGAGCCACCACACCTCCGACATCCAACACCACCCTTGGACTTGGAAAATGCTCTCCCAGCCCTAACAGTCCCGTGTTTTTCCCGCAGAATCCTGTGTTTTTCTCACGGAATTCCATGCTTTTGCCACACAGTTCCGTGCTTTTCCCCCCAAATGATTATTGTTGGAATTCCCGCGATTTTGGGATTTTATTCCCTGTATTTATTTCCATAAATTATTGGAGTCTCCCGGTGAGGTGGGGGATGGGCACAGGCCAGAATTCCAGGGAATTTTGGCCCAGGACTGCCCCAATCCCACGTTTGACCCTGGAGGCTCCAACTGGGATCCCTCAGGATTCTCTTGGAATTTTTTAATTCCAAGTTTTCATATTAAAAATAAAAAATTCCGTCTGCTTTAAATCCCAGAAGTTGTGGTTGGTTGGAAAAGATTGGGAATTTATGGAGGAAGTTGGGGGTTTTTTGGCTTTTTGGTTTTTCCGGGTCTGGATTCCATGGGAACGGTGCAAATTTGGGATTGTGATTTACTGGGTTTTCGAAAACAGGGGGGGGCTCAGGTTGGGAATTTGGGGATTTTTCCAGGTTTTGGTGGGTTTTTTTTGTTATTTTTTTGGGTTTTTTTTTTTGTTTGTTTGTTTTGTTTTTTTGTTTTTTTGTTTTTTTGTTTTGTTTTGGGGTTTATCCAGGTCCTGATTCCGTGGGAGTGGGGTTGCGGCGAGACCCTGCGGGGACATGGTGAGGCAGGCTAGGGACATAGCATGATGCCGTGGGGACACAGAAGGGACATGCAGAGACATAGTGTGACATGGTCACATGGTGGGACATGCTGGGACATGCTGTGGGACATGGGGGGACACTGTGCGCCACCCAGCGACGTGGTGTAGCACTGTGGAGACACAGCAGCAACATGGGTGTGATGGTGGGGACATGGTGTGACACTGCGGGGAGTCATGTTGCACTGCAAGGGCAGCCCAGTCCTTGCTAGGGCATCTTTGCTCTGGGAGGCATCCTGCGACGTTCGGGATTTCAGCAGGCAGCTGGCCACTCCGGGCCGGTGGGCCCTGCACACCAACGCCGGCCCTTTTCCCTGGGAAACAAAACTCTCCAGGGCAGGTTCCTGATGTCAGGTTGCAGGAGGCACTTGGCACTGTCAAACCAGCCACACTTGCCTGTGGTGGCACCTTGTGCCTGGGGCTTTGGTCTCATCCTGTCCCGGGGCTTTGTGCTTTATTGACATCCCATCCAGGGCTTTGGTCTCATCCTGTCCTGGTACTTGGGTCTCATGCTGACCTGGGACTTTGGGCTTGGGTCTCATCCTGACCTGGGACCTGGGACTTGGGTCTCATCCTGACCTGGGACCTGGGACTTGGGTCTCATCCTGACCTGGGACTTGGGTCTCATCCTGACCTGGGACTTGGGTCTCATCCTGACCTGGGACTTGGGTCTCATCCTGACCTGGGACTTGGGTCTCATCCTGACCTGGGACTTGGGTCTCATCCTGACCTGGGACTTGGGTCTCATCCTGACCTGGGACTTGGGTCTCATCCTGACCTGGGACTTGGGTCTCATCCTGACCTGGGACTTGGGTCTCATCCTGACCTGGGACTTGGGTCTCATCCTGACCTGGGACTTGGGTCTCATCCTGACCTGGGACTTGGGTCTCATCCTGACCTGGGACTTGGGTCTCATCCTGACCTGGGACTTGGGTCTCATCCTGACCTGGGACTTGGGTCTCATCCTGACCTGGGACTTGGGTCTCATCCTGACCTGGGACTTGGGTCTCATCCTGACCTGGGACTTGGGTCTCATCCTGACCTGGGACTTGGGTCTCATCCTGACCTGGGACTTGGGTCTCATCCTGACCTGGGACTTGGGTCTCATCCTGACCTGGGACTTGGGTCTCATCCTGACCTGGGACTTGGGTCTCATCCTGACCTGGGACTTGGGTCTCATCCTGACCTGGGACTTGGGTCTCATCCTGACCTGGGACTTGGGTCTCATCCTGACCTGGGACTTGGGTCTCATCCTGACCTGGGACTTGGGTCTCATCCTGACCTGGGACTTGGGTCTCATCCTGACCTGGGACTTGGGTCTCATCCTGACCTGGGACTTGGGTCTCATCCTGACCTGGGACTTGGGTCTCATCCTGACCTGGGACTTGGGTCTCATCCTGACCTGGGACTTGGGTCTCATCCTGACCTGGGACTTGGGTCTCATCCTGACCTGGGACTTGGGTCTCATCCTGACCTGGGACTTGGGTCTCATCCTGACCTGGGACTTGGGTCTCATCCTGACCTGGGACTTGGGTCTCATCTGACCTGGGACTTTGGGTTTGGGTCTCATCCTGACCTGGGACTTTGGGCTTGGGTCTCATCCTGACCTGGGACTTGGGTCTCATCCTGACCTGGGACTTTGGGCTTGGGTCTCATCCTGACCTGAGACTTTGGGCTTGAGTCTCATCCTGACCTGTGACTTGGGTCTCATGCTGACCTGGGACTTTGGGCTTTGGTCTCATCCTGACCTGGGACTTGGGTCTCATCCTGACCTGGGACTTTGGGCTTGGGTCTCATCCTGACCTGGAGCTTGGGTCTCATCCTGACCTGGGACTTGGGTCTCATCCTGACCTGGGACTTTGGGCTTGGGTCTCATCCTGACCTGGGACTTGGGTCTCATCCTGACATGGGACTTCTGTCTCGTCCTCAGCACCCTCACAGAGTACCCAGCACCCATAGAGCGCTCAGCACCCTCACAGCTCGCTCAGCACCCACAGAGAACTCAGAGCCCTCACAGAGGGCTCAGCACCCACAGAGTGATCAGCAACCTCTCAGAACCCTCACAGAGCGCTCAACACCAGCTCAGAACCCACACAGCCGCTCAGCACCCGCTCAGCCCCCTCCCAGAGCGCTCAGCAACCTCACACAACGCTCAGAACCCTCACAGAGCCCTAAGCACCCTCGGGTGCTGTGCGGGTGCTGATCGGCTGTGAGGGGGCTGAGTACTTATTTTTCTCACTTTTTTTTGTTTTCTTTAGTTTGGTTGTCTAAAGTTCAAGGCTAAAGAAAGCTGATGTAGAATAGAATGATAGAATCATAAAATCATCAGTGTTGGAAGACAATTTTACGATCATCCAGTCCAACCATCAAAAAAGCACTGCCACTCTAACACGAAAGCCATTAAACCACATCACCCAGCGAGAGATCCAGACACCTGTGGTGGCAAATTGTGTCTGGGAGGCATCCTGCGACGTTCAGGATTTCTGCAAGCAGCTGGCCACTCCAGGCCAGTGGGCCCTG
>JAGGNK010009026.1:1388-72694 GCA_017590115.1 Montifringilla adamsi | reverse complement strand
TGTTTGGAGGGGCTCTGAGGCTGAGGAAGGGATTTGGGGCGTGTATCCAAAGCGCTGGAAGTCGGGAGTGTTTGGGAGGGCACTGCGTGTCTATAGAGCATCTAGAAGAGATCCATGGGATTTTTGGGGGAGACTCTAGGAGTGTTGGGGAAAGATACTGGGGGTCCAGGAAGGGGTTTGGGGGGACCCTTGGGCTTTGGATGGTCTTTAACGGTCCGGGGATCTGTGGGATGTGTTGGGGGCCCAGCACAGCGTTGGAGGGGCTCTGTGGGGACAAGGAAGTCTGTAGGGGCGCCTGGGGGTTTATTGGGCATATCGGGGCGGGGAGCCCCCAGACCCGTGGGAGCGGGGCTCACCTGTCTTGCTCACCTTCACACGGCCGACGTGGCACGGGGAGGTTCTGGTGTCCCTCCGCCCCTCAGGGCGATGGAGGGGGGCGGGTCATGGGGGGCGTCAGAAGCTCCTCCTGAGCCCCCAAAAATCCCTCCTGCCCCACCGCCCCGCCCCCCCCGCCTCCCATTGGCCGCTGGTTCCGCGCCGCTTTACTCACTTCCTGGACTACAACTCCCGAAAGACCGCGGGGCGCCCTGGGACGCCGATAGAGCCGGGACTGCGGTTCCCGTCATGCCGCGCGGCCCGTGGGAGTCCCCTCAGAGCCGGGGCTGTGCCCTGAGGACCGTCCCGGCTGCTCCCCAAGAGCTTCCCCGAACCGTAAGTGCCCCCCGGGGTCCCGTAAGTACCCCAGTTTCCCTCTCCTGACCCTCCAGTGCCCCTCAGGGTCCCGCAGTCCGCCCGCCCCCCGTCCCCTACTTTCCCCCAAAATGCCCCCTCTGTGTCTCCTCGGACCCCCAGGTGCTCCCCACCTGCCTCCCCGACCCCTGAGTGCCCCTCCAGACCCTTGAATGATCCCGCAAGCACCCCCACCTGGCCTCCAAGCGCCCCTCGAGTGTCTCCTGGGAATTGGCGCGATGACGACAATGAAGGGAGAGACCCAGACCCTGACGCAGTATCAGCAACAGTTCAGGCTTTAATTAAAATTTGAATCAAAACTGCAATTACCGATGTGGGGGATGGACAAGCCCCCCCGCTTTTTCGTGTCACTCCCGTGGTCCCTCTTGGGGCCAGGGAAATTGCAGGAAAACATTCCTGCATGTTGCGCACATCAACATTTCATGGGAATCAGGAACAGAGTAACAGAGTCTGTGTGGTGAACTTCCCTGACAGGTGCAGATAAATCCTCTCAGATGAAGAAGAGGTTGAGAGGACTTTGGGGACCTGGAGAATACACTCCTGTAGCTTCCCCCAAAACCCCAGACAATCCCTCAGATCTGGGGGGAAATGGGCAAAAAAAATTTTTAAATGGGGGGAGGAAGTGTTAAAACCCAATTTTTTGGATGAAAAAAGGTTAAAATTATGAAACTTGAGGGGAAAAGGGGGAAAAAGACATTAAATTGGGGAAGGGAAAGGGTAAAAAAATATGATTTTTGGGCAGACAAAATGAAGTCCCTTCCAACCCAAACCAGCCTAGGATTCTAAAAGCAGGGGAGGGTTGGGATGGGCGACCTTGGCTGACCCCAGGTGCTCCCCCAGGCTGCTCCATCACTCACACTCCAGGTAGAGAGAGCAAGAGAAAACCTGATGAGAAAGCTCCTGGGGAAGATGGGCTGGGGGGGTGTGAGTCCCTCAGGAACTGCTCCAGGTCCCTTTCCATGGGCTGAATCCCTCAGGTGGAAGCACCTGGGGCATGATTCCTACCCAATACACATCCATTTTTGGGTACAGCTTGAATTAGGTGGCCTAATTAGTGCCTAAACCGTTGTGGCTCGCAAGAGTGGCAGATCAGATTTCCTGGATTCCTTTTCCCTTCAGAACTGACTCCCAAGGGACTCTTTCAATGGATCTCCTAAAAAGGACAAAATGTGCTCTCCAGCAGTCCAAGGGAGCAGTTCTGCTGCTCCCTCCTTTCTACCCCCACAGTGGAAAACTCATTTTGTGGTTGCTCTGCCCAAGACACTCTTGACTACCACATCACACAGCACTGATGGAATCATAGAATCAGAGAATGGTCTGGGTTGGAAGGCACCTTAAAAAGCCTCTACTTCCAACCCTCCTGCTGTGGCCAGGGACACATTCCACTAGACGAAGTTGCTGCAAGCGCTGTCCAAACTGGCCTTGGACACTTCCAGTGATGGGGCAGCCACAGCTTCTCTGGGCAACCTGTGCCAGCACCTGACTACCCTCACAGGGAAGGCTTTTTTCTTGAAGCTGATCTAAACCTGCTCTTTATCATGGGGGACCCATTCTCCTGCATCCTGTCACTCCAGGCCCATCACCAAGACCCATGGCTGACAGCAGTCCTGGAGCAGCTCCATGGAGATCCATTGCTACAAGTGGTTGCTCTGGGCATGAGCTGAAGCCTGTAGTAGATCCTGTTGCCATGGCAACCACTTGCTGTCTCATTCTGAGGGTCAGTTTCCACAGCATTGGCCCAAGAAAAAATTTGGACCAAGTCTTGGCCCAGTTGTAATCCTGCTGTTGGAGACTTAAATGTTATCGTTTATGACTTAAACATCTTCATGAAGAACTTTTGCCTATTATAGTAAAACTGTTTTACAAAGGCTGCAGAGAAGACTACCACACCCTGAATGGGGCACTGACTGAGGGCCTACACTCAAAACAAGAGAAAGTAACAACTGAAGGCTGAGGACGTTCACAGAGCACAAGCCTAACACCTTCTGAGTGGAGAGCACAGCCCCAGGGCTATCGGTTGCCAGACTCCAACAGACCCTCACACCAAAGGGTGGGGGGGAGAGAGGTTTTGGGTGTGTGATGAAAAAGCCTCTGGTGAGAGGCAGTTAACACCCATCCTCTGCTGTGCAGAGGAGCTAAGTTGTGGGGCCCCTTCACCCCAGGAGAAGCTGCATCTACATGAAGGACAGAGGGGTGTCATGGCCCATCAAAGGCCCCCCTGTGTTGGGCAGCCGGTCAGGGGTCTGATGGTTTGACCCAGATGCCCAGCCTTCCCAGAGAGAGGTCCCGCAAGCGACAACTTTCTAGGGATCACAGGCAGTCCTTCAGCTGCAGGGTAACCTCAGCAACGGGCAGGCAGTGCAGCTCTTAGCAGTGATTTCAGCTCTGCCTTGCGAGGTGTACCCTGGCCAACATAGGGACAAAGAGACAGAAGCACTGTATAGCAGTTCCACAGAGGTAGCCTTTATTCCAGCACCCTGCAAAGGAGGCTAGAGATGACAGCTCCCTCATGAACAGTGCAGAAACTGGGGGGTTTATGGGGAAAAGCGGGGGTGGTACAAAATGGGGAAAAACCAATCGGTCCCAATGAATCTACATGGGATTGCAAAACATGCTGAGAACTCACCATGACCAAGGAGGATTTCTCAATTCAGGAGAGTTTGAGAAGATCTTATTATACCCCATTCAAGGGATACTATTGTTTTTTACCATGACATCCCACCACAACAGGATACCTCTGCAGGGGAGAGGTCCAGTATGCCTGTCTGTCTCCACACCCCAAACACTGCCCCACCCCGACCCTGCACCAGAGCACTGCAGCATAATGCAACAGATCCACAGTGTTGCTATGGACGGTGTCAAATGGGCCCCCTGTAAGGGGCATATGAGCATTTCCACCTGCCCAAAACATATATTTATTCATTGGACTTTATATTTCTTGGTGTGGCGTGGTGGTGTGGTGCGGCATGGCAACATGGCCCCTCTCCACCCAGAGGATCAGATGGAGGGGAGCAATGAGACTCATTGGGATCCCCAGAAGGGTGACAGGTTTCTACCTAACTGCTGTCCATTCCTCCCCCAGCACACTTCTTTCTTTTCTTTTCTTTTCTTTTCTTTTCTTTTCTTTTCTTTTCTTTTCTTCTCTTCTCTTCTCTTCTCTTCTCTTCTCTTCTCTTTTCTTCTCTTCTCTTCTCTTTTCTTCTCTTTTCTTTTTTCTTTTTTCTCTTTTTCTCTCCCTTCCACTCCTTCCTTCCTTCCTTCCTTCCTTCCTTCCTTCCTTCCTTCCTTCCTTTCGACACTTCCTTCCTTCTGACACTTCCTTCCGACACTTCTGCCACTTCCATCCATCAATTTTTGGCACCAACATCTAACCTCGTTTGGTTTCAATCATGTTTTTGGGTATATTTTGAAGCTTTCTGGGTTTGATCCTCTTTATTTGCAGAAACTTAGTTTCCTCTGCTGTTCTGTGTTTAAACCGGATCGTAACATGGTGAAAACCTGCACTAGGATCTGTTGCTATTGGCTTGGACCATGGAATTCCAGATTGCTTTGCAACTGTCATGGTTTAGGAATGGTACTCCCCAATTCAGTGCCCTCATTAAGACTCGCACAACCAGATACTTCTTGCTTGCTCCCCCTTTCCCTCCCCCTTCCTGCTCGGGCAGGATGGAGTTGAGAATTGGAGGCACAAAATGTGAAAATCACAGGTTGAGATAGGAAGTATTTAATGCATACAGCAATGAGATAAGAAAACAAACAGCAACAGCAACAATATTAATAAGAAAAGTATACCAAAAAAGGTAACTCACATGCAAAAGTGCTCAATGTGGACCCCAAGACAATGAACAATGGCAGATTCCATCATGTTTTTCATCCAGAAGCCATGTCCTTCTTAGAGGCCAGACTGAGTCCCTTTACCCCACCCCTGACAAAAAGGTGAGGTGATATAAAATACATTAAAACCCTATCTAAAGCCAGGACAGTATCTACTCCTCTTTCTGTACATCTATTCATGCCCAGATCCTATACCTTCCCACTAAATACATACACACACATGTTATATATATATAAATATACACAAGCACAGGTATCATTTCCATTGTGAATGGCTGGGCCTCTAAGATGTCTGCTGAGTTCATTTAGTCCATGGCTGTGATTCTGTCCATTCTAGATGTCTCCCAGGGCAGGAGGGCTGTGGTGCTGTTGGCTGGTTGCAGCATTAGGAGCTCATGACTGGTGTATCTGGAGCCATCCATCCTCATTGGTATGGGACTTATGGCACACAGTGGCAGTGTCATTCAGCACCCAATGTTATAAAATTCAACATCACAGACTATTCTTACCCAAAGTCAAATCCTCCTGCATTACCCACAAAATGCACCAAGGTCCTTGAGCAAAGACAATGCCACGGATGGGTTTGCTTCTGCTTAAGGCAGGACTGATCCAAACAGTTTTCCCTAACCCACTTCTCATATGCACCACAGGCATTTTATCCCCTTCATGTATGTGGATGTTTTGTTTGGGCAGGGCCAGCTCAGTTGGGTAGAGCCTGGTAGGTGTTCACTGACCAGGTGGCCTTTGCTAAATGAAGATCCTAATATTTGAAGGTCCCACCACCCATTGCTTTCAAGGTGGTTTTTAACAGTTCATTGTAGCATTCAGCTGTCCCGGGGCCCAGGTGTTCATGAGGCTGCTTTTTAAATAAGTCCCATTATTTGAGTCAATTCTTGCAGTGGTGCTACTTTGCCACAGGGCTTGTTTTTCAAGGGTTTTTCAAGGGTCAACATGATGTTCCAGGAAGTGGCGTAATGCATGGGGATGGGTCTCCAGCCATCCAATCATGCCTTCTACCGCTGTCAGTGTGTAGCTCTTGCCTTGGAGAGCTTGTAGCAGTGTGATGCAATTGATCTGCCAGGCCTCCCCAGATTTATGTTTCAACCATTGTCCCCCACACCGCAGGGGCTTTATCCACCTGGCCCTGCTTGATCTCAGCACACATTTCACAGTCAGGATACCCAGGATATCGTGTCCATTATTAAGTCCACCTCTCAGTCATGATGCATCTGTCTGATACATCTCTTCCCTGATGACCTTAGATGCCTAAGGGGCCCACTGAGCCAGAAATAATTCACCATTGTGTAGCTAGTCCAGATCCACCTGAGACACTTTAATCCTGGAAACCCCATCCCCCACCCATTGTTGTGATGCTCTTCACTAGCCGACTCTTGGGCATGTGATCATCCACAGGATGGACTTTCACAGCCAGCTTCTCTACCCAGGCAGCAATGTGTCACAGCAATGGGCCCCCACCGGGTAATATTAGCATTGACTCCATCATTCACAGAAAGCTGATCAACCTCTTTATTCCATTATTATCATTAAGAAACCCATTGCTTCTATAGACAGTTATGATGCACCTGGACCTAACTGGCCCTCCAAACACCATCACCATTGGCTAATTAAGAAACCACGCTTTGGTAAACAATTCTCCATAACACATTCCACATGTTCACAACAACAGGTGCAGCAAGTTAAGAAAATAATTGTTTCTCATTCTTTTCTCTGATCTTCTCACAGACTTTTCCCACAAAGGTCTGGGAAAGTTGTCTCTTGCTCTCTGTGGCCAAAGAGCTGCTGCAACAGCAATGTCTTGCCACAATTCAATAACCCAGATGGGTTTCCCTCTGTGCTGCCAATTGGTCTTTTTCCATTGTCCAGCCACCCCCACAGAGCATTTGTTGTTATGCATGAGTCAGTGGCCATTTCTCTCATTCAGTGATATCCAGCAACAGCCAAAATCAGCTGGACAGCTTTCAGCTCTGCAACCTGACTTGATCAACCTTGTCCCTCAGTAACTTCTGCAACTCATCACATTGGACTTCACAGGGCTGCCTTCTCTTTTCTGATGTATCCCTACAATATTCTTTCCTGAGGTAACCTCTGCAAAGGATACATGGGACCACTGTGCACCTCACAACATGTTTTTGCCCTTCATTCCCAGTCAGGATCACTTCAGCTTCCAATACAGTCAGCTGTTAGGATTCCCCTGTCATCCCAGAAATAGAGATGGATTATATCCCTGCAGATATTGATGGCATCTGGGTACATCAGGTGCTGATGTCAAATAAAGCCTTGTACTCTTGTGGTCCTGCTGTACCAACCATTGGATCCACATTCTCCAATAGATCTAATGGTCCCTTTCTTCCACCTGGATGGAGCCAGGGCCCCTCTAGCTCTGATCATGGTACTTGTTGCTCACTTCTTGTAAATATGACCTGGAGGTCCTTTCAAGAGGATCAGAAGTAACATCAACCCTTCTAGTCTGTCTGAGGACTTGCCCAATGGAAACTGGAGAAGATTTATCCTTGATGAGTTTTCTGTGGTGGTGTTCTTCCTCTCAACTCACCCATGCTGCTGGGGCAGAGATGGGTTTTCAATCCCACTTCCTCATGTCCTCTTCATGGTCACACGGTTAAAACCACAGGTTACTTCGTAGTGTGTCTCCCCTCTCCTGACCAGGATTTTTCCTGCTCCCAATAGCAGAGACTCTGGTCCATACTGGCAGGGCATGGGACATTTCCTCTCTAGTTTGCTCAAGTCTTTCAAATCTGTCTTCAGTGTTGGACATTCTTTCCACAGCCAACGCATAGGTCAGTAGGGAGAAGAAAAGATCTTCATATTGCCAAAGCTGGGTTGTAGCTTGTAGCCATGATATTATGAAAAATCCTCTGCTGGGATTTTTCCTCTCCTGAGAAGCTGAGGAGCCTCAGGAGAGAAATGTAAACAATTACTATCTGCTGCTGTGGAATGCAACAGGTGCATCTGTGATTGGTCCATGTGGATTGTTTTCCATTGATGACCAATCACAGCCACCTGTGCCAAGGCTGTGAGCAGTCACAGGATTTTGTTATTCTGTTCTGTTCTTGTAGCCTTCTGATCTCTCTGTTCTTTAGTAGTCTTAATGTAGCATTTTAATATAATATTTAACATAATAAATCAGCCTTCTGAAATGGAGTCAAGCCTTGTGTCTCCACTACACGCGGAGAGTCAGCAACAGTAGCTGTTGTCGCATTAGTCAAAGGGACGGGACCACGATCTAAGAATGATTTATTGCTTAGATAACATCAGTCTCAAAGGCCATGAGATTTAAAAGACAGCAAGCAGTCAGCCAAAGTCTAAGATGGTCACAAGTTCTTTGTTGCAAGACAGTAAATAACTTTCTAATCCAATGGACAGTTGACACAGAGTATGTTTTGCTTTTCTAATCGATCCCCTTTACTTCTTTCTACTGCAATGCAGATACTTTTGTCCAATAAGGTCTTATTACATATACACACATACGTCTCTATTATAACATCTAAACTTACAGGTTATTCTATACAATCACATTACTACATTACTGCACTCTAAAACCCTTCATCATCTTATCTAATACAGTTTCTTACTTAAAGCATACTCTTGCTTATAACTATAGAAGCATAAGTTTATGATTTTTCTATTCAATGTCTGTGTACTTTGCTTTCACATCAATCTAGACTTCTTCTTAGGCTGTAAATCAAACCCTTTTGGGTCTGTGAAGGTTTCTATCTTTCCAATTCCCACACTGGGTAGTCACCTGAAGCACTGTTTGCTTTCCTTCTTTCATCAGCATCACTGCCAATGACGGTATACAATGATGGTGGGCTTCATACAAACTTCTGCCACATGGATCGTGTGCCCTGGACCCCATCTGTATCTCCCTCCTGTTGTGAGGTCCCTGCTTCCTCTTCATCCCTCACTGAGCAAACTGGTTTGGTCTTGGATTTCTTCTGTATAGGGACAACTGCTCCCAGCATGTTGTGCTTGTGGTTCAGCTGCAATTGGAGTGCCCACAGTGCCTGTTGCTCTGCCTTCCTCCCCTTCCCCCTGAGGGTGCTGTCTAGTGATGAACAGTGGCTGGTAAATAGTAGCCAGGGCCCAGGACATTGCATAACTTTGTGCCTCTCTGAAGTCACTACACCATTTTTCTTCCATATATTTTATCACTTTACTAGTGTCCTGTAGTTACCAGGGGTGAACTTCCAAACCACTGGAGCAGAGAAATCCTCCAAACACTGGCTCTTGTCCTCCCACATTTCATATGACTCCTGACTATCCTCCCTCAGGGAAGATCTCTGAATGGTCTTTATGAAAATTTCTTTTGTAATTTTAAACATGTTATGGACACTGAGGAGGCCTGGCAGACACAGCAACAACAACATACTTTCCTTAACAGCCAAAGGGAATTCAAAATTCTCAAAAGTTGTATCAGGCCTGAAGGAGGAAAAGTTGGGTGAAAGGCTGGGGAAAGTCATCCTCCCCTGTTACCCCCACAGTCTGGGTACTATTATTAATGGATTCCCAGAGGTAGCACTCTAGGCAAGGGCAGGAGAGCAGCACTGAATACACATCCCAAATGACCCTCACTGCCCTTGATGTTACCAAGTCATAAACTGATATCCGAGAGTACAGCAACAAAGCAATCCTAATCCCTCTCCCTGCTCTGAAAAGAACATACGGGAATACATACTGAGTTAGGTACCACACCCACGTGAACAGACCAAGCAACATTGTGACCACTGGCTCTGCACATAATACAACAAAGGCTTACATCACATTTGTTTTCAACCAGCTCTAGACAGGTCTGTTGTTATCTCAACCCTTTGTGCCTCACATTGGGCAGCAATTAAGGCTGTCATGTTTTAAGAACAGTATTCCATACTTTAATGCGTATACTGAAACCGCACTGGCTCTTGCTTCCCTGGCCCCTCCAGCTGGAAGCACAAAAGGCAAAGATCACAGTTTAACACAAGAACAATTTAGGGAAACAGCAATGAAATAAGAAAACAGTGACAGAAAAAATATTAATGACAACAGCTCATTAATAGACCATAATAAGACAAAGAATCTACACAGAAAGTCTGTGACAATACTGACGGTTTCTCCTCAAAGAAGGAACCCCTTCCTCTCAGAAGCGAGGGAGAGAGTCCTTTTCCCTTACCCCTGGCAAATAAGATGGTATTGAATAACCTCCTAGAAATACCCACAGCAACACCCCTCAGCTACTGGGAAAAAAAAAAACAAACAAACAAAAAAAAAAAAAAAAAAAAAAAACCAAAAAAACCTCTATTTTAGCGACTTGGTCCTGGCTGAAATTAGGATGGCCATGCTGGTGGGGAGGCTTCAAAGGGGTGTGGGAAGATGGATGCAAACAAGAAGAATGAGGTCTGAAAGCAGAAACACCTCATGGGGAGTGACATGAGAATGGGGCTATCACCTTGTTCAGGGGAAGGTTCAAGGGTGAACTCCACATCATAGCAGTGCTGGTTTGGCAACTCCTTTTGTCTCTGCTGCATGGAAGAGGCTGAAACAGGGAGAAAAATTGCCCTAAAGGGGAGAAGGGAGGGTGATAAGCTTTGCCTCATCCCAGCCCAGCCTGGGAGTGACCCTTGGCACAGGGGCTGCTGCAAGAAGCTCCCCTTCCCTCCTCTCCCCCTCCACTCCTCTCTCTCCGGTCCTGGGGACACAGGGGGTGTGAAGATCTCAGGGTGACACCTGCACAGCTCCTGGCTGGCAGCAGATGTGACCCTAAGTTGTCACAGAGCCTGCAGAGCTGCAGGATGCCTCAGCCTGAGTGCCTGGGGCTGCTTACTTTGGGGTGTCTGGATGCTGCATCGGCATTGCTGATCTCTGTGCCCGTTCTCTCCCAGCCTACATCACCAGAGCAGATCCTAGAGATGGTGGCCAAGGGCAATAGAAACCAGTGCAGCATCACACCAAGGCCAATGCCACCTCCTCCCACTCCCATGCCATCCTCCAGGTGAGTGCTGCTGGCTGTGGTATTGCTCCAATCAGTGCTGGAAATGAAGCTAGGAAGCTGCTGAGATAACATCCCAGGGCTGGCCCACTCAGCACTGAATTGGGAATTACGCACCCCAGGACTTTGACTGTCAAAGTGCTCCCCAGTTTCTTGGTGCAATCTTGCCAGTGGATTTAAATTCCAGCCATGTACTTCCCTGAATTTGCAGGGCTGTCACACTTGCCTGGGCAGATGGAGGCTTTGGCTATCACTTCAGCCTGTACCTAGTGCCTCATCCATTGCTACTTGTAGGGGAGTAAAACAGGTGTCTGGATGCTTTTCCAGAGCCCTGGAAACCCAACCAGCTGTACTATTCTCCACCACTAAACATGGGAGATGCTGATTGTTTTCCATAACTCTGTCCCTTCCTGCCAGATCCTTTCCCTGGCTTTGCTCCTTGTGTCATTCCCAGGTGTTTGGTTCATCCTCACAGCATGCCAGGTTCCTCTCCTACTCCTGCCCCATCTTCCAGTGTGATCCACTGACCCGTTCCATGGGAAACACAGAGCCCTGGTCCCTCTGGTGCAACTTGCTCCAACCAACCTCCCCAGGGGCGTGTGGAGCCATAGCTTCAGCCATCTCTGTCCTTGCAGATCCAGGTGAAGCAGCAGGACCAACCCCGCTGTTGGCTTTGCTGAGAATCTGCGTGTGGCCAAGGTGAGCCTGACTGACACAGCACGCTGGGAGTGAGCCTGGGTCACCAAGGGCTGGGGACAGGGGCTATGGGAGGGACCAGCATCAGTCGCTCACTGCTGGCCCTCGACAGCGTCATGCACCTGCTGGCCGAAGGTAAGGGAAGGCTGTTCCTGGCCTGTCACTGCTGGGCTCTGGTTGTCCAGGGGCGGGCTGTCCCTTGGACTCGGGGAGGGACATCCCCGATTGCCCCAGGGCCGAGACCTCAGCGGAGCTTCGGTCTCTGGGGACGGAGCAGGCAGAGCCACATCCTGCCCTGGATCAGCAGCTGATGCGCTTGCGGAATGCCTTCCCTGGGCGGCACAACCCCGTGGTCGTGGCCGTGAGCCCGCAGCGCCGGCCGGCCCGGACACCTGCAGCACGCCGTGGTTCGGCAGCCAAGCCAGGTCCATCCTGCTGCTAGTGAGGATCAGGCGGGAGCGACGCAGGGACCAGCCCGGGGCTCGGGAGCTGCTGAGTCAGTACGGTGTGTGGCGGGATGGATTGGTGGGTGCCTCCCGCAGGCCGCCAGAATTTCCCAGCCCTGGGGGTGCCGCTATGGGCAGAAGCAGCCGACTGAGCTGTGGCAGCGTGTGCCTAGTGTGAATACAAAGCTGTGTTTCGTGTCAGGTACATACAGGCAACGTGTGTATCTGTGATTGTGATATGTGTGGAAACTGACCATGGGACAGTTATAAAGACAAATTCTAATAAATAACTGAAGAAGTAAAGCATGGAAGAAGGCCTTTGAACCTTTCCTTTGTTTGCAATTAACCTTTATAAGTCTTAAGTTGATTTAGGAGCATTTGAATTAAAGCTTTGAGGATGTTGCTGTTTGACAGGAACTTTCTGCTTGTAGCTAAGCCTTAAAGAGTTTTGCAATAATAACCTTTTGAAGTATAATTTTAGAATGTTACTTGTAGTAAGGATCTTTGAAACTATAGCTTTAGAATAGATCAAAAGGAAACATGCTTATCTCGACGCTTTAACAAAACAGTGAAAAGCAGCTTGAGAAAGGAAGATGAACATCAACTCAAGGACTAATAGTTTCGACCAAGGGAAGCTGGACATCACTGCTATTAGATTTATAGTCCTCGCAATTAAAAGGTGAACCCGCATCTGGAATCTGGACCTCACCAGCTGGGAGACTTCTTTCGGAAGCCGGACCCCACCATCTGGGGATACTCCTTTCTGGGATACATCCTGAGAAAAACTAAATCACAATAGTGTATAGAATTGTACATAAAAATTGGGAATAGAAACTGCTGAGAAAGCTTGTGAGTACCCCTATAAATACCTGTGAGCCCCAACTATTGGCATACAGTTGGAGGGAAAACTTCCCCCGCTGTACCCAGCTCTGTATTGCTCATACTTTACCATATTAATTAATAAATTGATTACTGCTTGAATACTGGCCTAGTCAGGCTTCGCATTTATAACACCAGGATGACCCAGATGTGCAAGAGCTGCAGCTCCCACGTGCCGGGAAAAGGAACTGAGTTGTGAAGCATTTGCTGCATCTGAACATTGAGGTCCATCTTGCTTCCCTCTTTTCCTCCTCCTCCTTCCCCTCTTCCTCATTACCATTGTCCCAACTGCACATTTCTCAGAGGATAACCAGGGATTTTGGGACAAAACCACATTTTTTTGATTGGAATGTCCCTGGGGATCCCCATTACACCAGGGTGAGGTCACTCTACAGCAGGTGCTCTCTCTCTCAGCAACCTTTTTCCTCCTCCCCCACCTTCTCCTCCTCTTCCTCCTCCTCCTTCTTGTTATCTTCATCTCCACTGTGCAGAGCATATTTCCAAGAGGTAAGCCGGTGATTCTGGGGCAGAAAACTGCTTTTCTGAGGGGGAACCTCCACAGTGATCCCAGTCCTGTCAGGGCAGCCTCCCTCCCTGCCCCCTGTCTTCCTCTCCTCATTCTCCTCTTCCTCCTTGCTGCCATCACCCCTACTCCCCAGGACACCTTCCCCAGATAAAAAACAGTGATTCTGGGGCAGAAGGTTTCCTTCCCGAGGGAGAACTTCCCCGGGGGTCCCAGATGTGCCAGGGCACCCTTCCTCCCTGCCCCCCCTCTCCCTGTTCTCCTCTTCCTCCTCCTCCTCCCCCCTACTCAGGGCACACCTGAGCTTTGCCCAGAAGAGGGGCTGTGCAGGGGGCTCAGAGGGCCAGCGCAGGTGCGTGCGCCGCAGCAGCACACGGCGCATGCGGTGGAAGGCCGAGAGCTCGGCCTCAGGGATGTCCTCGAGGAAGATGAGGACAAGGACATCACGCAGCTCATCGAAGAGGCGATAGCTGGCCATCTGGATCTCCAGCGAGCACCACTCGCTGCGCAGGTACCCGCGGCTCACCACACACACCGTGTGCCGGCTGTTGTACACGGCATCCACGATGTTGTCCACTATGGCGCGGCCGGGGCGAAAGTCACGGTGGTGCAGGCAGAGCCGCAGGGCTCCGCGCTCCAGCTCAGGCACCAACTCCTCCAGCACCCACTGCTCATCCCCGGAGTTGTAGGACACAAAGGTGTCATAGGTGTAGCGCCGCTGCTCCCGCCGCCAGTGCCCACGTGCCCAGGCACGCAGCAGGAACAGCTGGTAGCGCAGTCGCCAGTACCCACGGTGGTGCAGCAGCGGCAGCACTAGCAACAGCAGCACAGCCGGTGCTGTCCCTGCAAACAGGTACCGCCCCATGTCCAGGTAGCACACACGTGTGTCAAAGCAGTGCAGGTATCTGGAGGCCCCACCTATCTCACCACACGTGTAGTTATACAGGTAGACCACCTGCACGGGCCCATGCGCCAGCCAGGCAGGCAGCCAGGCATTGGCACAGCTGCAGCTCAGTGGGCACTTGCGCAGGTCCAGATAGCGCAGGGCGGGGAGGCGGGTGGTCAGAGTCACATCCAATGTACGCAGCTCATTCTTGGCCAGGCGCAGCTCCTTCAGTTGTGTCAGGTTGCCAAAGACCTCAGGGCCAAGGCTGCGCAGTCCTGCACTCTCCAGGTTCAGGCTGCGCAGTTGGCTCAGGTTCTTGAAGATGCCAGCAGGCAGGTAGCCCATCCCACCATTGCTGTCAGCCAGCGTCAGGTACTGCAGCTGTGCCAGGTCATCGAAGGCATCGGCAGGGATGGCTGAGAGCGAGTTCTGTGACAGGTAGAGCGAGCGCAAGGCACTGAGGCCCTGGAAGAAGCGTTGTGGGACCACACGCATCCCATATGGCTGCTGCGCCTGCAGCTTCAGGTCATAGAGGTTATGCAGGTAGCGGAAAGGCGGCAGCTGCCGCAGGTGTCGGCTCAGGTAGCGCAGCGCATTGGCACGCAGGTCCAGCACACCCAGTGTCACCTGCACCGGCTGGAATGCGGCCACCCTCACCTCCAGCAGCCGGTTACGGTCCAGGTAAAGCCGGCAAAGCCGCGGGAGGCCCTGGAATGCCTTGGCTGCCAAGTGCCGCAGGTTGTTCCCACCCAGGTCAAGGGTCTGCAGGTGGTCAAGCCCCTTGAAGGCGCCAGGGAAGAGCACGGCCACACGGTTGTTGCGCAGGTTGAGGTCTTCCAGCTGGTGCAGGTCAGCAAAGGAGCCAGGCAGGAGGTCAGTGAGCAGGTTGTTGTCAAGGCGCAGGTGCCGCAGGTGGCGGAGTCCACGCAATGCTGCGCGGTCCAGCCGTGCCAGCTCATTCACATCCAGCCGCAGCTGCCGCAGTGCTGGTGCATTGTCAAAAGCACCCGCAGCAGCCACTAGGATGCGATTGAAGCGCAGGGACATGTTGTGCAGCTGCTGCAGAACTGGGGTTCTGCTGCACGATGGCAGCCGCTGCAGCAAGTTGTGCTCAGCCACCAGCTCGCGCAGTGCTGCATGCTGCTCCTGGTTCAGCAGCCGCCCTACACAGCCCAATTTCCGCAGCCGGTTGCCAGACACATCCAGGGCATCCAGGACCGGACACTTGGCCAGAGCCCCATCAGGCATTGATGCAAGCCCCATACGCTGTAGCTGCAGCCTCTGCAGCTGCTGTCCTGTCAGCTGCTGGCACAGGTATTCCAGGCCGCCTGCGCCCACCCGCAGCCCTGACAAATCCACCTGGTACGGGGAGACTCCAGCCACGTGCAGCAGCTGCACCACATCCAGCGGGTTCCCAGCCAGGTGTAGGTACGTCAGGTTGTTCAGGCACAGGTGAGAGAGTGGTGTAGGGTCTGAGATGTTGTTGTAGGACAGGTCGAGCACACGCAGCCCTGGGGGCATCACCTCAGGGGTGGCCCCTGAAAGAGCTCCCAGGGAGTTGTTGCAGAGGTTCAGGACCCTCAGCATGGGCGGCAGTCCTGGGCCCAGCGTTGACAGCATGTTGCCACACAGGTCGAGCAGGTCTAGGTGTGTCAGATTCCCCACAGCCATGGCCACAGGCTCCAGTGCGCTGAGCCGGCCTCCCCGCAGCCGGAGTGTGCTGAGTGCAGCCAGCGGCCAGAAAGCCCCGGGGGCCACCTTCTGTAATGGATTGTGGTCCAGCCGCAATGTGCTCAGGTTGCCCAGCCCGGTGAACACACCTGTGGCCAGCACTGACATATTGTTGTGGGCCAGGTCTAGGTGGGCCAGTGCTGACAGCCCCCAGAAAGCCCCTGGGGCCAAGAGTTCCAGCTGGTTGTGGGTCAGATCAAGGGTGTAGAGCCGCGGCAGGTGGGCAAAGGCACCGGGGGGCACCTGGCGCAAGATGTTGACAGAGAGGTTGAGGGATGTGGCAGTGGAGGGGAGGTCACCCACTGCAGCCCCCACAGTGCTCAGGAAGCGCTGGATGCAGCGGAACAGGCCAGGATCCCATGGCGCCTGGATGCAGTTGTGGAAGCCATAGGGGGAGACCTCTGCAGGCACCATCACCAGTGTCACCAGCGTCACCAGCAGCGGGGTGCACATCCTGCCTCACCCTGGGGACATCCTGGATGCAGTGGGAGAAAGAGTAGGATGAGGCATGTCCTTGGTATCATAGAGAGTCCCCTCAATGCCCAGGGACTACACTTGGGGCTCAGGGATCCCCACCACCCTAGGGATCCCCACCACCCTAGGGATTCCCACCACCCTAGGGAATCCCCTCACAACCCAGGGACCCCATCACCATCCCAAAGACCCCACTCAGGGCCCAGGGACCCCTCATCCACACCCCAGGGACTCCCACCAGAACACCAGGATCCCTACTCTGCGTCCAAGGACTCCTTGTCCATGCCCCACGGACTCACACACACACTCCAGGGATTCCCTTCAGGGCCCAGAGACCCCCTCCATTCATAGCCCAGGCAGACACACCCCAGGGACCCCCATCACAGCCCAGGGACCTCCCCCAGGGCCAAAGAACCTCCACACACCCCAAGGACCCCTTGCCCCCCAGTCCCCAGGGATTTTGGGGACCCCCTGCTCCCCATCAAGTTCCCACCGTGCCACTGCCTCTGCTTTGGGTGATTTTGGGGTTAGAAACGGGAAGTTTGGGGTATCACTTTTAGTCACTACTGCCCCACCTACCTCCCTGTGACATGGGTGGGGGAGGCCCCCGCCTGGACAGATTTAAGGGTCCCCGAGGGGCTGGCAAGGGTACGAGGCCACACAGCTGGGTCACCCACCCAGCGCAGACTCCTGGAGTCTGGGGGGTCCCTGGGACACCCAAGCCTCCTCCCTTCCCCCCGCCCCGCACCGTCCCCCTGCTGCCACGTGCTGCTCTTTGTTCCTCTTCTCCTTTCTCAGACTGAAGCACCTGGTTTTGGTTCCTTTGGGGGAAATACTGGGCTGTAGTGGCTTATTTTCTCTTATACCGGGCTATACTGGACTGTATTGGTCTATACTGGGCTGCACTGGGCTGCACCGGGTGTACGCGGTGCCAGCGGGCGGCCCGGCGCGCCCCGGGGCTGCACGGCCCCGTCCCGCCCGGGACAGAGGCGCGGCGCCGGGCACGGGGCGTGGCCTGACTTGCGGGCGTGGCCTAGACAAAGACGTCATCCATGCCGGGGGCGTGGTCCGTGGGGGCACGGTCCGCCAAGCATCGGGTGGGGGGCGTGGCCCTGCGGGAGGGGGCGTGGCCAGCGCACGGGGCGGGCCCTGTCGGGTGGCGGGGGGCGGGAGAGTGGGAGTCCATCGGGATGGGGAGGCATGTTTGGGTCTGGGGGATTATAAGCGGGCTCAGGGGATTTGGGGGCTGTAGGGACTGGGGTGCATGGAGGAATTATGGGGTTTGGGGGGGGTTCCAGGGACTGTGCTGCGCAGCTGCCGCAGCTTTCGCTCCGTGCGCTAGCGCTGGTGGCGCGCAGCCCTCAGCAAAGGCGGGGCTCCCCCATCTCCCCCCCCCGGGCGATGGGCTGGGGCTGGAGTACGAGATGGTGCTGACCAGCGGGGATTCCCTCCGGACGCAGCCCCTCTGGCTGATGAGATCAATGCCGCCGCGGCCGGGGGAAAGACACTGGGAGGGGGACTGGCGTGCACCGGGATCAGGGGCTACATTGGGGGTTATGGGGGTCTGAGGAGGCTTATCGGGGTCTAGAAGGTCTGGAGGGGCTGAAGGGATTGGTGTACATCAGTGTCTGCGGCTCTCTAGGGAGTTGTGGTCTGGGGGTCTGCAGGGATTGGGGTGCATTGAGATGGGGACGTATATGAGGGTCTGGAGGACTGTTTGGGGGCTTCAAGGATTGGAGTGCATCAGTATGGGGAATATATTGGAGGTTATTGAGGTCTGAGGAAGCTGAAGGGGTTGGAGTAGAAGGGGAACAAGGGGAATGATGGTGGGGCTGCAATGCAGGGGGCATCTGTGGATAGCCTGGTGGGTACTTGGGGGCTTCATGGGGTGAACCCCTTCTCGCCCTGCTCCCCCCCACCTTCCCCAGGCATTCTGGAGACAGACATCACCTTCCTCCTCATCTTCATCGTCATCCTTAGGTTATTCATCAAGGAGCGGCTGGAGGGAAATCTGAGCTTCAAGGGGGCCTGGGGGGAGGCAGTGCTTTGAGAGATCCTGTGCTCTCTGCCCAGTCCCCCCAGAGTTGGTCTAGGGATGGCAGCTGCTCCATACCACCTGCAGGATGCTCATGGTGGCTGCCAGCATGGAGCATGAAGGGGGAGCCTGGGGGGCTATGGGCAGGTTTGTGGGAGCCAGCAGCAGCTGTGGGGACTGGAGAGCATTGGGGTCTGGGGAAGTTGTACTGGGATTTCGGGGATCTTCAGAGATTGGGAGGTGTCAAGGTGTGAGTGTCTGAAATTTCCCTTATCTTCCACCTCTCGATCATCATGAAAGCCGAGACCACCGGGGAAAAAGATCCTGCTCTAGGATCCTGATCCTGCTTGAATTGTCGCCCACCAAGCCAAGCCAATGTTTCCACAGGTGTGTTTGTCCACCTCAGGGACGCTGCACTCGATGAATAAGGAAAGGGACACTGTGCCCTACTTCACCTGCATCACCTAGCAACGCTGATTCTGGAATTTCCCCGACCTCCTAACTTGGCTGGACTTTTTCTGGAATGACCTTTTGAGTGGTCACCATGAGAAAGACCCTTCCTTTTACCGTACATCAACCACCGTGACAGATGGACTGAGGTAAGAGAAGTCTTTCTCCCCCAAGGACTGAGACATGAGACCCCTATATGAAAAAGCTCCCCCTTCCAAGGACTGAGACTGAAATCCCTACCACGGGTGGGGGGGAAGGTGTGTCGGGAGGCCAAGTGACTAAAGGAAGTTTGCAAGTGACCACTGGACTGAGAAGACAATGGCTCTCACCCAGTGCTGGGATCATGGACTATTGTATCTGTTCTCCCCCCTTTTGCAATTTTCAGTAATAAAAACCCCTGTGTTAGCTAGGGGCTTTTGGGATCTCCACACATCCATCACATCCATGTGACAGGCTTCGTCAACTGGACTTCGAAGGACCCCGTCATCCCACATCTGCTAGCTATACCCCTCCTTTCTTTTCCTCCCCTCTTTTTTCCTTATTCTTTCCCTTTTCTTCATTCCCCTTCTCCCTAAAGCATTTTGCTGTGGTCATTCAATAAAGGTACATTTATTTTTGATTTTCACTTCAAAACCCCCTTGTCCTGTCAGTTTTTGCACCCTGAGATCAGTGAAAAGAGCCTTCATGAATCTTGTCCTCGAGGACAGATCATGACACAAGGTCCAAGGGGCATCTTGAGATTTGATGGAGCTCGGGGCTTTGGGTGCATTTGCGGGGCTTACACAGCAAAGTACAGGGGATATGGGGGAGCACCAGGGGCACTTCAAAGTCATGGGAGGTAGTGAGGGGCTTGGGGGAGTACAGGAGGTGTGGGGGTGCAGAGACCCTCATGTGGGGGGTGTGATGAAGGGGAGTACCCAGCCCTCCCCATACCCCCATGCCAGCAGCTCCCCCCACCCCATCAGTTTCCTGATTTTCCTCCTCATGCTCATCCTGCTGGGCAAGTGCTTTTCCATCACAGGTACTACGGAGGGTGTGGGGAGGTGGCTGGGGGGCACAGGGGCAGCTGTGGGTCACTATGGGGCAGTCAGGGGTGCCTGTAGAGCATTTGGGGAGGGTCTGTGGGGTAGTTTTGGGGGTCTCTATGGGGCACCCACAGGGTTGGTACTTTCAGGGGCCACATCAGACTGGGGAACTCCATCAAGTTCTCCGTGTAAATGACCCTGTACAGCATCACCCACATCACCCTGCTCACCTACAAAGCCCAGGTGAGACCCCTACACCCACTTGTATTTTTGCAGTTTAGAAAGGGTTTGTGGGTATGTGGGAGAGGGGGGTATTTTGGGATGCAGGAGCAGTTTTTGACCACAAGGAGGTACTTTTTTGGAGGGGTCAGTTCTTTGACTACCATGAGGTTCTTTATAGTTGTGAGGTTCAGGTGAGACCCATGTGTCCACCTGTATTTGGGGAATATGGGAGGCATTTGGAGGGGTATGGGTGTTTGGTTTGAAAGCAAAACCAGTTAGAGACTCCAAGTCAGAAATACACTTTATTAGGAAAAGGAAAAAAAAATACACGGAATAATACAAAAGAAAAACCACTGACAGTCAGAATGCAACTGACACCATGCTGGTTAGGGTGGTAGCAGCAGTCCGGAAGAAATGGTCATGTTGAAGTGGTGATCCTGTAGAAACAATCTGGTAGCTCTTGTCCTCTGGAAATCCAGCGGGTAGGGGTGGCTGTTCCTCTGGGAATCCAGTGGAAAGACTGCTTGTTGTGTGCCAAAGCCCAGATTATATCCAGGTGGGGATGCTTAGCTCCTCCCGCCTGGGGAGCATCTCACAATGGGCTGTTATTTTCTGAGTCATGTCCTGGGTCCATTAAACAGAAACGGCTCCTGAAGGGAGTTATCTCTGAGTCATTTGAAAAGGTATTGGTGGGCCCATTAACAGGAGATAAGGAAAAAACAATGCCCCTGCTGGTTTCAACAGCTCTTGGGGATGGGACTAGAATGCATATTTAAATTGTAACCGAGGACATAATCCACCCCTTATTCATTTACCATCTATACCCAAACCAATATCCTCTTTTATATATATATATACACACACATATGTATATATATATAAAAATACAGAATGAAACTTTTCACACAGTTCTCATTTAAAATTAGATCTCCTTGTTGTACACAAAGGGTTTCCCCCTCCTTCTGCATTACCCACCAAGTGTAACCAGGTCCTTGAGCAAAAACAATCCCACAGATGGGTTTGCCCCTGCCTGCAGTGGGATTAATCCAAACAGTCTTTCCTAAAATACCTTTCATGTGTATCACAGGAACTTTGTCTCCATCCACTGTGTGCAGGGGTTCAGACTGGGCAGGACCAGCTGGATTGATGGACCCTCAGGTGCTGACCATCCAGGTGGCTTTTGCTAAGTTCATTTCCCAGTTTCTGAAGGTTCCCCCACCAAGTGCCTTCGGGGTAGTTTTAAGCAGTCCATTACACTGTTCAACGTTCCCAGCAGCTGGTACATGATAGGGGATATGATATATCCATGCAATACCATGTTCTCTGCCCCAGGTGTTTATAAGGCTGTTCTTGAAATGGGTTCTGTTGTCGGACTCAGTTCTCTCAGGGGTACCATGTCCCCACAGGACTTGCTTTTCCAGGCCCAGGATGGTGTTCCAGGCAGTGGTGTGAGGCACAGGGTAGGTTTCCAACCATCCAGTGGTGGCTGCCACCATGATCAGTACGTAGCGCTTGCCTTGGTGGGTTTGGGAAAGCGTGATGTAGTCAATTTGCCAAGCTTCCCCATACTTGTACTTCAACCATGGCCCACCGCACCACAGAGGCTTCACCCACTTGGCCTGTTTGATTGCAGCACAGGTCTCACAGTTGTGGATGACCTGTGAGATGTTGTCCACAGTAAGATCTACCCCTCGGTCATGGGCCCATCGGTATGTTGCGTCTCTCCCCTGATGACCAGAGGCACCATGGGCCCAAGGAGCTAGGAATGATTCTCCCTTGTGCTGCCCGTCGAGATCCACCTGTGATACTTTCACCTCGGCAGCTCCGTCCACCTGCTCGTTGTTGTGATGCTCTTCATTGGCCCGACTCTCGGGTACATGCAAATCCACGTGTCGAGTCTTCACAGCCGTCTTCTCTACTCAAGTGGCAATGTCCTGCCAAATCTCAGCGGCCCAGATGGGTTTCCCTCTGCGCTGCCAGTTGTCCTTTCTCCAGCATTCCAGCCATCCCCACAGAGCATCAGCTACCATGCATGAGTCGGTGTAGAGATAGAGCCTCGGCCACTTCTCTTGTTTGGCACTATCCAAAGCCAGCTGGACAGGTTCAAGTGCTGCCACCTGACTCGATCCCCCTTGTCCCCTGGTAGCTTGTGCAACTCATTAGCCTGAACAGGTGTAGGAGTGAGCCCCCAATGACAGAGTGGCAAAACTAACCCTTGTCCCCCAAAAAAGGAAAGAAGCCCAGAAGTTTCTCTCAACGATTAATTGAAAAGCCACCTCATAGGACCTCAGGGACTTCACCAAACATTAGAGGACATCTAACTGGATAGAAGCCAAAAAAGTCCCTCCTGACCCATCAGCTAGAAAAAGAAGAGAACAAAAGAGCAAAAGACTTTTGTGAAGTGTTTTTACCAGGAGCAGACCTCTGCACCTGGCTGGAGTTTTTCTGTTTGTTATTTTGCCTTTTATTAAACCTTTTTTGTTTCTAACACTGCAGCAGAAGTCATCTTGCTTATTTTATGCCCCCAAAGTAATATCTAAGCTATCCTTGGGTGTACTATGTTTCTTTTTGAGGGCTTATGAGACCTGGCCCAAGAAAAAGAAACTTAATAAACAGCTTACCCCTTAGTGGCTCAAGTTGTTTAATCACTCGGACTAATGACGAAATTCCTTTTTCCCACTCAGAATCTCTCTGTTCCATCTCTTTAAATGCGGTTGAGTTGAATAGTGAATATTTCTTTGGTCTTTCATGGGGTTAGGCTTTGACATTCTTCAGGAGGAATCTCAGCTTCTAATTTATGAAGTGCTTGCCCACTTCTGTTGCTGCTTCCCGTGTTTTCAGGGGAGGTCTCCTGCACTTTGTGTTGTCCTCCATGGGTAAGGTGCTCTCCTAATCTGAGCTATCAGTTCTGCAAAGTTTAGTACAGCAGTGACTGTAGATGTGGTACTAGCGTTCAACTGCCCGTAATAAACCGTAAGCCACAAGTGTCTGTTCGGCTCTTTCATGAGCCAGACCCTATGACTGGCTCGGTTGGTCTGAGCATGGTGCTCATAACACCACAGTTGTTGGTTCAATCTGTGTATGGCCCTTTCACATAACAGCTGGACTTGATGATCTTTGTGGGTCCCTCTCAACTCAGAATATTCTGTGATCTGTGACATAATGGCAATGCCAACATTGGCTAAACACTGGCAAGTTCTATGAGACTGGAGGGTGTTAAAATGATCACTGGCCATTATCTCAGACAGGAGAGATAGGAGTGTGACTGAGTGATAGTACCTTTTTTCTCTTAATCTGTCACCACCCCATCAATGCCCAAGCACACGGGTGCTTATATTGTGGCTGTTGGGTTTGCAGTATTGGGTACTTCAACTGTTAGTGGGGCCAAATTGGCCAGAACTTCAGAAATTCCACTTCTCCCTGCAACAAAAATCCAGCATGGGGACACACTAGCAGTCTTTGGATCAGGGAGTGCAGGTGCCATGTGGAGTCAGCACAGTCTCTGGACTCCGTTTAGGGTTTGGGCCAATGTTCAAACATTAACATTGACTCACTGCCATCAGGTATTGTAAAAGCAGGGCAACCCCGACGGAGGGAAGAATGACGAGAAGGACTCCACTGATATCAGAAGGCTAATTAATTACTTTATTATACTATATTACATTACATCTAAACTGAAACTGCACAAGCACTCAACTCCACCAAACAGAATCTTGTGACTGTCTCCCGACTGACGGTCAGGACAGGCGCTTGGCTCTGGTAGCCAAGCAAACAAAACACCATCACTTTGGGTAAACAACCTGCATATTGCATTCTACTTTTGCACAAACACAGGCACAGCAAATGAGATAAGAATTGTTTCTTCTTTCTCTGAGGTTCCTTGCTGCGATTCCCAGAAAATATCCTTGGGAAGTTGTGCCTTGCTTTTCTCTGTGAAAAGAAATGCAGCCACAATCAGGCAGACAACAGATTTGATCATTCAGAACATCAAAACCCTAAATATTGTCATTGTGATATTTGATTGCAAAGCAACTAGCCAATATCCACTTCTCATCCAGGACCATAAATTAACCTTAGCAGCTTGGCAGATAACATTTGCTCCATTTACTAAAGTGATTTTAACTCTTGGTGTCTGGGTCATACACCCAGCTTCTTGGCATCCTGCTTTGTTAGTACTGACTGTTGTGTCCCTTTATCTATTAGAAATGTAATTAATTGTTGGCAAGAACCAACTGGAATCTGGATGTATGGGTCATTAGTACGTATGTATTTACAGGGTTCCACTTTTTGCATTTCAGTCTCACTTGGCTTGTGCCTGGAATGCTTTTGGAAATGCCACCTGAATGGACTCTGCACAATACAGGGTGAATTGGTAGCTTGCTTAAGCATCACCTTTGCTGTTTCTTTCAGTTTTCATTTTTTTCTCCTTTTCTTCCTGGAACTGTTTCTGCAACTGTTCAATTCTCAGTAACAGGGATAAATCAGGTTTCCTCTCTCAGGTCTTCTTTCTCTGTTCTATAATTTTCCCTATTCAAATTCTCAAATAATTGTCTTTCCTTACACTCTGCTGAAGCAAGTAGAGTCCTAAGATGATCTTTCTCAGTCATAAGTTTATCCACTTGTATTCTCAGTTTTTCTCTTGTCTCCATCTCAGAAGACAGTAGTGACTTTGATACCTCATTTTTTGTGTAAGTCTTATTTTTGGTGAGCCTCCTTAAATGTTTGCACCCACCAGCACCCAACTCACTGAGGATGGTGAAAGTTGTTTCTAAGACTCCAATTAACAACATTAGCCTGTGGGGCCATAGTAATGAATGGTCTCCCAGAAGTTCCAACTCCCACATCAACATCTTTATCCTGCTTGTGGCAAAGGAGTGCAAGTTTCCTTTTCCCCAGGCACTCCATTCCAGGCACTACATTCTCCAGAACAGCAGTGGATAATTTATCACTTCCTGAGAAATTCCTTTCTGCAGGCCTTTGCTCACACTGCATTCCATCATGCACTGGGACCCTGATGCTCCCTTTTGGGCAGTCTGCTTCCTTGGTGCAATTCCAGTCTCCTGATTGTTGTTCCGTTTTCTAATTGTTAAGTGAAACCCATCCTTCTGCAATAGCTAATTAGCCCTGAAGATCTCTCTCCCCATGTTAAGGGTCTTTTCCCTTGTCTTCCTCTCTGTGCGGTTAATATTTGCCTCAAGTGATCCTGAAATTCTGCCGCAGTGTTTTACCACGTCCAGCAGAACTCTAACCATGGCAGGCACATACTCGAATAACCAGTGATGTAGGTGAGGGCTGTCCTGGCACACCTGCCATTCATCAGATGCAAAAACGCTGCCTTCTGTACACTCTCTGTCCCGTGATCTATGGCTGGGGTCTCAATCCTAAGCAAATCACTCCTCTGTAATGGATTCAACCTCCTGCTCAATAGGCGGCACTCTGAGTTAAAGACCAGTGTTCTCTGGTCACCCACCATCAAAAATACTAGGCCTCTGCCTCAGACAAATGATTCAATCACCCCCTGCCAGAGGCACTCTCCAAACATATCCAGTTTCTGATTACCATGTAAGTCTCCTATACTTTTCCTCGAACTTTGCCAGCTTGGTTGCTGTGTACTACACAGTTTTAGTAACAGTGTGCAGATCCTATCACAGAACAGTTTCATCTTTAATTTGGGGTTGTAATGTGATTTCCTCATCATCGGACGTATTGCTGCTTATAGGGTCATTAGAGAGCGGGCTTTAGTCAAAGCAATGTTCTGTCCTGTTCACAGTTTGTTAACTTTCTTTGAAAGTTCAGTAACAAAAATATTCCCCACCAAACTCAGCACCAGCCTGTCTGGGGAAAAAAGAGGGTTGAGGGGACCCCAAAACTGGAAGTATCCCAAACCAGGTGGGTGGGGGCTGGGCTGGGATTTTAGGGGGGGATATTTGGGGTCCCTGAGGTTTAGGGGACCCAGAGGGTACCCCAAGGATGGCAGGGATGGGCAAGTTTAAGGGCGTTTGGGGTCTCAGGGTAGGGTTTGGGTTCTGGGGTTCGGAGTCCCCAAGGGACGAGGAAGGGGGGGTTGGGGTGCCGGAGCAGGGGGGGTTGGGCTGCTCCATCCTGGGGTCCCCCCCGCGCTCTCAGGCGCAGGCGCAGCTGCTGCCGGTGCAGCGCCCCCTGCCGGCGCAGCTCCCCCGCGGGCCCCGCCCCTCCCCACTCAGCAGCGCCCCGAGCGGCGGCAGCGGGAACAGCAGCCTGGGACCACCCCGGTGTGCCCCCCCCAAGCCCCGCCCCATAGAAGCGACGCCTTGAAGCTCCACCCCCAGAGCTCCGCCTATGGGTGGGGACTTCCAGAGCCCCGCCCTTGCAGGGGTACCAAGCCACGTTCAAACTACCTCTAAGCACTGCCCCCGAAGCCCTGACCCCTGCTCAAAAAGCAAACCCCATAAGCGCCGCCCCCTAAGCGACC
Organism: Montifringilla adamsi; assembly: GCA_017590115.1. Taxonomy (NCBI): domain Eukaryota; kingdom Metazoa; phylum Chordata; class Aves; order Passeriformes; family Passeridae; genus Montifringilla; species Montifringilla adamsi. Next base: position 46,291 of record JAGGNK010009026.1, on the reverse strand, counting down.
CCCCACCACCATTATACATGGAAACCCTCAGATCTTCCTGGCTCCCATCCCCGGGGCCCTCACCCAAAATACTCTCAGAGCCCCCCTCCTGTGGGTTCTCCTCCCCTCCAGAGTTCCCCCCTAGGGTGCATCACCCTCAGATCCCCTCCATCCACCCCAGCAACAGCACCTAGGGGTCACAAACATGTATTAATTTATTGGGGTGCAGGAGAACTGGGAGGGTCTCCAGTAAGGTGGTCCTGGGTAGGTTTCCCTGGGACTAGGACTCTGGTGAGGGGGGCTTCCAGGGGAATCATGGGTAGGGGTCCTCAATAATCTGAGGGTGTTGGACTAGGGAAGGGGACCTCCAGCCTGGGATGAGTTACTGAAGGGGTTGTTGGGTATCCTGAGGTGGGGGTCCAATATGGGGGAGTCTCTGGGGTGGGTCCACAGGGGGGAGTCTTGGGGAGGTGGATCCCAAATCAGATTGGGCATGTCAGGATATGGTCCCAGCTTGGGGGACGCCATGGTGAGGGTCTCAGCATGATGGTCTCATAGGAGGGCCCAGTAAGATTAGGGGTGTGAGATTGTCAGGAGAGAGCCACAGGGTGGGGGTCCTGGTACAGGAGCCTGAGGGGTTGAGTTTGTGCAGGGGCTCTGGGGGGGTTCCTCATTGAGATGTCCCCCCCGCAGGTCCCGGGCCAGCTGCAGATCCTTGGGGATCAGGGTGATTCGGCAGGCGTGCAGCGAGCACAGGTATGCATCTTCCAGCAGCTGCATGATGAAGGCCTCTGCTGCCTGTGTCCCAAAACCTGAGGGGGGGTCCCCAAAGCCTCCCAGCATGCCCCAACCCCCACAGCTCCCCTCGAGGGCAGAAACCTGCCCCCAAAACACACAGCCAGGGTGTAGGGTTCCTCCAAACCTACTCAATGGGCGACTGGAGGGGACCAAAACACCCTGTGCCTGCAAATGTGCGAGGAGGGACCAACAGCCAGTGACCCATCCCCAATCCCTGACAGACCCCGGGAATAAAGGACCCCCCTGCCACCACCCAGAGACCCTCTCAACATCCATGGAACCCTGTCCCAGAACGCACAGACCCACCCCAGCCAATGGACACCCTCCTAGACTCCCCCTCAGCTCTCATCACACACACCCAACAAACCACTCAGCCTCATGCAGGCACCCAAAGACCTTCCTGGACCTCCCCAGTCCCCCGACCCCCAGCACCCCGATGCCCAGCACCCACAGACCCCCATGTAGCACCCAGAGAATCCCCTCCCCCAACGCCCATGGAAACCTTCTCGGCACCCGTGAGATCCCCCTCAGCCTCCTGCCCACCCCCCTAAGTCCCCTGGATACCCCTGCAGCACCCATAAACCCCTCCAGCCCCTCTGTGAGCCCCTCCACCACACCCGGGCCCCCGAGCCCTGCCTCCTGCAGCGCCGGCAGGGCCACGCGCTGCCCGCGGCAATCGGCCCCACGGCTGAAGCGCAGGCAGAGCTCCGGCACCTGCGGCAGGGAGGGCACGGGGAGGGGGGCACATGGGGCAGCGGGGTCACAGGGAGTGCGGGGACAGCGGGACAACATGGAGGGGATGTGGGGGCATTGGGGACATCACAGGCTGGGGCCACCACCATGGCGACACTCTGGAGATGTGGAGACACTGCCCTGGGGACATCCCAGGGACATGGGGACACCCTTGTTGTCACCCTGGAGACACTTTGAGAACACCCCAGGGACAGGAACACCTGGGGATACACTGGGGAGTGGCAATGTAGGATGATGATGGGGACACCCTGGGATCTCCCAGGTGGGAGGCAGGGGGGAAGCACCACTCTAGGAACATTTTGGGAACACCCCTCGGCCATGGGAACATGGGGATGCTCCCCTGGGGACACCTCGATGAGACAGGAGGGACAGTGCCAGCATGGCAGGAGGGGGCACAGGGAACACCCAATCCATGCAGCCTCTGAAGGCGGCAGGACACAAGGATGCCTGGAACCACAGAAGGATTTCGGGGGATATGCAGCGTTGTTGGGGGAGGACGGGCCCACCTTGTCACAAGGATGGGGAGGACAAGGACATGAGGAGGGCTTGAACAGGGTTGAGGGGGGGCCCTGGGGGAAGGGGGTGATCCTGAGGAGTCCCAGGGGGTTATCTGGGGTTCTGGGTGGTAACTTGGTGGGTCTGTAAGGGGATGGTGGGTCTGTAATGCATTTTTGGGATGGGGTCTAAGGGGAGGTTGGAGGGTTCCAGGCTGGATTTCAGGGGGCCCAGAGTGGATTTGGGGTTGGATTTTAAGGGGTCCTAGGGATTGTTTGAAGGGTCCCAGTGGATATTTGGGAGAGTCCTCTGGGGAGCTGAAGGGTCCCAGGGTGGATTTGAAGGCTCTGGTTGCAGGGTCCGAGAGGGTTGATCTGGGGTGTCCTGGGATGGATTTGGGGATCCCAGGAAAGGGGAGCGGTTTGGAAGATTCTAGACAATATTGGAGGTTCTGGGATGAAATTGGGGGGGGGGAGGGTCCTGGAGGGGTTTGGGGGTCCCAAAGTAGATTTCGTGGGTATCTGAGATGATCTGTGTGGTTCCAGGGGAGTTTGGGAGTCCATGGGGGGTGCTGGGGAGGTGCCATGGGGGAAATCGAGGTGTCTGGGGATTTTAGGGTGCAGGAGTGTTCATTTTGGGATGTGGGGGGGTTCTCACCAGGTGAGTGAAGGGGCAGAGGTGCAGCAGCAGGCGGGTGCTGCTCTGGTACCTGCGGATCTCCTGCAATGCCCTGCGGGGCACTGGATGGGGGTCTGTGGGGGCTTTAGGGGATCTATTCGGCCTTAGGGGGGGCACAAACAGGGGGCTCTGAAGGAACATGTGGGCTGTAGGAGATCTATAGGGCCTGGAAGAACACAGGGGGCTACAGGGGATCTATGGGGGCCTATAGGGGCTGGGGTGACAGGGGGAAGCTGTGGGGGTTATAAGGGATCTGTAAGGTCTGGGGGGACATTGCGGGTATGAGGGATCTATAGGGAACTACAGTGATGGCCAATATAGGGGAGTTATAGGAGACAGGGAGTATGGGGGCTTATGAGGAACAGGGTGTAGGGGGCTGTAGCTGTTCAGTTGTATCTGAACAACTTAGGCCTCAGTGTGCTCCAGCCATGCCGCTTGTAACTGCTCTTATCAGAGTTTTCTCAGAGCACTGTGGAATTCATCAAGGTTACTAAGACATAAACTGTGCTAAAATACAAAGAAGCTGAGAAAACGGCATACTGGGATCACAAGAACTGGGTAACAGGACCATAGAACACCTGTACGGTGACCGATCACGGACGCTGAGAAATGGAGGCAGAGAGCGAGGGAATAAGACAACGGCACCAATGAAGAAGTGTTATCTTAGTAGTTTGTAGAATCTGTTAAAGCGTGTGTAATGTAAACAATAAACGGCTTCTGTTTGATCATATTAGTTAGTTGTTCAGGAGACCTGGTTTACCTGCAATAGGGGGCTATAGGGGAGGGGGAGTGTGGGACGACTACAGGTGATGGAAGCATATAGGGTATATAGGGCACAGGCTGGGGGCGGAGGACAACAATGCGGGGGGTCCATGGGAGGTGTCTATAAGGGGAGTCCCCCGCCCCTCACTCACTGCGTGCCCGCGGCCGGGGCCGTGGGGAGGCTGCGGGACCGCAGTCGGGGGGTGGGTTTGGGGAGGGGCATGGTGTGGCCGAGTCCACCGCAGGGTCAGGGCGAGTCCAGGCGGCCGGCAGGGCTGGAGGGACCCGGCAGCCGGGGCAGGGCAGTCAGGCCGGACTCAGGCGTCCGGGCCCCTCGCGCCACTCCCGGGATCCCCAAGCCCCACCCCCCGCCAGTGACGTCAAGCCCAGGATCCGCCGCGCTGTTCAAATCTCCCGCCGCAGCGGCGCTGCTCGTGACGTCACTTCCCCCTGCGCGCCAATCGGGGCGCGCGACCGCTCTGCGCCGCCGGGCTCCGCCACTCGATGGTGCCGCGGCGGCAGAGGGCTCATTAACATAAATCTGCATGACCCCGCCCCGGGCACCTTGTGCCTGGGTGCTCCCAGGGTAGTCTCAGTTATCGTCCCAATGTGATCCCAGTACGGGCTCTGTAATCGTCCTAGTGTGATCCCGGTCACTCCCAGTGCGGTTCCCGTTGCTCCCGGTCTGCATGGTTCCAGTTACTCCCAGAATGATCCCACTATGATTCCAGTCCCCTGCAATATGATTCTAGTGCTTCCCAGTCACTCCCAGTGTGAGTCCAGTTGTTGCGGTTCGCTTGTGGGGGCTCCCCGGGGAGTCCCCGGAGGGTCCCCTAGGCTGTGAGTTGGCTGGCAGCAGCAGGCAGGCAAGGAGACTCCACACGGCTTCTGAGGGTGCTGATTAAATGAGGGTTTATTGGGGGTCCCACCCCCGGGAGCAGCATGGCTACTGAGGGGGAAGGGGGGGAAAGGGGAGGGAGAGAGAGAGAGGGGCCAAGAGAGAGCCTGGTCTCTCTCGCACAGTTTAACAGGGAGATTCAGAGTGGGTGTGGAATAAGATTTGGGGAATGGGATTACAGATACATGATACTTCAGGGGAGGATCACAGCTTGGAATAAACCGTACATTTTCGGGGGGTGAGACAGAGCACACCATTTAACTAAAATGCAATACCACATGCAGTATGATCACAACGACTTCCAGTATAATCCCTGTCGCACCCCCAATGTGGGACCATGTCAACTTCTGTCCCTACTAGAATGATCCCACTATAATCCCAGTCACTCCCAGTATGATACCAGTTGCCCCCGTGTGGTTCCAGACACTCCCAGTACGATCCCAGCATGGTTCCAGTTGCCCCCTCCTGTATGATCCTAGTTGCCCCAGCTGTGGTTCCAGTACCCCCAACATGGTTACAGCATCTTCCATTTGCTCCCAGTGTGTCTTCAGCTGGCTCCCAACATGGTCCCAGTAACTCCCTGTGCCTCCCAGTACCCAGTGAGGGTCAGTCAAGGATTACAACTGCCCTTGAAACCCACTGGCAGAAGCAGATTGGGGTGTTGGTGAACCCATGGTGGCCCAGGTGGGCTTTGGGGTCTCTTGAGGGCATTGGCGCACAGACCTCCCAGTTTACCCCCAGTTTTCCCAGTGGGCCACCACACTCCTCATTTGACCCGTCAAGCCTCCCAGTTGCCCCTAGCTGTCCAGGCCAGATGTTGAACAGGACCAGCCCCAACACTGAGCCCTGGGGAACCCAGCAGTGCCCAGTCCCTGCTGGCTGTGGCCCCCTTCCCAACCCTCCTTGGTCCGACCACCAGCCACGTGCTCCCAGCGAGAGGCGCTTGTCCCAGCCATGAGCTGCAGGTGCTCCAGGAGAGGCAGGGAGAGGGAGGCACTGCCAAAGGCTTTGCTGAGCTGCAGGCAGACACACGCACACATGTCCGACAGCCATCAAGGCCACCTGGGCACAGAGATCAGGTGAGTCAGGCAGTACCTGCCTTCCCCAAGCCCTGGCTGTTCCCAATGCCCTGGTTTTCCGGTCTGTGCCACGGGTTCCCCCCAGGGAATCTGTTCCAGGACTGTCTCAACACCAAGGCCTGGAGTTTGCTGGATCCTTCTGGCTGTGGTCTCAGTGGCTCCCAGTCACCTCCAGCATGGTTCCAGTCATTCCCTGTATGATCCTAATCACTCCCACTATGATAATGGTATGATCCCAGCACGCTCCCAGTTGCTCCCATTCACCCCCAGTATGATTCCCCTTTCTCCCTGTCACTCTCCAGCAGGTTTCTCGTTGTTCCCTCTATGATCCTAGTTACCCCAGCTGTGATCCCAGTTGCTCCCAGCATGGTCCCAGTAGCTCCAAGTGCCTCCCCGTGGCCAGTGGGAGTCAGTTGAGAATTGCAGCTGTCCATAAAATCCATCTGGGGGAAAAGGACACACAGGTGATGTGGGGGAATATGGAGGGACATGGAGGCATTGTCCTGCTGTCACCAAAATTGCGGGAAAAACAAAAACTCTCCAGCATCATTTCTAGTTTAAGAGAATTAAGGCATTACTTTATTCTGGCCAGGATGTTGTTCTGGCCAGAATGCGCAACAGAGATAATTTCATCCACACATTGCCTGTGTTGTGCAAAGAAAATAATTCCATCACACATGGTTCTTTACTAGATTTTTCACACACTTACACAGTCAAAACCCAGAAAAATTAATTGGTTCAATGATCATGGGCCACAAGTTACACAGTTCTTTGTATCTGGTTTCCTATTGGTTATTGATCCCTTTGCCTTCAATACCAATTAGGTCCTCATTCTTCATTCTCTCGTTGATATTTTCTCAGACCAAGTGTCTCTGACACACCAGGAAGGATGTTCGGGTGTTGACAGTCACTTCTCTCTTGAGCATCTCCTCTGGCAACTCCCAGTCCATTGAGATGTCAAGCACGTCAGGCCTTGCCCAGGGAACAGTGTCTCTTGAAAAGAAATTTCCATTCCCTTCCTCCTGGGCAGACTAAGAAAACCCCTGACTAAAGTTAGTTAAAAATTTTAGGAGTTGCATCATTTCTAACACTGCCCCTCCCCATGGACACAGTACCCTCATTGCCACCCTGTGTCCCCATGTCCCCCCCTCACATACACCAGGTCCCCAGGGTCCCTCATGTGTCCCTCATATCCCACCTGTCTCCCCATGTATCCCACAATGTCCTCGTGTCTCCCATGTGTCGCCAATGTTCCCCATGTGTCCCCCATGTTCCCACCCTCTCCCCCATACCACAATGTCTGTGCCCTGTGGCAGGAGATGCCTGGACTCTTCCTGCCCAGCTGGGACATCACTCTAGTGGCACTGTGTTCCTCTGGGAGACAAAAAATAGAGAGGGGAAAGACCCTGAATTCAGAGGCGGACCCCAAAAGTGCGGCAAACAGGATGGGGAAAGAGCATCCTTCCTCCACTTCATTTTTGGGACCCTGCCAATGGGATGGGATGTGGTATTCACATGCCCTCTGAATGGAGAGAAGCAGAGAAAAGAATGATCAAAACAATTCTTATCTCATTTGCTGCTCCTGTGTTTTTGAACATGTGGAATGTGTTGGAAAATTGTTTACCCAAGGTGATTCCTTGATTGGATTTTGGTGGTGTTTTGATTCATTGACCAATTGGATCCATGTGTGGGTGTCGGGACTTGGCAGACAGTCACGAGTTTTTCAGTAGTTAGTAGTTAGTTAGAAGTATGATATAGTATAGTATGTATCTCTTTAATATAGTATAATGTGATATAATATGATTTTAATAAAGCAAGTGTTCAGCCTTCTGAATCAATGGAATCAGATGCCAATCATTCCCAGGCATCGGGGGGTCCTGACTTTACAATACAGGGGACACTATACCCCTTCATGGAATGAGTCCCCATCCAGGGATCTGGGCCCCTCCGTATGGGACTGGGACACCCATCACCCTCCCCGCCCCCATCCCCATTAATGGCCTTGAGACCTTCACATGTAACTGATTTGCCTTCCTGGAACTGAGACCTTCCCCATGTGATTGGGACACACAACCCCTCCTCCCATGGGATTGAGGGACCCATCATTGGACTGGACACCCCCCTTCCCATAAGACTGAGACACCCCTGTAAGTGGGACATCCCCCCCCATGTAACTGGGCACAGAGCTCCATCATCAGCCCTTGCTCCCCCCTCACCAGGGACCTCCAGGGCCCCTCTGGAGCTGACAGTGGCACTAAGCAAGGTGGTCATGAAGCTCACCTGTGTGGGCAGGGGGCCACAGGGAGGCCAAGGCACGATTTGGGGCAGCTTCAGGGCCGGGGTCCAAAGAGGGACCTCAGCTCTGGGGACAGAGGAATGGAGCTGACAGAGGAATGGAGCTGACAGAGGAATGGAGAAGAATGCATTGGCAATGTCTATGGCAGCACCATTTTACTGCTTTGGACTCCAGCACATACTGAATTCCAACATGGTGTGACTTCATTCAGGCCACGACAGTCCACTGTCAGTGTCCACTCTCCATGGGACTCAGGCAGGGGCCACATGGAGCTACTGAGGGCTGAGCGACTCTTGCTGAGCATGCCCAGCTCTCCAGTTCACGGATCAGCTCATGGACAGGGTCCTGAAGTCCCAGTCGGTGCCATATTGCCAATGGGACACTGCCATCAGTACCTGCTGTTCTTCAAGTACCTCAGCAGTCCCACAGCAGAAGGGTCCTCTGAAAGACCAAGCAAGGGATTCAGCTGTCTGAATTTCTTCTCTCTCCACAGCAGCTCTCCCAAAGCTCAATGGTGTCCTTTTGGGTCCTTGAAATACCTCTCCTGAGGTGATCTGGGCCAAGGATACACAGAGCCTCTAGGCCAGTGACAATGGTAGTTTTCTGCCACTCATGCCCAGTCAGGAGCACTTCAGCTTCCAGTATAGTCCCTGCTGGGATCCCCTGTCATCCCAGAAACAGAGATGGATTCTGCCCCTGCATGATGGCATCAGGGTACATTCTGCTCCTGTGGCTCTGCTGTGCCAGGCCATGGAACCACACAGTCCAACAGACCCCATGTCCTTTTCCCACATCCGGCTGGAGCCAGGGCCCCTCTAGCTCTGATCATGGTACTCGTTGCTCGCTTCTTGTAAGTAAGACCTGGAGGCCCCTTCCAAAGGGTCAGAAGTAACATCAGCCCTTCAGTTCTGCCTGAGGACTTGCCCAGTGGAAACTGAGTGGCATTTTTCCTTGAAGAGTTTTCTGTGGTGGTTAATTTTTCCTATCAACTCACATACCTGTGCTGCCAAGGCAGAAGTGGGTTTTCCATCCCACTTTCGTATGTCTTCACCATGGTCACACAGGTAAAACCACAGGTTACCTTGTGTTGTGCCTCTCTCTCTTGAGCAGGGGGCACTTGTTCCCTACAGACTGGTCTGTACTAGTGAGGCATGGATCATTTCTTTCAGGTGCTGGAGGCCTTTTCCACAGATGAGATACAGGCCCGTAGGGTGAAAAACATACTTTCTTCATATTGCCAGAGTCTGGTAACCAAATTATTCACTCTTTGTTCTCCTTTCCATGACATCTCTGCCAATGAGTTGGTATATGGTGATGGCACCTCAGTAGGAACTTCCACCACATGGTTTGTGTACACTGAACCTCATCGGGATCTACAGGGGACTGTAGGTCTGGACACTATCCTGTGCCATGTGCCTCAGGATGATCCTGCCTGAGCAGGAGGGTTGGACCAGATGATTCACTGGTCCCTTCCAACCAAACTGATTTTGTGATTCTGTGAAAGCAGGAGCAACTCACAAGTGATGATGGCATATGGACAATTGGGGGAAAGAAAGTTCTGCCAGTTACAGAGAGGAATGACAGCACAGGGAGCAGGACAGAGGGATACACAGAGGGGAGATGGCACAGGGATGAATGATGGCACAGTGTTACTCTATATTACCTGGTTTGTGACAGACAAACCATCCAGCCCCTGGTTTGACTGACAGGAGCCTCGCCCAGTCACATCTCTCTTAGGGCTGCAGGCATTTCACTGGCCAGGACCTGAAGGGGCATAGAGTTCTGACCTATGAAAGTATACAGACCGAGTTTTGCAAATGCCCTTTATAAACAAGGGCTTGGGAAATAAAAGCTCTGTTGCCACATGAACATCGGGGTGAGTGGTCTTTGTCTCCTGCCAATTTCCTCCCCTGCCTGACACTCACAGCACAGGGAGCAGGACAGAGCAACAGAGAATAAAGCAGGAAGAGGTGCATGAGATAAACCAGGAGGAAGGCAGGGAGAAGGTTCTCCACTGGACTCCATAAAATTACGTCACAGAACCGATCTGCCTGCCTTCCATGACAGGACAGTTCCTGGATGGATGAGGGAGTGAAGTGGGTCCAGGCTCCCTTGGCAGCCCTTCAGATGGACTCAGCAGGTGGGAGAGGTGGGCAGGGCGGAACCTCACCTGTCCTGCCACATCCCACAGGGCTGAGAGACAAAAAACCAGCTGAGAGCAATTCAACACTCACTGTTCTGTTTCCTTCAAACTCAAACCTGGAGAGAACTCCATCCATCCCTTCAGGGACACGAATTAGGGTTCACCTACCAAACCCCAAACATTCTGAGGTGAGGAGATTGTGCCAGGACATTTTCTTGGTTGATCTCCAGAGGCCCTTCCAACCCCAACTATTATTTCACTGCCCAAAACACAGGCAAGAGCCTCAGCAACCACATTTTGGGTAGTCTTCCTCAGCTTCTAAAGTTTCCTGACACTTTTCCTTTGCCATTTCAGAATCCTCACTTAAGGAAAAATGAGGTGTCAGGACCTGCTGGATGTCCCCAGATTCCCTCCCCAAACACTGCAGCAGCAGGGAGACCCCGCCATGTCTGAGTGAAAATATTTTATTTTCATAAAAAACATATGAAAAATGCTGATTTTATCTCTAAACCATTTAGGTCTTGCCTGCCACACCTCATATCACTCTCAGAACAGGGGATTTATAACCTTAAAATCCTTGAGAAAAATAACATTCACAGTTTAATTTTGTTTTGATGCAGTCAAGACTCTGGTCGTGTGGGATTTGGTGATGTTCACTGGGAATAGCCCAACAAAGGAAAATTATGAACAAGGAAAGGGTAAATTCTGCACAAGTTAAAGTCTTGAGAGCAAAGTATCTGCCTTGCAGATGTGCTGCAAGGGAGATTAATAAGTGGCATCATCTTAATCTCTTTATTTATAAAAGGTGAAACACTGACCTCTTGTGTAACACAGCCCAGACAAATTATGGAAAGTAAAATATTTTAAAGCAGCAAATCCATGTTCCAGAGAATTCCCTGACACAGGTGTAAATCAACAACTTATTCTTAAATTCACTTTCTGGTTCAACCAAACACACCTAATATCCCGTTTGAGTTCACCTGACACCAGCTAGAGCTTGGGAAATGTTTCTTGCTCTGCTGATGTCTCCTTTGGTCCCAGGGCCCTTTCACTGCTGTTATCCTTCCTCCTTGAGCAACTCCTCAGGAGAGGAGATGCTGCAGGTGCCAGAGCAGACACTTCCCTGCAGCCCTGCAGAAGAACAGAGTGAGGTAGGTGTTGCCTCCATGTCCAAAATGCCTCCACCTGAGGGATTCAGCCCACGGAAAGGGACCTGGAGCAGTTCCTGAAGGACTCACACCCCCCCAGCCCATCTTCCCCAGGAGCTTTCTCATCAGGTTTTCTCTTGCTGTCTCTTCCTGAAGTGTGAGTGATGGAGCAGCCCGGCGGAGCACCTGGGGTCAGCCAAGGTCGCCCATCCCAACCCTCCCCTGCTTTTAGAATCCTAGGCTGCTTTGGGTTGGAAGGGATTTCAAAGGTCATGTCGATCCACCCCCTGCCATGGGCAGGGGCATCATCCACTATCCCAGGTTGCTCCAAGCCCCATCCAACCTGGCCCTGGAGACTGCCAGGGATGGAGCAGCTGCAGCTTCTCTGGACAGCCTGTGCCAGGGTCTCACCACCCTCACGGGGAGGAATTTTGGGTAGGAATCATGCCCCAGGTGCTTCCACCTGAGGGATTCAGCCCATGGAAAGGGACCTGGAGCAGTTCCTGAGGGACTCACACCCCCCCAGCCCATCTTCCCCAGGAGCTTTCTCATCAGGTTTTCTCTTGCTCTCTCTACCTGGAGTGTGAGTGATGGAGCAGCCTGGGGGAGCACCTGGGGTCAGCCAAGGTCGCCCATCCCAACCCTCCCCTGCTTTTAGAATCCTAGGCTGGTTTGGGTTGGAAGGGACTTCAAAGGTCATCTCGATCCACCCCCTGCCATGGGCAGGGGCATCATCCACTATCCCAGGTTGCTCCAAGCCCCATCCAGCCTGGCCCTGGAGACTGCCAGGGATGGAGCAGCTGCAGCTTCTCTGGACAGCCTGTGCCAGGGTCTCACCACCCTCACGGGGAGGAATTTCTCCCCAGTATCCCATCTAACCCTGCCCTCCGACAGGTGAAAACCCTCAGCCTCCATCCTGTCCCCTGACAAAGACCCTCCCCAGCTCTCCTGGAGGCCCCTTTCTATATTATATTTTATATCTCTATTAGATTTATACCTACATACATATCAGCCCAAAAAGTGGCTCAGGCAGTCCATGCCTAGTTGTGGCCACCTGGAGTAGCCCCTTTTGGGGGTGCAGGGGAGTGGGCAGATCTATGGGTTATTTTAGAGAGCCTCAGGAGGTTTGGGAGGGTCCTGAGGGCTTACAGGGTGTTCGGGGGGGGAGAGCTATGAAGCATTTTGAGGGGACTCTAAGGGTACTTGGGATCTACTGGGGACTCTGTAGGGGATGGAGGGGGTGTCTGGGGTTTTGGGGGAAGCTACAGGAGTGTATTCTCCAGGTCCCCAAAGTCCTCTCAACCTCTTCTTCATCTGAGAGGATTTATCTGCACCTGTCAGGGAAGTTCACCACACAGACTCTGTTACTCTGTTCCTGATTCCCATGAAATGTTGATGTGCGCAACATGCAGGAATGTTTTCCTGCAATTTCCCTGGCCCCAAGAGGGACCACGGGAGTGACACGAAAAAGCGGGGGGGCTTGTCCATCCCCCACATCGGTAATTGCAGTTTTGATTCAAATTTTAATTAAAGCCTGAACTGTTGCTGATACTGCGTCAGGGTCTGGGTCTCTCCCTTCATTGTCGTCATCGCGCCAATTCCCAGGAGACACTCGAGGGGCGCTTGGAGGCCAGGTGGGGGTGCTTGCGGGATCATTCAAGGGTCTGGAGGGGCACTCAGGGGTCGGGGAGGCAGGTGGGGAGCACCTGGGGGTCCGAGGAGACACAGAGGGGGCATTTTGGGGGAAAGTAGGGGACGGGGGGCGGGCGGACTGCGGGACCCTGAGGGGCACTGGAGGGTCAGGAGAGGGAAACTGGGGTACTTACGGGACCCCGGGGGGCACTTACGGTTCGGGGAAGCTCTTGGGGAGCAGCCGGGACGGTCCTCAGGGCACAGCCCCGGCTCTGAGGGGACTCCCACGGGCCGCGCGGCATGACGGGAACCGCAGTCCCGGCTCTATCGGCGTCCCAGGGCGCCCCGCGGTCTTTCGGGAGTTGTAGTCCAGGAAGTGAGTAAAGCGGCGCGGAACCAGCGGCCAATGGGAGGCGGGGGGGGCGGGGCGGTGGGGCAGGAGGGATTTTTGGGGGCTCAGGAGGAGCTTCTGACGCCCCCCATGACCCGCCCCCCTCCATCGCCCTGAGGGGCGGAGGGACACCAGAACCTCCCCGTGCCACGTCGGCCGTGTGAAGGTGAGCAAGACAGGTGAGCCCCGCTCCCACGGGTCTGGGGGCTCCCCGCCCCGATATGCCCAATAAACCCCCAGGCGCCCCTACAGACTTCCTTGTCCCCACAGAGCCCCTCCAACGCTGTGCTGGGCCCCCAACACATCCCACAGATCCCCGGACCGTTAAAGACCATCCAAAGCCCAAGGGTCCCCCCAAACCCCTTCCTGGACCCCCAGTATCTTTCCCCAACACTCCTAGAGTCTCCCCCAAAAATCCCATGGATCTCTTCTAGATGCTCTATAGACACGCAGTGCCCTCCCAAACACTCCCGACTTCCAGCGCTTTGGATACACGCCCCAAATCCCTTCCTCAGCCTCAGAGCCCCTCCAAACACCCCGCTGACCCTCATGGACCCTGTACAGACACCCAGCACCTCACCAACAGCTCTTCTGAGCCCCCGAACCCCCCCAATGCTCTTGGGGACATGTGGGGGGAGAGGGCATTGGGAGCGATCCCAAAGGTGGGGGAGGTAAGGGAGGGAGTTTTGGGGGGTCTCCCCGCCCCCCGGTGCAATTTTGGGATGTCATTGCTTTATTGGCCCCACCAAGGGTTGGGGGTGGCCAGGTGGGCATTCCAGGAGGGTCTCGATGGCCCTGAGGGGGGAAGGGAGAGCAAATGGGGAGTTAGAGGGAGCTGTGGGAAGCGCAAGGGCAGGCCCCTGAAATTTGGGTGCGGGGATGTCGTACCGAAGGCGTTCCCTTAGGGCCCGGCGGTGGCATCGCAGCATCCAGAGGAGGGGATCCCCAAGAGGGCCTGGGGGGGCTGCATGTCACAGGGGTGGCAGTCCCACAAGTGTTCTCCCAGCCCCACAAGGGACTTCCTAATCCAAAAGTGTCTCCCCAATCCTCAAGTGCCCCCTCAGCACCTCAAGTGACCCCTGACCCACGGCCGCTCCCTCACCCCACGAGTGACTGCCCCTGGCCCACAAATGACCACCTTAGCCCACAGGGGCACCTCTAGCCCCACCAGTGACCCACTGGCCCAAAAGGGCACGTCCAAGCCCACCAGTGACCCCTCTGACCCACAAAGGTGCCTCATGACCCTCAATAGCCCCCAGCCTCCGAGTGACTCCCTGGCCGACAAGTGACCACCGTGACCCTCAAGCGAGCCCTGTGACCCTCAAGCGCTCCTCCGGTGCCTCACCCAGTGGCTGCTGCCATGGCGCCCCCTGCTGGGCATCACGTGCACTGCTCCTGATTGGTTGTGGGGCCTCACGGGGGTCACGTGACCTAAAGCCTGACCCTCCCTGGCACAGGGGCTCAGGAAGTGCCTCCCTTGCAGGCCGCAGGGCATCCTTTGAGTCACATGACTTCCAATATGGTGCACGCCATAGAGCCCGACGGTAGTCATGTGACTCCCAAAAAGGCTCCTGCAGCAAAGGCTCATGGGACTCTTGCTTCCCACAGGGTGGTGCCCCCTGGTGTAGAGGTGCACAGCAGCTGCTGCTGATTTGCCGCGGGGCATGGCGGGAGTCACGTGACTCTGAGTATAGTGCCCCCTGCAGGGCATCCAGAGAACTGCTCCTCATTGGCCGGAGGGTCGTGTGGGAGTCATGTGGCCTCCAACATGGATCCCGCCACAAGGGTTCCTGGGAGACAGCCTGGGGTGAAGGCGCCCCCTGGTGCCTGCAGAAGCGTCTCCCGAGTTGCCATAAGGCCTCAGGAGGGTCACGTGACTCACAGGGCGCTGCCCCCTGCAGGGCCCCGGTGAAATCACGTGACCTCCCCGATGGCAGTCCCAGCAGGCAACCCCGAGGAGCAGCAGAGCCCCCCAGGGCCCTGCCCACCGGGGACGTGTCCAGCGGTGGCTCCTCCCCTCGGCACCGCCTCAAGCGCCATTGGACGAGGGGGTCATCCAGGGTGGAGCTGCAGGGGGCGGAGCCAAGCAGAGGCTTCGCCCTCTCCGGCGCGCGGGGGCGGGGCCTGAGCAGGGCCTGGCTGGTGGGGGAAGGAGAGGGTTGGGGAGGGGAGAGGAGCCCCGAAATGCTGGCCCTGCACTGACCCCGCGGGGCTGGCGGTCTCCGGAGGAATTTGAGGGGCTGCGGGACGCAGTTATGGGCAGAATGGGGGGTTCGGGACATCACCTGGGATCGGGTGGGATAGCTGGGGGTCCCCGAGGTGGTCCTGGGGAACAATGGGGCAAGGGAGGGAATTAGCAGGCACTCAGGGGCTAGGGGCGACATTAGGGGGTCTGGGGAGCATTTGGAGTCCGGGACAACACTGAGAGAACGGGGAGCTGACTGGGACCTGCAGGGGGCACTTGGAGATCCCGAGGGGCACTCGAGGCCGGGCTGCTCTCCCACCTTCTTTGCACCAGACGCTCCGTTCGCTGCTCCAGGCTGAGCCCCTGCAGGAGGTATGCGGGAAGTGACGCGGGGCCCTCCCGAGCCCTCAGATTCCCCTCCGGCATCCCCAAATCCCCGCCTCGGTCCCCTCCGGACCCCTCAGGCCTCACCCGCTCCATCGCCCGCGCTCTCCTTAGGTTTCGCCCCCGCGCTCCGAGCTCGGGCGCTGATTGGTTCAGGACGGAGACGGGCGGGCGCTGCGGCCAATGGGAGGCGGGGGAGGGGGAAGGCGGGAAGCGGCGGCGCCGAGGGCGGCGGGGGAGGGGAAGGGTCGGGTCCGCAGGAGCGCTCTGGGGATCCGCGGGGGGTTTGGGGCTCTCGGGGCACTGAGGGAGCCCTGGAGCATAAATGGGGGTCCCTGGAGGGATTTGGGGCTCTGGGGGAACTGAGGGAACCCTGGAGCATAAATGGGGGTCCCTGGAGGGGTTTGGGGCTCTGGGGCACTGAGGGAGCCCTGGAGCATAAATGGGGGTCCCTGGAGGGGTTTGGGGCTCTGGGGGCGCTGAAAGATGCCTTGGGATTTCTGGGGGTCACTGGGGAGGTTTTGAGGGTCTCAGAGAGGTTATTTGGGATGCCCAGGGAAAGGTTTGGGGTGGAGGGAGGCTGGTGTGGTTCTGGGCGTCATGGAAAGGACTTGGCGGTCCAGGAGGGTCAGGGGGCGCCCATATGGTTTGGGAGGCCCTCGGGGTGGGTAAGGTGGCAGAGAGCTGGGATCCCGCTGACAGAGACCCCCGGTCTCCCCCGTGGATCCCCCAAATCTCCCCAGGAACTCCAGACCCTCCCAAATCCCGACAGGACTCTCTCAGCTCCCCTTAGGTCTGTAAGCTCGTCCAAGGGAATGATAGCAAAATTGGCTGGCAAATAAACTTTCTAACACAATTTGAAGCATTGGAAAGCCAGCGTTCTTTATCTGCACGGGACACACTGAAGGATTTCTCCTTTAATCTGATGTGTGTGGTGAAACTTTGCCACAGGCTGTGGTCCTGGAGGGACCACAAACAGGTCTTTGGTGGTCATATTCGCTCAGTGCTTCCATATTACACGTGACCTTTCCTTGAACGTTTTCCTTGAGCATGTCAAGTCCCATAACTTGACAAAAACCCCACTACATTCCTCATTACCTGTGTGTCCACTGGCTCCAGCTGTGCTTGTGATCCTGTGTGCATACCTTTACATCCTTTCAGCTTTTAGTCTTTAAGCTCCTTCCAGCACCTTCAGGGCAACTGAAAATTTCTCTTCTTTGTGTAATTTATCAGGAGCCCCAAAACCCTTCCAGGGACCCCCATCTCCCCAGAGGGACCTTGTGGTTTGGGAGGTTCAGAGGGCTGAGGGGATGCCTGGGTAGATTTTGGGGATCCCCATGTGGTTTTGGGGGTCCCTGGATGGCTTTGGGGGTGGGGTCTCTGTTTCTGGACAGTTTTGAGGATCTCTGTGGGGTTCAGGGTTTCTCCATTTTTATGTCTTCATTTTAAGGCAAAAGTCAGCTTTTTCAGTCATTTGGGCCAGAATTTCCCATTTTCTGGAATTTCCTGCTGCGACTTGGGTCATTAGTTTTGGGTAAAAACCACCTGGATTTGGTCTGTCCCTGCACTGGTGTCACGGGGCCAGATGCTACCACGGGTGATACTCCCAGAGGTTCTGGGAGTTCAGGGAATTTGGGATGATTGCTGTGGGTCCCACCGCTCTCACGACATCCCTGTCACATCTGCCGAGATGTCCTGTGGGTTCCATTCCCATCATTTCCCATCCGTGACAGGATCCGGCTGCCAGCTCCCAAATTCCCTGGAACTGTGGGTCATGCCTCCCTGTCCCCTCCCCCCGCCCCCATCGAGAAATTCTGCTGAATCTGCCCAAATCTGCATGGTTTGCTGTGGCTTGGATATTTTTTATTTGGGTATAAAAGGAGTGACTTTGGGACAAACACTTTGTGTCTGCAGGGGCCCAGGAATTCAAGAGCCAAGGGACCAGTGAGTGGGGAAGAGTGGGGAGGCTTCATTCCCTATTTATTCCTGGTTTTCCTTATTGTTTGGTGATGGGCAGAAATTGAGGATTTTGTCTGCCCAAAAATCATATTTTTTTACCCTTTCCCTTCCCCAATTTAATGTCTTTTTCCCCCTTTTCCCCTCAAGTTTCATAATTTTAACCTTTTTTCATCCAAAAAATTGGGTTTTAACACTTCCTCCCCCCATTTAAAAATTTTTTTTGCCCATTTCCCCCCAGATCTCAGGGATTTGCCCTTTTTGTGCACTTTTCTCCCAAATTTCAGAATTTTTTTGCCCTCATCATGCCCAAAGTTTGGTGGGTTTTTTCTTCCCCCTTTTGAGGCCAAATTTAGTATTTGGGAGGGTTTGTGTGGGACAAAGTGAATGAAGGGTTTTCCTGGATGTTGAGCCCCATTTTGATCTGAGTCTGGGGGCAAAAACAGGGCAAAAAAATACCAATTTTGACTGAAACTGGGGGTGGGGGTGTGGGAAAAATTCATCCTTTCCGTGAAGTTTTAGTTTGGATTTGGTGGAAAGGGGGTACTGAGGTGGCATCAGGGGCAGGGGTTGGTGGGAGGGCTGTGTCAGCATTTTAACCCCATTTGGATGTGAATCTAGGTGATTTTAGTTCAAATTAATCTGGTTTTGGAGTGAATCTGATAGAGATGGAGACTGGTGTGGCCTCAAGGTGGGGGGAAAGATGGGGGGAGGGATGTTTAATCCCTGTTTAATTCCATTTTGACCAAAAGGGATTGGGGGAAAAAATATTTTGACCCAAAGGGGGAGAATTTCAGAAGAAAAACCATTTTGATGCAAACTTGGGGAATTTTGGACAAAACGTTTAGAGTTTGGAATGTTTGGGTTGGATTTGGGGGCCAAAATAAGCTCCAAGAGGTTTCTGTGGGGAGAAAAAAGGCATTTTGGGGTATTAAAAGGCATTTTGTGGTAATTTTGGGGTTATTTGAGGTTTCTGGAGACACCCCAGGGCTCACAAGGATTTTTCCCATAAAATAACAGTTTTTAGAGATTTTTGGTGTTTTTCTCAGGGGTGGCACAAGATGGGATCTGGTGGCTCCTCCTTCCCTTCTGTGGTGTGTAAAACCCCTATTTTCCACGAAAAATCCCCAGATTTCCTGGATTTTTTACTTATTTCCAGGCTTTTTAGCACAGAAGATGAAATCCTGAATCCCTGGGTTTGTTTTTGCCTGAAAAGTCTCTTCTTCCCTCATTTTGCATTTTTTGCCAACAAGCTCTCATCTGCAGATTTATTTTTTTTCAACCAAAAAACCCATTTTGAAGTTTTATAATCTTATTTTTTCATTAATGCCTCATTAATTTTCATGGAAAAATTCCCTTTTTCCTCACTTTCTACAGAAAAAAAAATAATAATAATATTAAATAGTGTAATTGAATAGTATAATATTGATTAATATTACAATAATTGCTTATTAATACTTACTTATATATTTACATGTGGATAAATTAATAATGTAATAGTACTATATGTATATAATAATGTATAATAGCTCCACTGTAATTATATAAAAAATACAATGTATGATCTACTCTGCTGTAATTATATTGTTATTATGATTATTCTTGATTTGCATGTTTCAGTAAAAGTTTCTGTGAAAATTCAGTGTAAAATTATTCAGAAGTTTATATGGATATACAAAAGATGTGAGCTATAAAAACACGTAAAATATTTTCTATTCATATATTAGTGCGTTTATTAATGTAGCACACGATATATTGTTATTATATATTATTATAGTTATTAAGAGATAATTGTAAACTATAATAGATATAAATTACTATAAATATAATTATATAATGCAATTAAAGAATATTTTACAATGTAATATGACAGTGTTGCACAATATATGTATGACATTATGTTATTGTATTATAATTTATTATAACTATGCCATTTATGGACATTATATTTAATAACATAATTATATATATAATTCTATTTTGTGTTACAATGTAATATCCGCTATCATACCTGTTATATTACATATAACATTATGTAATTACATATAATGATAGATTCTATTGCAATATAGTATAATATAATGGTATATTAATTCTATTCTGGTCTCTAATATTCTCTCTACCTTTGTAATTTTGCTCCTTACTGCTTATTTTTGCTTGATTTTTCCCATTTTTTCCCAAACAGTTTCTGTGAAAACAAGAAATACAATTATTTAAAATAATTATCTGTATAATTTTATAGAGAAAATATAAATCATCTACTGTTGTATATAATTATAAAGATAACATGTAAATTTATTTTCTGCTATGATTAATACTGAAATAAGTTCAATAGCCACAGCATTTATTATTATATTACTTTAATTATTTTTAATATTTATGGATTTGGATTAAATCTTTGCTGACCTTTCTATCAGGATTAAGTACAAAATAATAGAAAAAATACTACTTTTTATTTAAATGTAAGTATTGTATATCACAGTGTTATAATTAATAGATCTCTATAATAATAACATAGAAAACTATATAACTAAGTTATATAATGGATAACAAGGATAACAATACAAAATGTAATTGACATATTTTTACTGATATATGAGCCCTATGTTATTAATATTTTATCAATGTGCTAATAAGTAGTAATATACTAAAGTATATTAGAGAATGCCATTAATATATCATGAACACAGGGTATAATAATATAAATATCTAGTAATATTGTTGTCTTAAGGAATAGTATTTTATATAAATAATATTAGTTAATAATACAACCTTATTTCATGTTATTAACACATTGTTATATTTTAATAATTTGTTAATAGAATAGAAATGTTGCTTATTAACAAAACAAACTGTAAATACGATTTCTATTATGATTATATATAAAAATAGACTCTATAAATTGGACACTGCAGTCATATCTTTAATGTAATTTCAGTACAATTCCTACTGCAGAATAGGAAAATTGATATATAAACACATATCGAATTGATATAAAAATATAAAAGCCCCTTTTATATAACCCCCTTGGTTAATATAAAAATTAACCAAGGCCCCCTTTCTCCCCTGTTTTTCCAGCGCTCTCCAGTGGCAGCCTCCGGGACCGGGAGTTCCTGGCCGTGTTCCCACAGAAGGACAAAGAGTCCCCCGGCGCGTCCCTGCAGCTGCTGCTTGCCTCCTGTGGCCCTGCTGAGCCCCAGGTGTCAGCGGCGCTCTGCGGCGGCTCTGTCACCCAGAGCATCACCCTGAGGCCAGACGTCACTGTGCCCTTGCCCTCCCTGCTAACCTGGAACTCCCTGGAAGCCACAATTCCCATAGAACCTTGGTGCTCCAGGCCAGTGCTGACATCTCTGTGATGCCTGTCAGCACCAAGGGCTACACTGTGGGTGCCGCTGCCCTCCTGCCTATGGAGAGCCTGGGCACCAGATACTGTGTGGTGACACTGGCTGGGAACTACACTTAGGCCTGACTGAGCTTCTGGGGCCACTGGCACCACCACCATCGCTATCAGCATCACCACCACCACCACTTTCCACTATGCAGGGGCCACCTACATCCCTGTGGCCGTGCTCCGCCTGTTCCTGCAGCCCTGCCACAGCCCGCAGCTCCAGAGCAGCCGGGACTTCACTGGCACGGTTGTGGTGGCCGACACCCCTGTGGCCGTCCTCAGTGGCCACAGCTGTGCCAAGGTGTCTGCTGGCTTTGACTTCGTGGAGGAGCAGCTCCTCCCAATGACTGTGTGGGAGAGGAGCTGCGTGATGCCACCCAACCACTGCAGGCAGAGGTTGACTTCATTTATGTTTGAAGACAGCACCATCACCTACAACACTGGGAGTGGGAATGCCACTGTGGCCATGGCGGCAGGGGAGGTGCAGACATTCGTGGTGAACCATAACTCCCACCTGTACATCAGCGCAGTGCTGGCAGTGCAGGTGGTGTTTTTCTGCAGTGGGTCGTTTTGTCAGATGCCTTCCTCCTTGTTGTCACCGCCCACTGCACTGCGTTCTGCTTCAGCAGTGTGCCCAGCTATCCCAGTAGGTTCCAGCCGGGCTGCGCCTGATAGAAAAACATTTGATTTCATGGGAACATGTGCCTACACCTTGACCACCATCTGCAATCCTGATCCTGCCCTTCCTGCCTTCTCTGTTGAGGTCCAAAAGGAGGAAAAGGAGAACTCCAAAGTTTCCTCCACTGGGTCCATCACCAGTCACATAGACAACATCACTGTCACCACAGTCCTGTCAGAGAATGGGATAGTGAGGTGTCCTGGTTTAGGGCAAATTTGGGAGAAAACCTCCAAAGGGGGCCCCTAACAAAGCAAACCCACACGGCCCCTCCCCCCAACCTGTTCAGGAAGGATTCCTCAGAGAGAAGTGGGAAGAAACTGTTTATTTAACAGGCAAAGCACTCCCCAGCACAGAAAATGAACAATACCGGATGACAGAACTCATTCACTGCTCTGAAGAGATGACAAATTCAGAACGTCTCTCCAGTGGGTAGTCGCTCTGTTATCAGTTCCTTTGGCGCTGGGAAAGGCTGCAGAGTGGGCCCTGGCAGGCTGCAAAATGTTCTCGGTGTTTCCCTGGGTGCCGGTCTGGAGCAGGTTCAAATGGTTCCAAGAAGAGGGAAAGAAAAACAGTCCATGGAAAGCTCAGACTGCCTCAGCTAGCTAAACTAACTAACTAAAAAGCAAAAGGAGCGCAGTGTTCTGCCCCATCCATGCCCAGACATCAACAGTCCAGCCGAATGTGGAGGAGTGAGTGAGGCTATTAACAAAAACTCTGTGCTTTTTCTCCCCGCCTTTGCTCTGAGAGCCAGTTTTGAAGGCACAGAATAGAATATCCATAAACAGAACACATGATTGGGGATACAAGCATCATAAAGTCACCCTAGGACATAAGGGTAAGCAAGAATCAAGTAATTATTTAAAAATTTTGCTGCAATTACATATTTAGCAATGATCTAGAGGGTCTTTTCCTAAATAATTCCAGGATTTGCTGGTGTGTAGGCAACCCTTGTATGAAGGTACCCCAAATCTTCTTAGACCCATGTATGGCCCAATTTTGGTGGATTTTGGTTGTTTTGATGATTGTTGTTGTCCTCCAGATGAGCAGCCACCACTCGCGCCTCCCCATGTCCCTCTCCCATGGGAAGATCCACGTCTACCAATCCATGTTGATCCAATCAAATTTCAAGCTGAAGGTGAAATCTCTACAACTGAGATGATCATGTAGTGATCAAACTTCTGGCTGCTCTTTCTGGGAAAGTCTGTGGAATGTGCAGGAACAACAGGGACCTCTGGGATGATGCTCTCCCTTCTGATGGTAAACAGGCGTGGGATATTGTGGAGTTTGGGCGGAGCTGGAAGGTGACCAGTGAGAGTGGCCGCTGCCAGGACACCCGCGATGGGGAGTGTGAGCTGTGCGGATGGAACCAGGCGGTGACATACAAGGCAGAGACCTGGCGTGGGAAGTCGTCCCGACATTCTGGGCAATTCTGGTCATGCCATGACACTATCAGTCCCAATATGTACATGAAGAACTGTATGTACGACCTGTGTGCCAGTGAGGGGCATCGTGATGCACTGTGCCACGCCTTCGAGATCTGTGCTGATGACTGCCAGGAGGAGGGGATCGATCCATGTTTCTGGTTGGAGGAAGCAGGGGGATGTGATGGTTGGGTGAAAATATTCCTTGGGGTGGGCGGAGCCTAATTAATGTGGGACTAAAGATCCATGGGGTCATGGGCTGGGAAAGGCTATGGCAGCAGATCCAAGCAGGAAATCCATGGAAGTTCAAGGAGATTCCAGGAAGTCCATGTAGAAAGTCCACAAAGTCCATGGAGTCTCTAGAAAGTCTGAGCAGGAAGTCCAGGAAATCCGCAGTGACTCCAGAAAGTCCAGGTAGAGCATCCAGGAAGTCTATGGAGACTTCAGAAAATCAATGGAGGCTCCATAAAATCCATGGAGACTCCAAGGTATCTGTACAGACAGTCAAAGAAGTGTGTCCCACTATGTGCCACCCCACCGTGACCGCTGTCTCCCTCCCTGTTCAGCGCTCACTTGCCCGCCCAACAGCACCTGCAGCACCTGCAGCCTCGCCTGCCTCCCTACCTGCAACATCCCCGCTGTGTCATCCAGCTGTGCCGCTGTCACCACCTGCGTGGGCATCTGCGTGTGCCACGAGGGCCTTGTCCTTGATGCCAGCACCTGAACTGCCCGCTCTGAATGTGGCTGTGTCTTTTGGGGTCTCGTCTATGGCCTTAGCGAGGAATTTTGAGGTGACCTCACTTGTACCCAAGGCTGTGTGTGTGATGCGGAGCAGCGGCAGGCAGTGTGCCGGGATTCTGGTTGCGGCACTGAGGAGGGATGCCGGGTGGAGAAGGGGATCCAGGATTGTTATCCCAAAATTTTTGGGGTCTGCACTGCTGTTGGAGCCACCTCAACATCCCCGCTGTGTCATCCAGCTGTGCCGCTGTCACCACCTGCGTGGGCATCTGCGTGTGCCACGAGGGCCTTGTCCTTGGTGCCAACACCTGAACTGCCCGCTCTGAATGTGGCTGTGTCTTTGGGGGTCTCGTCTACGGCCTTGGCGAGGAATTTTGAGGTGACCTCACTTGTACCCAAGGCTGTGTGTGTGATGCGGAGCAGCGGCAGGCAGTGTGCCGGGATTCTGGTTGCGGCACTGAGGAGGGATGCCGGGTGGAGAAGGGGATCCAGGATTGTTATCCCAAAATTTTTGGGGTCTGCACTGCTGTTGGAGCCACCCCCTATGAGATCTTTGATGAAAGAAGGTTCATCTTCCAGGGGATGTGTGTCTTACCTGTTGGTAGGGTTGTGTGTGGACACCCAAAATTTGGTGGGGTTCCAGGTGTTGGTGCAGAATGGCCACCGGAGTCACAACCTCATGTCGTCCATCGCTGTGGTGACAGTCAAAGTCTACAACAAAACCATCAGCATCAGCAAAGAACACCCTGGAAAAATCATGGTGAGTGATTTGGGAAGTGGTCCTTTATCTTTTCACTGCATTCTCCACCTCATCCCAAACTAAACCCAAACCTCATTGCATTAACTAATGGTTGAATCTGAAATGTAATTAAATCAGCATAATTGGGGTGCTCTGGCTGCTGAAAACAGAATTGGAATTTCCCATCAGACCCAAATGTTACCAATTTTTATGGTTTTCTTCCCAGATCGATGAGTGGTTGGTCAGCTTCCTCACGGGACTTGGACCTTCTCATACTCTTAAATCCCAAATATAATAAAATCCAAAATTTAATTAAATTGAAGAAGTTTGGTTGCTCTGGCAGTTGAAAATAGTTGGAATTTAGCATCAGACTACAAATTTGTTCACTCTGTATGGTTTTCTCCCCAGACTGATGAGCAGTTGGTTGCGGTGGTGCGGCAGAAGCTGCTGAAGCCACAGCCTTCCCAAGACCATCTCCTCTAGGAAGGGATAGCCCAGCCAGCACCAGATGCTCACATCACCAGATGATATCTTGCAGGTCAGTGGAAAAAGCAGGCAGGAGGGGTTCTTTGTATAGAGTTCCAGTGGTAGCTTATTGCACCTACATACTGAAGAGTCCAGGAACAAAGAACAAAGGCAGATCCAGGGTTTTATGTGGAACAAGGGAGGAGGAGCATCAGGTCTGAGGGCCAGTGGGTAGAGGGACCAGGGATGGTGCAAAGGTGGGGTTACAGGGGACAACCAACTGGGAATCAGGGGAGGAGTAGTAAGGAATGGGGATGAATGGGATAAATGTGAGTGAGGAACATTCTGGAACTGGGGAGGAGAACAGGAGTGATGTAAGTGGGATCATTAACATAACAAGGCAAGGAACTGTGGGAGAGCATATCACTGGGTCGCCCAGTCTTAAAGATGAGTGTCTTCCCAGAGCATCCCAGTCTCAGCATCCTCTTCATTTCCTGGGATGCAACAGTTGGTCAGCCTCCCTTATCACCACAGTGAAAGGAAGATTGTTGTCTATCGAAATGGGCAGGTGGTAGAGACCAATTTTGGCTTATTGTCACCTACAACTGGCACAGCCACATCACTGCCAAATGGCTTTGCCAACCCCTGTGTGGGCTTTGTAGGAACTGCATTGGTGCTGCCAGCACACAACATGATGATGAGGAACAACCACGTGACATCAGACCCAGATGCCTTTGGGAGCAGCTGGAAGGTCACAGATGTCCCAGGATGTGGTGAGAGGTAAACAGTGGAATATTCCAGCACTCTTGCACCTTCCTGGCTGCAGCAGGAAGTCTCTGGGATGGGGAGTGAAATTATTTTGGAAGTGGATGGACCCTTTAGAGCATGTCATGGTCATGTTGATGGCCACCAGTACTTCCAGAGCTGCATCCATGATTCCTGCCTGTTCCCTGATCAGGAAGAAGGGATGTGTGCAATCATCGCCCTCTACACCACCACATGCCAGGATGCTGGTGTGTCCATTGGGAGGTGGAGGACAGATAATTTCTGCTGTAAGTTGGGACAATGGGAGGGTTTTTCCTTCAGCAGTATCCAAAGGATCCTCAAGTCTGCTCCAAATGCATGTATGAACAACCCAGAGGTGCGTGGGAATCCCAGCCAAAGTCTTGGTTGATCCCATAATCCACCCAACATAAACCCTTCCTAAGGAAGAAGTTGTCTCATCTGGAATAATTTAGCCCCTCAAAATCTGTGATTTCCTGGTGTTGGCTACAAAGTGGATGATTTAGAGGGAGAACCACCAAAAAATGCACCAAAAATAGTGGGACTGGGTTAAAGGGATCCAGCCTGGAGGTCAATTGAGTCCACAGGACCCAGTGTGGAGCGATCCCATTCTTTCAGGGGGTGCTACATTTTTCTCCATAAAAATGTGAGAAATTGGGTGGTTTAGTGGCAAAAATTCTCACTATAATGGGCTGGGATATTCCTTATGGATGATCATTGGATCATCATCAGATAATCATTGGATCGTTGTTTGACAATGTCCCTTATCACATGCACAGGGATGAAAACTGAGAGTTTGCCATGGGCTAAAAAGCTCTGTATTTGGTGAAGTTTGCACTTGAATTCCAGGAAACTTCCAGTATTTGGCTTGGAATTTCCTGGTTCCTCATGAATCCCTTTGTCTCCTGGCAGGTATTCCCTGTCCTTCCAACAGCTCTTATGAGCTCTACTCCCACACCTGCCAGCACACCTGAGGCGCTGCCACATGCCAAGAGCAGTGCTGCGAGGGCTGCACGTGTCAGGATGGCTTCATGCTCAGCAGCAACAAGTACGTCCCATGTCCCACTGTGGCTGCAGCCACCACGGAGTCTACCACAAAGGGTGGGAGACATTCTACCCCACAGAGCAGGAAATATGCCAGTGCCTCTGGTGGCATGTTGGTATGGAATCGTGTCCTGCCAGGATGAATAGTAGTTTTGCCACAGTAGCATATACAGAAGGCATTAACCTGAGGCCATGGGAAAGAGGATACTGGGGGGGGGGGAGCACCCAGCCAGGTCATGGTGAGAAGAGTGGGGTCATGGGAGTCAGTGTGCTAATAGAACTATGCTGTATTTGGTCAGATTTGTGGTTCTTGTTCTCAGTTGGTTCAGTGCCTGGTACATATAAAGTCATGTTCTGAGTTCGCATTCGTGACTGGACCCTTGCCCTCAAAAGACCCCTGTAGCTGCTTGTGTTCGCCATGCCACCCCTGGGTCTTTGGAATCTTGTCCCCGTACTCTGCGGTTTCCATGTTTGTTTTTATTGTTATTAAATCTTTTATTTTCTGGGCAAGGCCATCTTTCCCGTCCCTTATTTTGCCAGCTCCCTCCGGCCAAGTTGAACAAGGGGTCACAGCGAGCCCAAGACTGTGATGCTTTGGAGAGCCAAAACAACTTCCTGTCCTGATGGTGGCCATGGCAGGGTCATCAGTGGTGTCTTCGTGTCCTTCGCAGGTGTCCAGTACCTGTGTGGCCATGGGTGACAGCACCTGTGACCTTTGATGGGATGGCCTTCACCATCACTGGTACTTGCTCCTGTGTCCTCACCCAGACTTGCATAGGTGACAACATGACATCATTTACTGTCACAATCTAGAAGGAGGCACAGCAGAAGGGGAAGGTCCCCAGGATCCAAGCATTGTCTGTGGAAATCTATGGGGTCACCTTGACCTAGAAACAAGGAAAGGGGACAGGTGGCATGGTAAGGTGGCATTTTATGTTCCAAATCTCATGGGATCCCTCCCAGATTTGGTTTCCTTGATGGAAGGGACACCTCAGCCTGTCTCCAATCCCAGTGCATACTCCTCCTAACTTTTCTTTCTAAGCAAGATCTGTAAATGCATTAAAACTGGTCAGAAGGTGTTTTCCTCAAATTTTTGGTCCCAGCTCCTCCCTGGAGGACTTAGAATGATAGAAGGCAGTTTTGCTGTCTTTCATTCCTTTCCCATGTTTGTAGGCATTTATGTCTCTTCTCCCTGCACTGTTTTCCTTCTTTTCCCTCTTTATGTCCTTACCTGTATTTTCCTGCCATTTTTTCCTTTCTTTCCCATTGTTCTGCATTTATTTGTGTTTTCATGGCATTTGCTTTTTTTCCTGGTTTAATGGATTTACTATTTTAAATTAGTTTTCCCCCTTTCTCCCCTATTTTTCTATTTATTTCCTGTATTTTCCCTATTTTTCATGTATTTATGCTTTTCACCAGCATTTTTCCCCTTCCCCCCACCCCGCTATTTTCATGTTCTCTGTTCCTCACATTTTTATATTTTTTCCCCTATCTTTAGGCAATTACATCCTATTTTTTGCCTATATTTCTCCCTAATTTGTGCAGTTCCATTTCCTTTCCTGCGTTTCCCCTATTTGTCCTGCATTTATGCTTTTTCCCTGTATTTTTCTCTACTTTTATTCATTTATGTTTTTTCTTCCTGTGTTTTTCCCCTTTTCCCTATTTTTATGCACTTATGTCCTTTTTTCCAGACTACTTCTTTTTGTCTCCTATTTTCATTGATTTCCCTTTCTCCCTTCTCCCTCCCCACAGCCCCATGAGATGCTTTTCTGGGATCACTGCCAGTACCGTTGCACCTGTGTCCTTGGCCAGGGCCTTACCTGCCGTGACCATGCTTGCAAGGAGGATAAACCCTGTGAAATCTGGGAAGGGGTCTTGGGATACATCAGTAAAAGTGAGGGAAAATGGGGGAAAAGGGGGTTTTAGAGGGAGATCAGATCCAGGGATGACTGGGGGGTTGATTTAGTGGGGAACAGTGAAGGGGAGATGGAGGGAACAGAATCCTATCTCTGGCACTAATGGTCAGGCATGGGATGATTCTTCCCATGGTTGCTCCCATCTGGTGGCTTCTCCCATGGTTTCTTGCATGTTTTTTTCCCTATCCTATGATTTTTCCCATGGTTCTCCCATGGTTCTTCCCATTCCATGGCTTCTTTCATCTCATGATTTCTCCAATCCCATGATTCTTGCCATGGTTTCTCCCATTCCACAGCTTCTTCTATGGCCTTTTCTATGTTCTTTTCCCATCCCATGGTTTTTTTCATTGTTTTTCCCAGTGTTTTTTTCCCATACTCTTTCCTGTGGTTTTCCATCCAATGATTTCTCCCGTAGTTCATTCCATCGTTGGTCCCATAGTTTCTTCCATCCTGTGATTTTTCCTATTCCGTGGTCTTTCCCATGTCGTAGTTTCCTCTATCCCATGACGTCCCCCACTTTTTCCCCATCCTTTTGCCCAACCCATGGCTTCCCCCAGTGTTTATCTCCTGTTTCACCCAGCCCGTGGCTCATCCTGCTTTCCCCTCCCAGACCCCTCCAAGTCCCTGCGCTGCCGCCCCAAGGAGCGCTGCCGTCCCTGTGGTGCCCAATCCCGCTGTGTCCCAGCCCTGGCTGCCACATGCTGGGCATGGGGTGAC
Source organism: Montifringilla adamsi (assembly GCA_017590115.1). Taxonomy (NCBI): domain Eukaryota; kingdom Metazoa; phylum Chordata; class Aves; order Passeriformes; family Passeridae; genus Montifringilla; species Montifringilla adamsi. The sequence continues at coordinate 16,824 of JAGGNK010009026.1, read as the reverse complement.
CCACACTTCCGCACCTTCAACAGCCTTGGCGTTGACTTCCAAGGAACCTGCACCATGACCAAATCCCATGGGCATGACCCTGGGCTGGTGCCCTTCAGGGTCAAGGGCGAGAACGCCATCTGTGGTGGGATCCAGTCCGTGTCCTATGTTGTGGACGTTCTCAGAAAGAAACAGGTAGTTTCCCAGGCATTGTCCTGGGGAAATTGTGAGAAGCTCAGAGAATGGTCTACCCACATGGGACAGGTGTCCTGCTCTGCACTGACTTTGGCATCATTGTCCACTGTGACCTCGTCCAGCACGTGATGGTCACGGTCCCCCAGACCTACATGGGGCACTTGGTGGCCTCTGCGGCAATGACAATGGCCAAAAAAAAAAGTAATGATGATTTCCAGCTTTCCAGTGGCCAGCTGGCTCCAGATGCAACAGGCTTTGGATCCGCATGGAAAACAACAGATACACCTTGCGATGACACCGGTCCCAAGGATGCGTGTCCCACCTGCACAGAGGAGAAAGTGGCAGTCCTCCAAAAACCCAACTACTGTGGCCTCCTCACGGCCCCTGAAGGTCCCTTTGGCTCCTGCCATCGCATCACTGACCCCATCCCATATTCCCAATCCTGCATCCATGACTTCTGTATGAGGGGAGGGGACACAGATGTCCTGTGCCAGAGTATCCACAGCTACGTCACTGCATGCCAAGATGCCAGAGTCACTGGGGGCCTTGGAGGACACCATCCATTTGCTGTGAGTTTGGGAGGGCACAGGGACAAATGTCCCCTGTTTGGGGTTGGGAAGATCTCCAGGTGATCCTGGAGTTTGGCGGGGCCCAGGTGGGGAATGTTCTCTGTTTGGGTTTGGGTGACAGTGGTGACACACAGGACGTGGGATGATGGTGATGGGATGAGCTTTAAGGTCCCTTCCAATCCAACTCAATACATGAGTCCATGAAAACTCCAGCCCTCGCCTGCCTGGCCAACAGCATCTACACCCTTCTCACCCACGCCTGTGCCAATACCTGCACTGGAAATACCACGACCTGTCCGCAAACCTGCACGGAGGGCTGCCAATGCCATTAGGGCCACGTCTTTGAAGGACAGGGATACATTCCCAAGGAGAAGTGCAGGTGCTTCAGGGATGGAGAATGATAGAAGGCAGTTTTGCTGTCTTTCTTTACCATATTTGTAGGCATTTATGTCTCTTCTCCCTGCATTGTTTTCCTTCTTTTCCCTCTTTTATGTCCTTACCTGTATTTTTCCTGCCGTTTTTTCCTTTGTTTCCTATTGTTCTGCATTTATCTCTGTTTTCATGGCATTTGCTTTTTTCCCTGGTTTAATGGATTTACTATTTTAAATTAGTTTTCCCCCTTTCTCCCCTATTTTTCTATTTATTTCCTGTATTTTCCCTATTTTTCATGTATTTATGCTTTTCACCAGCATTTTTCCCCTTCCCTCCACCCCGCTATTTTCATGTTGTCTATTCCTCACATTTTTATCTTTCCCCCCCTATCTTTAGGCAGTTACATCCTTTTTTTTTGCCTGTATTTCTCCCTAATTTGTGCAGTTCCATTTCCTTTCCTGCGTTTCCCCTATTTGTCCTGCATTTATGCTTTTTCCCTGTATTTTTCTCTACTTTTATTCATTTATGTTTTTTCTTCCTGTGTTTTTCCCCTTTTCCCTATTTTTATGCATTTACATCCTTTTCCCTTGTATTTCATTCATTATTTTCCCTATTTTTCTGCACTTATGTCCTTTTTTCCTGACTATTTCTTTTTAAGAACCAGTCAGGTTCTGGGTGAACGATGTTGCTTATAAAAACGTGAAGTTTTGTAATAAGTGAGCTTTTATGCCTTCTGAAAATGCAAGTTGTGTTGCTGTCACTCCCATTCCTGGCTCAATGGTGACATCTGGTGACCCTCATGGAATTGCAGGACAGAAGGGATGTTTCGAACCTCCTCACCGGGAGACACCGCGGCGGCCCGGCAGTCCCCTCACAAGTGGACACCCTCTGTCCTCCTCGAGAGGTAACAGTGACTTCTCCCCGCGTCTTCCTGGAGAAGATCTGTCCCTCTGTGACCACGGGTAGTGGCCCGAATAGCCTAAGAGCTGGGCTAGGAACGGCTTTTCCCAACATAGCAACTGCCTGCATCCCAGGGTAGGCTTGCAGGCTGTTGGGAAGAGTTTCCTTTGTCATGGGCAATCAGCTTTCTACAGAAGAAAATGTAGTTCTTTCTGTGTGGAGAGATACGATACCTCATATGGGAATTTCTGTGTTGGATGGCTCCCTCCACACCTTACTAGCCTGGGCTAAGTCTCCTGACTTCCCAGTAGAAGTGAAAACTGCATTTAATCCACAGACTCCGGACACACTAGGTGATTGTCTGTGGGATGAGGTCATCAAGGGAGATACGACTGCACCCCGTAGTAGCTACCCAGATTAGTAGCTACCCTGATTAATAGCTGCCCAGACTCTAAAGCTCTGGGTCCGGCCTCCAGAGCTTTACGAGGCCAGATGCCAAGGGAAAGTGAAGTGAAAATGGGGACCTCAGAAAGCGAAGATGCTGTCTCTGAGGGCACCAACACCCTGGGGGCCAGAGAGGCGGGCTGGGCAGCTGCTGGCTCTTCCCCGGCTCCATGCGGACCCGCGGGAGACGGGGGTCTCCCGTGCAATCTGTCTCTCACCTAGAGATTGTGTTCCGCCGAAATAGCCTCATCTTCATGATTACATAAAGTCAAGATAGCTTTCGCCGGCGACGCAGCCACCGACAAGTCCAGGAGCCGTGTTCCGATCGCACCTGATGGAATGCCTCCCCCTAATTCGCTCCGGCTCCTGCTCCCCCAGCGCTGCACGAGGTGGCAGGAATGTCCCTGCCACAGCTATGTGCCCCTTGGGCTCCTGCATTGCCACATATGGAGCCTGCATAAATGCACTGGCCGGAGCCCGGCATCGCCAGCGCCCGCCGGTGCTCCTTTGCTCCAGCTGACATGGCATCCCCTGCTGGCTGTCCCCCCTTCTTCTGCGGCGCAGGCACAGACGACAGCGGCAGAGCCTTTTCTATCGTCAAATGATGCAACAGGAGCCGTGATCTTTTCCGTCCTCCCGCCTTCATCTGCGGAACTGGTGCAGCTGCCTTCTCCTCCCCCCTGTGCGGCGTGTGAATGGGCTGACTTGGTGTCTTTTGCAGTTCTACCACCACAGCCTGCGCTGCAGCCATGGCCGGGGCCCCGCCGCAGCTCGCTGCTGTGACTGCTGCTGTGCCGCAGCTTGTGGCTGCACCCTCCACCGCGCCACCGCCAGCGTCTGGCTTCTCCGCCCTAGGGCTTGCAACCAGCCCCTCTGCTCCGCAGCTTGCAGCCGCTTCCTCCGCTTTGGTGCCTCCGGCCAACCCGCCGTCCTCTGCTGCCCGCAGGCTGTCCCGCCCGCTGCCGTCCCAGGATGCCGACAGTGACAGCAGCGAGCAGCAACAGCCTGCCCCACAACGGGGCCGTGCCCTGGCAGTGGAACGCCGGCACCGATAAGCCGCAGCGCTGTCCCAGAGCCATGTCTGGACGTTGCACCGTGTTTGGGAATTAGTTAAGTTGCGGCCTTTAGAGAATGGAGATTGGGACCGGATAGAGAAGGTGGGGATGCCCAGGGGTGGACTTATCAGCTCAGCAAATCTGGAGGAAGGAGCCGTAAATGACAGTCAAGTAGTTCTCAGGAGGAGACACAGATGGATCAGGTGGCAGCGCTCCGCCACAAAGGGGAGTCCAAGCCTTTCCCGTGTATAAAGCTGTCCCAAACACAGGACAAGCTGACAGGCACGATGTCATTCCCTGGCAGGTTGTCCAAGATTTGCGAGATAAGGTAGTGAAATGTGGCCTTGGTTCTACACAAGTTATGCAAATTATCAGAGTGCTAAACACTGACCTGCTTGCTCCATTTGATATTAAACATGTAGCTCAAATATTGTTCCAACCTGTGCAATTTAAAGTTTTTCAGGACAATTGGAGATCACTCAAAGAGTACCAGCAGAGAACATGTGATTGCCTCAGACTGATCCTAAATACTACATGGGGATGGATGCTCTCCTGGGGGAAAGTGCCTTTTCTAATCCTGATCTTCAGGCTACCTGGGACCCTGCCATTCTTGAACAGAGTCAAAAGGTAGGCTTTGTAGCATTGTTATAAACTATAGAAATGGCCTCTCTCTAGCCATGATATATGAAAATAACTGAAGGAATGAAAGAACCGTTTCTAGCATTTGTTGATAAAATTGCAGCAGCCCTGGAGAAGCAGGTTGAGGATGATAATTTGAGGCAGATTTTATGTAAACAGTTAGCAAGGGACAACGCAAACGACGACTGCTGGAAGATCACAGATGCTCTTCCAGGTAACCCAGTGCTAACAGACATGGTCCAAGCATGTTCTAAAGTAGGTTCTGTAGAGTACAAAATGTCTGTTCTGGCTGCTGCCTTACATCCAGGCCAGATATCCTCGGGATGGACAACAGAAACAGAGGAAAAGGGCAAGCAAAAACAGGGAACACAGAAAGCAGAAGTAGAAGGGAACGAATACTAATTTCTTGTGCTCTAAGTGTGCAAAGGCAGGTCATTTTGCAAACCAATGTAAGTCTAAATACCATGCCAGTTCAGCTGTTGGTACGTCTGGGAAACGGGAAGATGAGTGTACAGGGGAACTGTGTTCTGACACAAGTGATTCTTCAGGGCATGGTACCAGCACAGGCTTATTCAGCCAGCTCAGGGGCAGCAACCAGAGTTCAGCCAGGCTGGATGCACACACCACAGCAACAGTCATCTTAGAATCTTGTCGTGTATATAAGGTTCCTCTGGATGCATTTGGACCTTTGGGTCAAGGACTGAGTGCACTGCTTCTGGGAAGATCTAGTGCCACCCTTCAAGGAATCATTGTGCACCCAGAGTTATTGACTCTGACTTTACAGGTCAAATTTGTGCCATGGTTTCCACGCCCACCCCCCCGGCACTATTCTGGCAGGGACTCGTATTGCTCAACTTGTTAGCTTTTCACTCATGTGTCCCCAGGGCTGCCCAGCAGACTCGAGGAAATGGCAGCTTCAGATCCACAGGACTGCCACAAGTCTTCTGGACTGCAGATGTTTCTGCTCAGCGGCCGCAGATGACACGTACCATGATTCTATGGGATGCCACCCCGCCTCAGATCCAACTTTGAGGTTTGATTGACACAGGAGCTGGTGTAACAGTCATCCCCTTCTCTGTGTGGCCTCCTACGTGGCCTTTGGATTCTATGGGTCCAGCCATCGAAGGGTTGGGGGTTGCAATGCAGAGCTTTATAAGTCAACGGTCTGTGTTGATCAAAAACATAGACAGGCAGGTGGCTACAGTTCAGCCTTATGTCACTGCAGCTCAAATCAGTCTCTGGGGGTGGGATGCATTGGCAGCCTGGGGGATACGAACTGGGACGCATTTTTAATTGGGGTCACTGTGATGAAGGGTGAAAAGTATCCTATGCTGCCTTTACGGTGGTTAGTGAGCAGACCCATCTGGGAGAACCAGTGGCCCCTGACAAAGGAAAACTTGGTCGCTATTCTTCATTAATTGGTTCAGGAACAACTTCAGCAGGGACATATTCAGCCTTATACTAATCCCTGGAATACTCCTGTCTTTGCGGTAAAGAAAAAATCTGGGAAATGGAGGCTGTTACAGAACGTCCAGAAAATTAATACAGTGATGGAAAGTATGGGGGCACTGCAGCCCTCACCCACCACGCTCCTCACTGCATGGGAAGTTTTGATAATTGATTTAAAGGATTGTTTTTTCACAATTCCTTTGCATCCTGATGACAAACCAAAGTTTGCCTTTACTGCACCTGCAATTAACAATGCTGAACCTGTGCAGCGATATCAATGGTAAGTTTTGCCACAAGGCTGTAGAAACATCCCAACTATTTGTCAGTGGTATGTGGCTCAGGCCTTGTCTGGAGTCTGCAAGCAGTTTCCTGAAGCACATTGCTATCATTACATGGACGACATCCTGGTGGCAGCATCCACCCAGGATAAATTGCTGAGGATACAGCCTCAGCTGTTTGCTGCTCTTTATTCTTATGGGCTACAAGGGACTCCGGAAAAGGTTCAACAGCATCCTCCCTGGAAATATTTAGGAGTCAAAATTCTGGATCAAACCACTCAGTATCAAGAGGTGCAGTTCGTGGATTCTATTATTAAGACTCTGAATGATGCCCAGAAGTTGCTGGGTGTCATCAGTTAGTTGCATCCTTATTTGGGGCTAACCATGAAACAATTGTCCCCGCTTGTGGGATCTCAGCACACCACTGTGGATGTGGATATAATATTCTAAGGGGAAACCCTGACCTGAGATCACCTCAAAAATTTACTCCCGAGGTGCAACGAGCAGTGGAGGAAGTCCAACAAGCTGTTTCTGCTGGTCAGGTTTATGGAGTAGATCCTTCCATTGATATCACTGTTTTCATTACCAAACCAGATTTTCATCCTACAGGTAACATTGGCCAATGGAGTGACAAATGGTCTGATCCCTTGCACATTTTGGAAGGGGTCTTCTTGCCCCTTCAACCAGAAAAGACAGCACCCATGTTGTTTGAATTAATGGCTCATTTGATAATCAAATGCCATCAACAGTGTTTGCAATTAATGGCAACTGATCACACAAAAATTATTGTCCTGGTAGAGCAGGAAGCCTTTGAATGGAGCTTCATTAACAGCGCTCCTTTGCAAAGTGCACTGCAAAACTTTTCAGGGCAGATTGCCTGTCATCTACCCAGTCATAAGTTATTGCAGTTGGCAAAATCAACTAGTCTGTCTTTGCAGCTAAAAAATAGTCGGGTGCCCATGCAAGGCCCTGCCACCTTCACTGACAGCTCCGGAAAAATGGGGAAAGCCATTGTTACTTGGAAAGATGAATCTGGGTGGCAAGTGCTAGAAGGCCACGAGTCAGGCAGGCTTGACCCAATTGCTTGAGTTAAAGGATGTGGCCATGGCATTCCAGAAATTTTCTCAGGTACCTCTGATCTTGGTCACTGATTCTGCCTATGTCACAGACATAGCCAAACGTTTGGATTATTCACCTCTGAAAGAGGTCAATAACACAGTTTTGTTTCACTTATTGAAAGCTTTGTGGTGCAATTCAGAGTTCATTCATATTACATCTTGCACATTTGGAGTCTCACCAATTTACCAGGTTTCATAACAGAAGGCAATGCCAGGGCTGACAGGTTAGCTAACCCTGCGTGGGTAGCTCCTCAGCCTGACAAGATTGCACAAGCCAAAGCATCGCATGATTTTTTCCATCAAAGCACACATACCCTGCAGAAACAATTTCAGTTAACACCAACTGAGGCTTGTCAGTTGACAGCTTGACACTGTCAGTTCTTTTGCTGACTGTCATGGCCTTGCTGCACCTTTAGCGGCGGGGGTGAAAAGCCTTGCAGCTTTGGCAAACAGATCTTACTCATATTGCCAAGTTTGGCCGACTTAAGCATGTGCATGTGTCTATTGACACTTTCTCTGCTATGTGGGCATCTGCTCATACTGGAAAAAAGGGTTATGACATGATTTCCCACTGGAGGATGGCATTTGCGATGTTGGGTATACCTTCTTCTGTGAAAACTGATAATGGCCCTGCCTACATCTCGCAGAAGACACGGCAGTTTTTGGCTTATGGGGAGTCTCACACAAACTCCGTATTCCACATTCTCCAACTGGTGAAGCCATTGTTGAATGCGCTCATGTTCTGGAAAAAAGCATGTTCTGGAAAAACAAAAATGGGGAAACCCTGCACAGTTAGTTGGAAAAAGCTCTCTATACAATCAGTCATCTTACAGTGCCACAAAATTCAAACAATCCTGTCATTTTAAATAATTTTCTCTCATTATCATATCTCATCTCATCATATCTCAGTCTTCAGGCGAGACACACCTGCCTCAAGCAAAAGTCTGGATACTGGACCTAACCATGAATAAGTGGGAGGGCCCGTGCAACCTCATCACTTGTGGTTGTGGGTATGCATGCATTTCCACAGATACTGGGGTACGGTGGGTACCTGCAAGGTGTGTTTGCCATGATTTGTGACACCAAAACCAGAATGCGGCCAACAGGCAACCTTCTAAGGATGATCAAGATGCCGACCATTAATAAGATGGCCCTTCTATGAGTGGGGAATGAACATTCTATCTTTTCTTTGTTTCTGGAAAAGGGTTGTTGACAAGTTAGACTGCCAGTTTTTTAAGCAGACTAACCATGCTTTGTTACTGTATTAGAATTAGTAAATTATTTTTTAGAATTAATAGTTGATTTCTTGTAAGAAGGAACAAGACTTGATGTTGGTAAAAGGATGGGATTGCAGAGAATTCAGTGGTATATGCTGGAAATCTCTCTGAGTCATTCTGAGTTAGCGTCTGATTGAGGTTCTGACTGACAACCGATAAACCTCTTGAGCTGTGTTTTTTTCTCCTTTCTGCAAGGGGCCCTGCAGAGGATCACAAACGCTGCCTTCGCCTTTAAACAAAAAGGGGCAATTGTGGACATTGTCAGAGAGAAACAGAATGTTTCCCAGGCATCATCCTGGGGAAATTGTGAGAAGCTCAGAGAAAAGAATTAAAACAATTCTTATCTTGGTCTCTGCAGCTGGTGTTTGTGAACATGTGGAACGTGTTATACGTGATGTTATGGAAAGATGGTGTTGTTCCTAATTAACCAGTGGCGTGACAGGTGTTATTAAGAACCAGTCAGGTTCTGGGTGAACGATGTTGCTTATAAAAACATGAGGTTTTGTAAAAAGTGAGCTTTTATGCCTTCTGAAAATGCATGGACTTGTGTTGCCTTCATTCCCATTCCTGGCTCAATGGTGACACTGTGTCTCCTTGGTCAATGTTGACATCTATGGACAATGCATCTCCTTCTGCTGGAATGAAGATGGAAGAGTCTGGGTGAGTTGGGTGGAAATGTGAGAATTTGGGCTTTTTCCCAACTTTTTGCTTCATCCAGCTCTTCCCTACCTCCTTCTTCATCCAGCAGTGCCAATGTTATTTTGGGATAAATCAGTCAGATTGGGAGGCTGATTGTTGAAATGTTGGGAAAATTTGGGGAATAAAATGTTGGGATATGTCAGGAATAAAAAGCTGAGAAATGGTAGGAACAAAATATGGGGAATAGAATACTTGGATATGTCAGGAACAGAATGTTGTGATAAGATTGGAATAAGATGTTGGGATTTGTTGGGAGTAAAATGTTAGGATATGCCAGCAAAAAACCAGGATATACCAGGAATAAGATGTTGGGATAAACTGGGATAAAATGTTGGTCTGTCTAGGGAATAAAATAATAGGATATTTCAGGAATAAAATGTTGGGAGGCAGCAGGAATAAAATACTGTGGAGTGTTTGGATACTTTGGGAATAAAATATTGGGTCATGGTGAGAATAGAATGTTGGGGCATGTCAGTAATAATATCAGGAATAAAATGTTGGGATATGTAAGATGTAAAATGTTGGGATATGATGGGATTTAGTGTTGGAATATGCTGGGAATAAAAAATTGGAATACATGAGGAATAGAATATTAGGATATATTTGGAATAAAATATTGGTTTATGTTGAGAATAAAACATTGAGATAACTGGGAATGTTGGGCCATTGGCAGGTGAACGGGGAGGTGACGCTGCTCCCAGTGCTCCTGGCAGATGGGAAGGTATGTCCCAGTGGGCTCCGTGTTGCTCTGGAGACAGATTTTGGTCTCTGGGTCTTCTATGACTGGAACTGGCACCTCCTGATCGACCTCCCCAGCAGCTACTTCTGCCACATCTGCGGCCTCTGTGGGAATTTCAGCCTCAAGCCCCTTGACAATGTCCCCAAGGCTGGTGACAACATCACTGCAATTGTCACATGGGCCAAAAGCTGGAAAAGCGCCGGCTCCAAGGGCGACCTGATTTGTTGGGATTATTGTGATGGAGCATGCCCAGTATGTGATGAGAAGAAGAAGGAGCTTTATGGTGGGAACCACTAGTGTGGGATCATTGAAAAATCTTCCAGGGGCTCTTCAGAGCATGTCACGACATAGTGAAGCCTCATGGCTTCTATCGCAACTGCCTGTCTGACCTGTGTCTGAGCGACGGGGCAAGGTCGATCCTCTGCCAGGTGCTGGAGACCTATGCAGCGATGAGTTGGAAGCGTGGGGCCATGGTCCGTGACTGGATGATGCCATCGGGATGCCGTAAAGGCTGGGGTTTTGTCCTGGATTGTCCTGGATTAGGGCAAATTTGGGAGAAATTTTAGGAGAAATTTTGGGAGAATTTGCCCCGCTGAAAGGGGCCCCCCCTCAGAAAGCAAACCCACAGGGCTCCTTCCCCCTACTGGTTCAGGAAGGATTCCTCGGAGAGCAGTGGAAAGAACCTGTTTATTTAACAGGCAAAACACCCCCAGCACACAAAATGAACAATACTGGATGACAACCCTCTTTCACCAATCTGAAAAAGATTGCAAATTCAGAAAGTCTCTCCTGGGAGTGGTTGTTCTGCTGTCGCTCCCTCCGGTGCTGGGGATGGCTGCTGCAGCCACAAGATGCAAACTCTTGGTGTTTCCCAGGTCCCAGTCTGGAGCAGGTTTCAGTGGTTCCAAAAAAAAGGGAAAGGAAAAACAGTCCAGGGAAACATTTGGACTGCTTAGCTAAACTAACTAACAAGCAGAAACAAAGAGCAAAAGCAAAGCAGGAGCACAGCAGAAGCAAGAGCAAGAGCAAAGCAAAAAGCAAAAGCCAAAAGCAAAAGTCACACTATGTACTGCCCCATCTCTGTGTCCTGCCAGTTGTGGGGGAGCAGGCTGATAACAAAACAAAACAAAAGAGTTGCTCTTCAGAGCCAGTCTTGAAGGCCCAGAACATAATGTCCAGCATAAACAGAACACACGATTGGGGATACCAGCATCATAACCTCACCCTGGGACAGGTTTTCTTTGAGAAGAGAAGGAGCCAGAGTGGGGGAGGAGGGGAATGGAGTGGGATCCATCCTGGGTTGAAGCCCTCAAATCCCTCAGGTGATCCTTGGAAGTTCTCCAGAACTTTCTCCTGGTGCTCCAGCTGCTTCTTGTGTCCCAGAACCCACTCCAGCTTTCCAAGAATCCGGATCTTTCCCACATGTTCCAGGCCTGGCGATTCAGAGGTGACCTTATCACTTTCTACAACTTCCTGAAAGGTGGTTGTAGTCAGGTGGGGGTTGGTCTCTTTCACCAAGCAACAACTGACAGGAGCAGAGGACACAGTCTCAAGCTACATCAAGGGAAATAATGGTTGGATATTAGGAAAATGTTTTTTACAGAAAGAGTGATAACTTCTGGAATGGTCTGCCCAGGGAGGTGGTGGAATCCCCATCCCTGGATGTGTTTAAAAAAAGGCTGGATGTGGCACTCAGTGCCATGGTTTAGTTGAGGTGTTAGGGCATGGGTTGGACTCGATGATCTTTAAGGTCTCTTCCAAAGTCATTCTGTGAAATTCTGTGCAATTTATCATTGTGTCCCAAACTTCATCTTGTGCATTCCAGACCCCATCCAGCATGGCCCAGACCCTTGCCACATGGCTCAGACCTCATCCCACTTGTCCCAGTCTCTTCCCACATTTCCCAGGCCTTCCTCCTTGCAATCCAGACCCTTCTTGTTTTCCAGACCCTTCCCCATGTTCAAGACCCTTTTCCAATCCCCTCCTACTCTGCTGAATGCCGTCCACTAATCCCTCCCCCATCCCAGTTTTCTCCCCCTGCAGCCTTACCTTGCCCTGAAAACAGCCGCTATGAGCCCTGTGGCAATGCCTGTCCAGCCACCTGCTCCGACGGGGACAGTCCAGCCACCTGTGACCAGCCCTGTGTGGAGACCTGTGCCTGTAACACTGACCAGTGCTCAGCGGCAGACAGCGCGTGCCGCTGTCCTGCTGTGGCTGCACCCATGAAGGCCGCTACTACCGTCCTGGCGAGGAGTTTTGGGGCGATGACACCTGTGACTCCAGGTACAGGTGTGACATGGAGCTGGGAATGGCGGTGTGCGAGGACTCTGGGTGTAAGCCGGGTGAGGTGTGCGCGGTGGTGAAGGGCGTGCGGCAGTGCGTGGCCAACAGACCTCCATCTGTGTGGCCACTGGTGACCCCCACTGTACCACCTTCGACGGGCGCTGCTACAACTTCATGGGTACCTGTGTCTACCAGTCGGTGGGGCTTTGCTCCGCTGATCCCACCCTCATCCCCTTTGCTGTCACTGCGGAGAACAATCACCGTGGCAGCCGCCTGGTCTCCTTCATCAAGGTGGTCACTGTGGAGGTGTACAACATGACCCTCAGCCTCAGCCAGGAGGTCAAGGTAGGGATGAAGGAGTTGGTGGGAGTAGTTCCGAGTCATTGCACGGCATCTGGGAAGAGCTCGAGGTCATGGTGTGGTCTTCAGGTGCCCTTCAAGGTCATCACATGACACCTGGGTGGAGTTTCAAGGTCCTTGTAAGGTGTTGAGGTGGTTTTCAAAGTAATTTCAAGGCATCTGGTTGGGTTTCAAGATTCTTGTATGGTGGTTAGATGGGTTTCAAAGTCATTGGGGTGGCATCTGGGCGGGCTACAAAATCACCTCGGTGGGCTTCAAAGTCATTGCATGGTGTCTTGGTGGGCTACAAAGCCATTGTGTGACATCTTAGTGGGTTTCAGGGTCATTCCATGGCATTGGGTTAGGTTTCAAGGTCATTGTGTGGTCTTCAGGAAGGTTTCAAGGTCATCATGTGGGGTCTAGATGGTCTTCAAGGTCATTCTGTGACACCTGGGTGAGTTTCAAATTCATTGGGTGACCTTTTGCCACCCGTGACTCTCTTTCCAGGTTAACTGGTGTCCTGTTGGACCTTCCCTTCACCCACAACCACCAGCTCCAAGTGTCCCTCCATGGCGTCCACGGCTTCATCACCACTGACATGGGTGTCACTGTCACCTTTGACTGGTACAGCAACGCCTGTGTCATCATCCCTAACACCTACGCCCGTGCCATCCGCTGCCTCTGTGGCAACGGCAATGGTGACCCCCACAACAACTGTGTCAGCTGCGATGGCCACGATGCTGACAATGAGACCCACCTGGTAGACAGCTGGAAGGTCAGTGATGTCCCTGGGTGCTCAAATGGGTGCAGCGAGGGCTACCAGGTATGCAGCGATGCCCAAAAACATGCCTACGGTGGGGACAAGCACTCTGGGCTGCTGGGGAAGAAATGGGGGCCTTTTCCCACCTGCTATGACATCATCAACCCCAGCCCTTACTTGGATGACTGTCTCTTTGACGCCTGCCTGTTCAAGGGCCACCAGGACACTGCGTGCCAGTCCATGGCCACCTATGTTGTTGCGTGGCAGAGCCAGGGCACTGCCGTGCGGCCGCAGAGAACGGCTGCCTTCTGCAGTATGGGGGGACTTGGGGGGCTTGGGAGATTACGGGGGGGTTGGAGGGCAGAGAGGGACACGGGTTAGGCAAGGAGTTTTGGGCTGTCCGTGGAGGTATTTGGGGTGTCTGGCAGGGAGAAGGGGAGGGGGGGCTGTCTGTGGGGACTTTGGGGTGTCCATGGCAGGTTTGAGGTGTTCCCAGGGGTTTTTGGGTCTGCATGGGGAGCTTTAGGGTGTCAGTGGGGTTTTGGGGTCTACACAGAGAGTTTTGGGGTCTCCATGGGGGATTTGGGGTCTGCACAAGGGGAGGTCTGGATGAGGGGTTCTAGTGTTCAGACAAGGGAGTTTTGGGTTATCCATGGGAGTTTGGGATGTCCATTAGGGTTTTGAGGCTTTGTAGGGGGTTTTTGTGGGGGTTTTAGTGTTCCAAACCCTTCTCCCTTCCTGGCAGGCCCTGTGTGCTCCCCAAACCAGCACTGTGAGCTCTGTGGCCGCCCCCTGCCCCCCACCTGCCAAGGCCAAGCTGGACCTCAGGACTGCTCTGATGCCTCCACACGCTTTGAAGGTTGTTTCTGTGATCCCAGATTTTTCCAGAGCAGGGATCACTGCGTGCCCCTGCCCCAGTGCGACTGTGTCTTGGAGGGCTGCTACTACGCCTGGGGCGTTCAGTTTTACCCTGAGACCCCTGCACTCAGAGCTGCATCTGCTCTGAAAATGGGGGGCTGGAGTGTCACCCCACTCCAGGCTGCTCCAGTGACGAGGAATGCACAGTGTAGCATGGGGTACTGGGGTGCCACCCCTGCACCTGCAGACAGTGCCAGATTTTGGGGGCAGGGGCTTACAGCACCTTCGATGGGCACCTGGGGAATTTTGGGGGTCCTGCACCCCCCTGCTGCTGGAGTTGGAAAGGGGTGAGCCTAAAGAAGAGCTGGAGCCTATCACAGTGGCCTTGGAGCAGGAGGACATGGAAGTGCAGCAGGTGACGGTGAGGGCGCACGGGGTGACCGTGGTGATGGACAGGGGACAGCAGTGGGAGGTGGTGGTGAGTGGAGGCCCTGGGGGCTTGGGGGTGCAAGCCCAAGTTTTGGGGGCAAAAAGATATTTGAGGGGCAAAAAGGGGGATAGAAATGGGGTTTTGGGAGGTGCAGCAGTGAGGAAAGGCCTTGTTTAGGCTCTGACTTTGGGCTGCACGCCCTGTTTTGTGGGTGCAAGCCATGTTTTGAGGGCAATGCTTTTGGGAGTGAAAGCCTGACTTCACAGGTACAAACCCTGTTTGGGGTACACCCACCACTTTTGGTGTGTGCAGACCCTTTCTGGTGCTAACCACATTACTGAGGTGCAAACCATGATTTTGGGGTTGAAAATTCTCATTTTGGAATGTAATCAACCATCCCTTTTTGGGATGTAAACCATGGCTTTGAGGTGCACAGAAGGAAGTCCAGACCCTAGTTTTGGGGGTGCAAGCCCTGATTTTGGGGTTGCAAACCCTATTTTGGGGGATTAACCCCACCTTTGGTGGTCTGACTTCCCTTTCGGGATCCTCACCCCATCTCCTTTGGGTGGATGGTGAGTGCCACTTGCTGTCGCTGTGGCTGGGTGGGGCATGGTGGGGATGGCACAGGTGGGGTCCCACTGGCTGCTGCAGGTCCAGGGGGGCCCCCAAATCCTCTACAAAGGCAACATATGCTGACGCTGCCCCCCACATCCTGCTGCCCCCGGGGTCTCTGCAGCAACTTCAGTGGGGACCCCAACGAGAACAACTCCGCTGGGGAGGCTCTGGGCAGCTCCCCCCCAAACTGCGCCCACCTGGCACCCACTCCCAGCTGCTCCGAGGCCCAGTCACGGTGCTGTGCTCACGGACCCCGAGGGACCCTTTGCGGGGTGTCACGGGGCAGTGCCGCCCCGCACGTACCTGGTGAGTGCAAGTGCCAGATGCGAACACAGCTTGGTGCCAGGCAGCAGGAGGTGTGCTCCAGGAGTGTCGGCAGGCCACAGGTTGCCGTGAGTACATGCAGGGGTTGGGAATTTTGGGGGGGGGGGGGGCGGG
>JAGGNK010009015.1:42041-54236 GCA_017590115.1 Montifringilla adamsi | reverse complement strand
CCCCCAGGTGCCCCCAGGTGCCCCCAGGTGCACCCAGGTGCATTGATCTGCCCCCCAGGTGCCTCCAGGTGTGCCCCAATAGATCCCAGGTGTGCCCAGGTGCATTGATCTCCCCCCCAGGTGCGCCCAGGTGCCCCCAGCTGTGCCACTCACCGGCTCGTTGACGCGGGGCACGAACACGGCCAGGAAGAAGACGGCGGCCACGGGCGGGGCCAGGTACGAGGCCAGCGCCTGCATGTAGTCGAAGAGCTGCCCGCCCCGCGCCGCCTCCACCACCGGCAGCCAGGCCAGGCTCAGCCCCACCATGGCCACCACCCACAGCCTGCGGGCAGGTGAGCTCACCTGAGGTCACCCCCAAAAAATTCGGGGTCGCTGGGAGGTCGGGAACCCAAAATTTGGGAGCTCCGAGTTACCTGAGACCTCAAAATTTGGGGGTTTTGGGCACCTGAGAGGCTCAAATTTGGGATTCTTGAGGTCACCTGGACACCTGGGGTCACCTGAGCTCACCTGAGGTCACCTAAGGTCACCCCCAAAAAATTTGGGATCCCCAGGAGCTGCAGAACCCAAAATTTGGGAGCTCCGAGTTACCTGAGACCTCAAAATTTGGGGTTCTTGGGCACTTGGGATGACAAAATTTGGGGTCCTCGAGGTCACCTGAGCTCACCTGAGGTCACCTGGGGTCACGCTCAAAAAATTCAGGGTTGTTCCATCAAAGACCAAAATTTGGGGTTCTCAGGTGTCCAGCTGTGCCCAGGTGTTGTCCCCAGGTGTCCCCAGGTGTGTCCCCAGGTGTGTCCCCAGGTGTCCCTCACCTCCCGGCCAGCAGCAGGTGCCGCGGCCCCGCCCCCGGCCGCACTTTCCGGTACACGTCGAGCGTGAAGAGCGCGGCCGAGCTGGCGAAGATCGAGGCCAGCGACGACATCAGCGCGGCCAGCACCACGGCCAGCATCAGCCCGCGCAGCCCTGGCCGCAGTCGTTAATTAGTCATTAATTAACAATCATTAACGGCGAAGGAACGGCGAAAATCGGCGAAAAAACGGCGGAAATCGGCAAAAAAATGGATTTATTAGCCCCAAAAATTCAATTATTAGCCCCAAAATTAGCATTAATTGCCTGTTATTAGTCCTAGTAAAGTGTTATTAGCCACAATAATTATTAGTTGTTAATTAATAACAATTAATGGTGGAAAAATGGCAAAAATCGATGAAAAAACAAAAAAATGGGATAAAAAAATGGATTTATTAGCCCCAAAAATTCAATTATTAGCCCCAAAATTAGCATTAATTGCCTGTTATTAGTCCTAGTAAAGTGTTATTAGCCACAATAATTATTAGTTGTTAATTAATAACAATTAATGGTGAAAAAATGGAGAATATCGGTGAAAAAAGTTAAGAAATGGTAATAACCACTAATAAATCATTAATATTCACTAATAAATCATTAATAATCACTGATAAATAACTGATGATCGCTAATGAGCAGTAATTAATTACCGGGGGGCAGCAGGCTCAGCACCAGCCTGGGATAGGCCACGTTGGAGCAGCCGAGGGCGGAGCCGCAGGCCCGGGAGCAGCCCTGGGGGTCAGCGCAGCCCACCACCTCTGCAATAGATCCCAGGTGTAGTATGGACCAGTACAAACCAGTATGGACCAGTACGGACCAGTACGGACCAGTAAAAACCGGTACAAACCGGTATGGACCAGTACGGACCACTATGGACCAGTATAAACCAGTACAAACGAGTATGGACCAGTACGGACCAGTACGGACCAGTATAAACCAGTATGGATGAGTATAAACCAGTACGGACCAGTAAGGACCAGTATGGACCAGTACAAACCAGTATGGACCAGTATGGACCAGTATAGACCAGTATAAACCAGTATAAACCAGTATGGACCAGTATAAACCAGTACAAATGAGTATGGACCAGTATAAACCAGTACAAATGAGTATGGACCAGTAAGGACCAGTATGCACCAGTATAAACCGGTACAAACCGGTATGGACCAGTATAAACCAGTACAAATGAGTATGGACCAGTACAGACCAGTAAGGACCAGTATAAACCAGTACAAACCAGTATGGACCACTATAGACCAGTATGGACCACTATGGACCAGTATGGACCACTATGGACCAGTTTGGACCAGTACAAATGAGTATGGACCAGTAAGGACCAGTATAAACCAGTATGGATGAGTATAAACCAGTACAAACCAGTATGGACCAGTACAAACCAGTACAAATGAATATGGACCGATATAGACCAGTATAAACCAGTATAAATGGGCATGGACCAGTATGGACCAGTATAAACCAATATGGATGAGTATGAACCAGTATAAACCAGTAAGGACCAGTAAGGACCAATATAGACTGGTATAAACCAGTGTGGACCAGTATGGACCACTATGGACCAGTATAAACCAGTACAAATGAGTATGGACCAGTATGGCGGAGTATGGACCAGTATAGACCAGTATAAACCAGTAAGGACCACTATGGACCAGTATGGATGAGTATGGACCAACTATAGACCGGTATAAACCAGTAAGGACCAATATAGACCGGTATAATCCAGTAAGGACCAGTATAAACCAGTACAAACCAGCATGGACCAGTATAAACCACTATGGACCAGTATGGACCAGTAAGGAACAAAATAGACCGGTATAGACCAGTATGGACCAGTATAAACCAGTATGCACCAATGGCTCACTATAATGGGGTGCCACCTTGGGCAGCCATCTTAGATTTGGTGTGTAGCAGCCATCTTGGATGGCCATCTTGTAAGCTCCAATGGTGGCAGCCATATTGGACAAATCCCTTAAACTAATATAAACCTGTATAAACCAGTAAAACCAGTATAAACCAGTGTGGACAAATGGCTGGCCATAGTGGGGCGCCATCTTGGGCAGCCATCTTAGATTCATTCTGTGGCAGCCATTTTGGGTGACCACCTTCGACATGCTGATAGAGGCAGCCATTTTGGGTAGCCATCTTGTAAACTCGAATGGTGGCAGCCATATTGGATAAATCCCTTAAACTAATATAAACCAGTATAAACCAGTATAACCCAGTAAAACCAGTATAAACCAGTGGGGCTCTGACCTGGGAAGAGGACGCGGGCGGCCATGCCGGGCAGCACCATCAGAAACATGGGCAGCACCTTGAGGTAGCCGCAGACGACGCAGCCGGCGCGGACGTGGGTGAGGGAGCGGCCGGCGAGGCAGCGCTGCACGATCACCTGCGGGGGAGGGGCCCAGTTACACACCAGTTAGAGACCAGTTAGAGACCAGTCAGTCACCAGTTACACACCAGTTAGAGGCCACTTACACACCAGTTACAGACCAGTTAGAGAACAGTTACACACCAGTTACAGACCAGTTACACACCAGTTACAGACCAGTTAGAGAACAGTAACACACCAGTTAGAGACCAGTTAGAGACCAGTAACACACCAGTTACAGGCCAGTTACAGACCAGTTACACACCAGTTACAGACCAGTTACAGACCAGTTAGAGACCAGTCACCCACCAGTTACACACCAGTTACAGGCCAGTTACACACCAGTTACACACCAGTTACAGACCAGTTAGAGAGCAGTCACCCACCACTTACAGGCCACTTACACACCAGTTAGAGATCAGTTGTCCCAGTTACAGACCAGTTACAGCCCAGTTAGAGCCCAGTGCTCCCAGTTAGAACCCAGTGCTCCCTCCCCATCCTCTCCCAGTCCCTCCCAGTCCCTCCCAGTATACCCAGTCCCACCTGGTCGGTGCACCAGTACCAGGCCGAGATGATTCCCAGTCCCAGCACGAGGCCGGGCCAGGGCAGGTCCCCGGTACTGGGATGCCGCAGGAGGTGGAAGGCGTCGGGCCGGGGCCGCCCGCAGGGCCCCGAGGCGTTGGGGGGCAGCGCCAGGGGGTAACGCTCCAGCAGGCCCTGGTACCCCCCCACGGCGCCCAGCGCTGCCGGAAACCAGTATGGACCAGTATAAACCAGTATGAAGTGGTAAAAACCAGTAAAGAGTCGTATGGACGAGTATGGACCGGTATAAAGGAGTGTGGAGCAGTGTGGGGGGTGGGGGTGGGTTTGGAGAGTGGGTGGTGCCTCCCCACCAGTAATCAGTATGGACCAGTATGAACCAGTATGAACCAGTATACAACCAGTATGAACCAGTATAAAACCAGTATAAACCAGTAAGACACCACAGTGTTGCCTCCCAGTCCATTCCCAGTTCCATCCCAGTTCCTCCTAGTCCCCTCCCAGTCCTTCCCAGTCCCTCCCAGTTCCCTCCCAGTCCCTCCCAGACCCTCCCAGTTCATCCCAGTCCTTCCCAGTTCCCTCCCAGTTCCCCTCCCACTGCCTCCCACTCCCTCCCAGTTCCGTCCCAGTTCCATCCCAGTTCCCTCCCAGTCCCTCCCAGTTCCCTCCGACTCCCTCCCAGTGCCTCCCAGTTCCATCCCAATCCCTCCCAGTCCCCTCCCAGTCCCTCCCAGTTCCCTCCCAGTCCTTCCCAGTCCCTCCCAGTTTATCCCACTCCCTCTCAGTCCCTCCCAGTGCCCTCCCAGTGCCCTCCCAGTGCCCTCCCAGTATAAACCAGTATAAACCAGTATCCCCACCGTAGCCGGCCAGCACGGAGGCGCCCGCGATGATGATCAGGGTCTGCACCAGGTCCGCGAACATCAGCGCCGTCAGCCCGCCTGGCCACGCCCACCGCATCAGGCCACGCCCACACAGGCCCACACCCAGTTAGGCCACGCCCAACCCAGCCCAGACCCATTTAAGCCACACCCAGAGACATTAGGCCACGCCCACTGCTCCAAAACCACGCCCAGACCCATTTAAGCCACGCCCAGACAAGCTTGAGACCACGCCCATAAACCCCAGTAGCCTCCAGTAACCTCCCAGCGCCCTCCCAGTATAAACCAGTTTAAACCAGTCCAAACCTGTCTCTAACCAGTATAAACCAGTACAAACTGGTATAAACCAGTTTTAACCAGTCCAAACCAACATAAACCAGTCACAAACCAGTATAAACCTGTCTCAAACCAGTCCCCTCCCAGTATAAACCAGTATAAACCAAACAGTCCCAAACCAGTACAAACCTATCACAAACCAGTATAAACCAGTAAAAACCAGTCCCCTCCCAGTATAAACCAGTATAAACCTGTCTCAAATTAGTCCCCTCCCAGTATAAACCAGTATAACCCAGTCCCAAACCAGTATAAACCAGTACAAAAAAATCACTTCCAACATAAATTTCCCTCAATTTTTAACCCTTTAATCCCCTCCCAGTCCCTCCCAGTCTCTCCCAGTCCCTCCCAGTCCATTCTCAGACCCCTCCCAGTCCCCTCCCAGTACAAACCAGTATAACCCACTCCCAAACCAGTCCCAAACCAGTATAAACCAGTACAAAAAAATCACCTCCAACACCAATTTCCCTCTATTTTTAACCCTCCCAATCCCTTCCCAGTCCCTCCCAGTCCCTCCCAGTCCCTCCCAGTCCATTCCCAGACCCCTCCCAGTCCATTCCCAGTATAAACCAGTACAAACCAGTACAGACCAGTGACGGTGTAGAGCGCGGTGACGCCCAGCAGCGCCCCCACGGAGCCGTAGAGGTCCCAGCCCAGCGCCTCGCGGATGAACAGCGCCCCCGAGTACATGTCCACCTGCGGGGTACTGGTTTGTACTGGGAGGGACTGGGAGGGACTGGGATGAACTGGGAATGGACTGGGAGGGACTGGGAGGGACTGGGATGGACTGGGAGGGACTGGGATGGACTGGGATAAAGTGGGAGGGGCCTGGGATGGAACTGGGATGGACTGGGATGAACTGGGAATGGACTGGGAGGGAACTGGGAATGGACTGGGAATGGACTGGGAGGGAACTGGGATGGACTGGGAATGGACTGGGAGGGAACTGGGAGGGAACTGGGAATGGACTGGGATAAAGTGGGAGGGGACTGAGAGGGAAGTGGGAGGGACTGGGATTAAGGGGGATAAACTGGGATGAAGTGGGAATGGACTGGGAGGGACTGGGATAAACTGGGATGTACTGGGAAGGACTGGGATATAGTGGGAGGGACTGGGATGGACTGGGAGGGACTGGGATGAACTGGGAGGGACTGGGATAAACTGGGATGGACTGGGAGGGACTGGGAATGGACTGGCAGGGAAGTGGGTTGTACTGGGAGGGACTGGGAAGGAACTGGGAGGAACTGGGATCCCTCCCTGTTTGATCCCAGTTCCTTCCCAGTATAAACTAGTCCCAAACCAATACAAACCAGTATAATCCAGTATAAACCAGTATAGACCAGTACCGAGATCTTGGTGCTGACGTAGAGCCCCATGGACAGCAGCACCAGCTAGAGCTGGTAGTCCCAGTCCCTCCCAGTATAAACCAGTAGAACCCAGCGCCCTCCCAGTATAAACCAGTACAAACCAATATAAACCAGTTAAAACCATTATAAACCAGTTAAAACCAGTTTAAACCATTATAAACCAGTTAAAACCAGTATAAACCAGTCTCAGTCCATTCCCAGTCCCTCCCAGTTCCCTTCCAGTCCCTCCCAGTTCCCTTCCCAGTTCCTCCCAGTCCAAACCAATACAAACCAGTTTAAACCATTATAAACCAGTTCAAACCAGTTTAAACCATTATAAACCAGTTCAAACCAGTTTAAACCATTATAAACCAGTTAAAACCAGTATAAACCAGTCTCAGTCCATTCCCAGTCCCTCCCAGTTCCCTTCCAGTCCCTCCCAGTTCCCTTCCCAGTTCCTCCCAGTCCAAACCAATACAAACCAGTTTAAACCATTATAAACCAGTTCAAACCAGTTTAAACCATTATAAACCAGTTCAAACCAGTTTAAACCATTATAAACCAGTTAAAACCAGTATAAACCAGTAAAAACCCACCCCAGTTCCATCCCAATTCCCTCCCAGTCCCTCCCACTCCCTCCCACTCTCAAACCAGTACAACCCAGTCCCTCCCGGTTCCCTCCCAGTCCAAACCAGTCCAAACCAGTCCAAACCAGTATAAACCAGTACCGAGATCTTGGTGCTGACGTAGAGCCCCAGGGACAGCAGCGCCAGGTAGAGCCGGATCCGCCCCCCCCCGAAGCGCCGGCCCAGGTACTCGGGCATGGTGCTCACCTGGACACGCCCACACGGGCCACGCCCACTCAGGACACACCCACAACCTTCTACGGACATGCCCACACCCACTTAGGCCACGCCCACTTAGGCCACAATCGGTTAGGCCACGCCCAATTTGTGCCATGCTCGTTTAGACCCAGCCCATCCCAGTATAAACCACTGTAAACCAGTATAACCCAGTATAACCCAGTGTAAACCAGTATAACCAGTACAGCCCAGTATAACCAGTATAACCCAGTGTAAACCTGTATAAACCAGTATAGCCCAGTATAAACCAGTACCGCCCAGTATAACCAGTATAACCCAGTATAAACCTGTATAAACCAGTATAACCCAGTATAAACCAGTATAACCCAGTAGAACCAGTACAGCCAAGTATAACCAGTATAACCCAGTGTATAAACCAGTAAACCAGTACAAACCAGTATAACCCAGAATGGACCAGTATGGACCAGTATAAACCAGTACAAACCAGTACAAACCAGTATGGACTGTCCCAATCCCTTACCAGTCTCCTCCCAGTCCCCTCCCAGCCCAAACCAGTGCTCCCAGTCCCACCCACCTGCTGGCCTTGGCAGCCATCTTGAATAACTCACTTGGTGGCCATCTTGGATTACATTATTTGGCTGCCATCTTGGATTTCTAGCTCTCTTAACGCTATAAACCAGTATAAACCAGTATGGACTGTCCCAATCTCCTCCCAGTCCCCTCCCAGTCCAAACCAGTGCTCCCAGTCCCACCCGGCTACTGTCCTTGGTAGCCATCGTGAATAACTCACTTGGCCGCCATCTTGAATTGCTACCTCATTTAGCGCTATAACCCAGTATAAACCAGTATAACCCAGTCCAAACCAGTCCAAACCAGTCCCTCCCATTATCCCCCAGTCCAAACCAGTACAAACCAGTATAAACCAGTAAGTCTCACCCCAGCTCTCATGTAGATGGGCACGAACACCCAGCCCAGCAGCAGCACGATGAACATGCCCTGGGGGGGGAAGGGGGAGGGGCGTGTCGCGATAGGGGCGGGGCCACATCCCGATTGGGGGGGCGGGGCCAAGGCAGGATGTGGGAGGGCGATATCATGACAGAACCACATGGGGACGCCGTTATATCGCGATAGAACCATCAGAGCGTTGTTATATCGCGATAGAACCAGCTGGGGGCGCTGTTGGGGACCCCGATATCACGATAGAACCATGGGGGAGGGTTGCTATATCGCGACAGAACCAGCAGGGGGCGCTCTTAGGGAACCTCCCGATATCGCAACAGGACCACCGCTGGGGGGCAATATACCACGATATATCGCGATAGGCTGCTTTATATCGCGACATATCGCGACTCACGCTCCACTCGAAGCCTCCCACGGCGATGCCGCCGGCCGCGCCCGTCCCCGCCAGCCCCACGAAGTGCCCGGAGCCGATGTTGCTGGCAAAGAGAGATGCCCCCACCTGGGGAGGGGACAGGTGACCCCGGAGTGACCCCGGAGTGACCCCTGAGTGACCCCGGAGTGACCCCAAAAATGACCCCAAAGTGACCCCTCCATTCCCAGTATAAACCAGTTCAAACCAGCTCAAACAAGTGTAAACCAGTATGCCCGGAGCCGATGTTGCTGGCAAAGAGAGACGCCCCCACCTGGGGGGGGATATAACCCGACAGGTGACCCCGGAGTGACCCCGGAGTGACCCCTGAGTGACCCCGGAGTGACCCCAAAAATGACCCCAAAGTGACCCCTCCATTCCCAGTATAAACCAGTTCAAACCAGCTCAAACAAGTGTAAACCAGTATAAAACCAGTTCAAACCAGTATAAAACCACTTCAAACCGGTTCAAACCAGATCAAAACCAGTTCAAACCAGTATAAAACCTGTTCAAACCAGCATAAACCAGCTCAAACCAGTATAAACTGGTATAAAACCAGTTCAAAACAGTATAAACCAGTATAAAACCAGTTCAAACCAGTCTAAACCAATACCTCTCACTCCCTCCTAGCCCCTCCCGGTATAAACCAGTATAAACCAGTATAAGCCACTTCAAACCAGTTCAAACCAGCCCCTCTCAATCCCTCCCAATACAAACCAGTATAAACCAGTACAAACCAGTACAAACAAATTCCTCCAGCACCGAGTATTCCCCATTTTTGACCATTCATCCCCTTTGAGTCCCTCCCAGTACAAACCAGTACAAACCAGCCCCAAACCAGTAAAACCAGTACATACCAGTACAAACCAGTACAAACCAGTCCCAAACCAGTCCCAAACCAGTACAAACCAGTACAAACCAGTCCCAAACCAGTACAAACCAGTTTGGACACTCACCGGGGCCCAGGTCATGCTGCGTCCAGCCAGGAAATACCCGGAGAGGCTCCGCCCACCTCGCCTGCGCAGGGACTGGGACCAGTACAAACCAGTATAAACCAGTACGGACCAGTATGGACCAAGACAAACCAGTATAAACCAGTATGGACCAGTATAAACCAGAATGGACCCTCCCAGTCCAAACCAGTGCTCCCAGTCCCACCCACCTGCTGGCCTTGGCAGCCATCTTGAATAACTCACTTGGTGGCCATCTTGGATTGCATTATTTGGCCGCCATCTTGAATTGCTAGCTCACTTAGCACTATAAACCAGTATAAACCAGTACGGACCAGTATGGACCAAGACAAACCAGTATAAACCAGTATGGACCAGTATGGACTGTCCCAATCCCCTCCCAGTCCAAACCAGTGCTCCCAGTCCCACCCGGCTGCTGTCCTTGGCAGCCATCTTGAATAACTCACTTGGTGGCCATCTCGGATTATATTATTTGGCCGCCATCTTGGATTGCTAGCTCTCTTAACGCTATAAACCAGTATAAACCAGTATAAACCAGTATAAACCAGTATGGACTGTCCCAGTTCCTTCCCAGTCCCATCCCAGTCCAAACCAGTGCTCCCAGTTCCACCTGGCTGCTGTCCTTGGCAGCCATTTTGGATAACTCACTTGGCGGCCATCTTGGATTGCATTATTTGGCCGCCATCTTGAATTGCTAGCCCGCTTAGTTTTATAACCCAGTATAAACCAGTATAAACCAGTACGGATCGGAATGGACTGGTATGGACCAGTATAAACCAGTATAAACCAGTAAAGACTAGATTTTTGGGTTGAATTTCCAGGATTTGGGGATTTTCAGGGTGAATTTTGGCAGGGATTTTCAGGATTTTGGGGTTTTTTAGGTTCATTTTTTGGGGTGAATGTCCAGAATTTTAGGGGATTTTTGGGTGGATTTTTTGGGTGAATTTTTGGGGTGAATTTCCAGGATTTTGGGATTTTTAGAGCGGATTTTTTTAGTTTGGATTTTTGAAGGTGAATTTTTGGGGTGATTTTTTTTTGGATTTTGGGATGAAATTCCAGGATTTTGGGGGTTTTTAGGTTTATTTCTTAAAGATATTTAGAGTGAATTTTTGGGTTGATTTTCAGGGATTTTGGGGATTTTTTTTTCTGGATTTTTGGGGTGATTTTCCAGGATTTTGGGGATATTTTATGATGGATTTTTTGGGGGACGTGATTTTCAGGATTTGTGAATTTTCGGGGTTTTTGGGGTGAATCTTTCCAGTTTTGGGGTTTTTAAGGTTTATTTGTTGGGGAATTTTTAGGGTGAATTTTTGGGGTGAATTTCCAGGATTTTGGGATTTTTTTTTTGTGGATCTTTGGGTTTAATTTCCAGAATTTTGGGAATTTTTTGGGGTGGATTTTTTTTTGGATTTTAGGGTGAATCTTTGGTGTGATTTTACAGGATTTTGGGGATTTTTTGGTTGGATTTTTGGGGTTTTTGGGTTGATTTTCAGGGATTTTTTATGGTGAATTTTTGGGGTGAATTTCCAGGATCTGAGGATTTTCAGGGCGGATTTTTTTATTTTTTAGGTTGATTTTTTTGGGGGGGGATATTTTTAGGGTGATTTTTTTTTTTTTTTTTTTTGGGTGAAATTCAAGGATTTTTGGGTTTTTAGGGTTGATTTTCTGAAAATTTTTAGGATGAATTTTTGGGTTGATTTCCCAGCACTTTTGGGATTTTTTTCCCTGGATTTTTGGGGTGATTTTCCGGGATTTTAGGGATTTTTTGGCTGTGAATTTTTAGGGTTTTTGGGGAAATTTTTGGGAGAATTTTAGAATGGATTTTTGGGGTGAATTTCCAGGATTTTGGGGATATTATAGGGTGGATTTTTGGGGGGGGGGTGATTTTCAAGATCTGTGAATTTTGGGGGTTTTTGGGGTGATTTTTTGGAGGGAATTTTTGGAATTTTCAGGTTGATTTTGGGGGGAATTTTGTAGGGTGGATCTTTGGGTTGATTTTCTGGGATTTTGGGATTTTTTGAGTGGAATTTTTTAGGGTGGATTTTTTTAGGGTGAATTTTTGCTTGGATTTCCTGGGATTTTGGGGTGAAATTCCAGGATTTTGTGGGTTTTAGGGGTGATTTTTAGAGGATTTTTAAGTTGAATTTTTGGGTTGATTTTCCAGCATTTTGGAGATTTTTTCCTGGATTTTTGGGGTGATTTTCTAGGATTTTTGGGGATTTTTAAAGTCTGAATTTTCAGGGGTTTTGGGGTGATTTTTGTGGGGAATTTTCAGTATTTTCAGGTTGATTTTTTGGGGGGATTTCTTAGGGTGAATTTTTGAGTTGATTTTCTGGGATTTTGGCATTTTTTGAGTGGATTTTTTTGGGGGTGATATTTCAGGATTTTGGGGGTTTTTAGGGTGATTTTTTTGGGGATTTTAGGGTGAATTTTTGGGGTGAGGGGGGGGGGGGGATTTTTTTGGGGTCAATTTTTGGGTTGATTTTCTGGGATTTTGGAGGTTTTGGGGGTGATTTTTTGGAGATTTTTAGGGTGGATTTTTTGGGTTGATTTTCAGAGATTTTGGGATTTTTTTTTTTTGCTCCTTACCCAGAGCCCCACGGCCATGACGAGCAGGAAGTACCCCCCGATCACCCCCAAATCCCAGGGATCCGCTCCCGGAGCCGCCATCCCCTCCCCCACCCCAAAACCACCCCTCCCCC
>JAGGNK010009015.1:3269-26122 GCA_017590115.1 Montifringilla adamsi | reverse complement strand
ATTTGGGGGGGTTCAGGGGGGATTTGGGGGAAGTTGAGGGAGTTTAAAGGGATTTAAGGGGGGTTTGAGGGGGATTTTTGGGGTTTAATGGAATTAAAGGAGGATTTGGGGGAGGTTAAAGGGGATTTTTGGGGTTTACTGGAATTAAAGGGGGATTTGGGGGGGTTCAGGGGGGATGTGGTGGGATTTGAGGGGGATTTGGGGGAGTTTAAAGGGGATTTGGGGGAATTTTGGGGTTTTAAAAGGATTAAAGGGGGATTTGGGGAGGTTCAAAGGGGATTTGAGAGGATTTTTGAGGGGTTTAAAGGAATTTGGGTGGATTTGAGGATTTTAAAGGGGATTTTAGCGGTTTAATGGGGTTGGGGGACGTTCGAGAAGAATTTTGGGGGAGGTGAAGGAGTTTAAAGGGATTAAATGGGGAATTTTGGGGAGTTTGAAGGGTTTTGGGGGGATTTTGGGGAGGTTAAGTGATTTTGGGAGGGATTTGGGGAGATTTAATGGGAAGAAAGGGGGATTTGGGGAGTTGAAAGGGGGATTTTGGGGGTTTAAAGGGGTTTAAAGAAGGATTTTGGGGAATTTGAGAGAGATTTTGGAGGGTTTAAAGGGGGATTTCCAATAATGTATAATTAAAAGTATGCTAATCATTTTTTTAATTAATTATCTCAAGTAGCTGTTTTTGATTTTAAATGAATTTTGAGGCAATTTTCAACGTTTTTCCCCAAAAAAAGGGAAATGGAACTTTTCGTCCACGGCTTCCCCTCTGACGTCGCCGCCCTGAGGGTGAGCCACGCCCCCTTTTAAGCCCCGCCCACCTCATTAAACCATCTTAAACCCCTCCTGTTTTAGTCTAAGCCACTCCCACCTAAGCTCCGCCTACCTAATTAATCCTTTTTTAACATCTCCTCCTTTAGTTTAAGCCCCTCCCACTTTTCAACCCCATTCATTTAAGCCCCGCCCACCTCATTAATCCATCTTAAACCGCTCCTGTTTTAATCTAAGCCACTCCCACTTAAGCCCCGCCCATCTCATTAATCCATCTTAAACCCCTTTTCTTTTAGTTTAAGCCCCTCCTACTTTTCAACCCCATTCATTTAAGCCCCGCCCACCTCATTAATCCATCTAAAACAACTTCTCCTTTAAGATGAGCTCCTCCCACTTCAAGACCCCACCCATTCAAGCCCCGCCCACCTCATTACTCTATCTTGAACCCCTCCTCCTTTAAGCCCCTCCCACTTTGAAACCCAACATACATAAGCCCCTCACACCTCATTAATCCATCTTAAAACCCTCCTCATTTAAGCCACACCCACTGAAGCCCCTCCCACCTCTTTAATCCATATTTAACCCCTCTATTTTAAGCCCCTCCCACTTTTCAACCTCATTCATTTAAGGCCCGCCCACATTAATCCATATTAAACCCCTCCTCCTTTAAGTTGAGCTCCTCCCACTTTAAGACCCCACCCATGTAAGCCCCACCCACTTTACTAATATGTCTAAAAGAACTCCTCCTTTAAGCCCCTCCCACTTTTAAACCCAACCCACAAAAGCCCCACCCACCTCATTAATCCATCTTAAACTCTTCCATTAATGTAAGCTCCTCCCACTTTTACACCCCACCCATGTAAGCCCCGCCCACCTCACTAAATCCTATGCTAATCCTTTAACATTAAGCCCCTCCCACTTTCTAGCCCCATCCATGCAAGCCCCACCCCCTCACTAAATCTAATTAAAACAATCGACTTGTAAATTAAGCCCCTCCCTCTTTTAAACCCCACCCAATTAAGCCCCACCCACTTCATTAAACCCTATTTAAAACTCTCCCAGTTTTTAATTATTCCTTTAAGCTCCACCCACTTAATCCTCACCCCATTTAAGTCCCGCCCACCTCATTAATCCCAACAAAACCCCTCCCCCTTTTCTTAAAACTTAAGCCCCGCCCCTTCCTTTCAGTTCGAGTGGGCGTGGCAACACCCAAACTCCTCCCGCTGCCTCTTGGCCCCGCCCCCTCGCCGCCCCCGGGAGCAGCCAATCAGCTTCGCGCTCCGCCTCTTGCCCCGCCTCCTCCGGGCCCCGCCCTGGTCCCGCCTCCCGTTAAAAATCCGCTGGCTCCGCCCACCTCGCCCCGCCCTGGAGTTGGCCCCGCCCCCTCACGTGGTGGAGGAGGAGGGGGCGGGGCTGCCGCACCTTAAAAGGAAAAAGGGGCGGAGTCAAGAGGTGGAGGTGGATGATTGTGGGTGTGGCCTGTGTGGGCAGGTAAGGGGCGGGGCTTAAAGGGGGTGGGGCCTAATGGGGGAGGGGTTTGAGGGGGTTAGGCTAAAGGGGGAGGAGCTTAGAGGTTTAGCGAGGTGGGTGTGGCTTAAAGGGGGTGTGGCTTAATTGTTGAGAGTGGGAGGGGCTTAAAGCGGGAGGGGCTTAAATGGGTGGAGCTTAACTGGGTATGGGGCAAAGTGGGAGGGGCCTAAAGTGGGTGGAGCTTTTTATGCAGTGAAGGGGTGGGGCTAAAAGAAAGTGGGTGTGGCCTAAAAGGGGCGTGACTTTTGCACGTGTAAAAATTAAAAATTGGTTAATTTTTCTGCTTAAAAATATTGAATTATGCAAATTTTAGAATTTGGGCGTGACTTAATAATTTCTTAATTAACGACTGTGCTTTTAAATCAATAAAACCTTTTAAAATTAAAATTTTATGCAAATTAATGCTTTTTGAGCAGGAATTTTTGGGTTTTGACGTTTCCACGCCCCTTTTAGGCACAGGCCACGCCCCTTTTGCGCTGTCCCCGCCCCCAGTGCAAGATGGCCGCCCATCCCCCCTGCCTGGCCCGGCTCTTCCTGGCCCCAGAGCCCCGGCAGCTGCTGCCAGTAGGGGGCGCCTGTCCCTGGTGAGAAAGGGGCGGGGCTTGTGCTTGGGGGCGGGACTTGTTGTTTAGCATCCCTTACCTTATATGGAAATATTCCAAGATGGCTGCCAGGGGCTGGAGCTTGTTATAAAATGTGGTTTATCTTATAAGAAAGATTTCAAGATGGCTGCCAGGGGGTGGAGCTTGTTTCTGAGGACGTTTTCCTTATAAGAAAAGTATTTAAATGGTTGCTAGGGGGCGGGGCTTGTTGCTAGGGCTCATTTTCCTGATAAGGTAAGGCACCAAGATGGCTGCCAGGGGGTGGAGCCTGTTGCTTGGGGGTGGGACTTGTTACTAAGGATCCTTTTCCTGATGAGGAAAAAATCTCAAACGGCAGCTAGGGGGTGGAGCTTGTTGCTAGGAACAGCTAAGGGGCAGGGCTTGTTGCTAGGGGAGCATTTCCTTATAAGGAAAGGTTTTAAGTGGTTGCTAAGGGGCGGGGCTTGTTGCTAGGGGAATATTTCATTGTAAGGAAAGGCTTTAAGTGGTTGCTGAGGGGTGGGGCTTGTTGCTAGGGGAGCACTTCCTTATAAGGAAAGGGTTTAAGTGGTTGCTAAGGGGTGGGGCTTGTTGTTAGGGGAGCATTTCCTTCTAAGGAAAGTATTTAAGTGGTTGCTAAGGGGCGGGGCTTGTTGCTAGGGGAATATTTCCTTATAAGGAAATGCTTTAAATGGTTGCGAAGGGGCGGGGCTTGTTGCTAAGGGGGCATATTCCTTATAAGGAAAAGTTTAAAATAGTTGCTAAGGGGCGGGGCTTGTTGCTAGGGAAATAGTTCCTTATAAGGAAAGGCTTTAAATGGTTGCTAAGGGGCGGGGCTTGTTGCTAGGGAAATAGTTCCTTATAAGGAAAGGCTTTAAATGGTTGCTAAGGGGCGGGGCTTGTTGCTAGGGGAGTGTTTTCCTTATAAGGAAACCCAAATTTCAGCTGAAGTGGGCGGGGCTTTGTCTAAGGGGGCATGTCCTCACTCTGACCCCACCCCCCAGGTGCCACACCCATCTCCTGTGGGGAGATCTGATTCGTCGCTGCCTGGGAGAGGCGGATCCTGAAGAGGAATGGGTGGAGCCTGATGACATCATCACAAGCTCCGCCCCCACATGAAGCCATGCCCACCATGAATTCTTTTTACCATTTTAAATTTATTTATTTGTAATTAAATCATTTTTTAAATAACGAAATTCATTTGTTAATTATTATTTAAAGGATCATGGCTTTGCTGGGCCACACCCCTATGACATCATTTCCTTTTGCCCCTCCCCCTTTCGGCTGCCATTTTGAGAGCTCAAATTCCCCATTTTTGAACAGTTTTTGACCATTTTTTCCTGATTTTTCCCCAATTTTTTCCCTCAAAGTAAATTTTTTGAATTCTGCAAAACCTCCCAAAATATTTTTTCTTTTTTCCCCAAATTTCAAGGCCTTTTTTCACCATTTTTTCCCAAATTTTGAGTCATCTTTCCCCCATTTTACCCCCCAAAAATCCCACATTTTACCTGCCAAAAAAAATCCCAATTATTGCCCTTAAAAAACCCAAATTTCCCCCAAAAATATTTTAAATTTGCCCAGAAAAATCCCACTTTTATTCCCAAAAAACTCTCAATTCTTCCCTTAAAAATTCCAAATATTCCCCCTAAAGGTTTCAATTTTTTCTCAAAAAAATTTTCACTCTCCTTCCAAAACTGTTTTCCCCCAATAACAACGAATTTTCCCCCCCAAAAATCTTAATTTTTCCCAATAAAAATCCTATTTTTTCCACCCAAAAAATACAAATTTCTTCCTCATGAAGACCCCATTTTTCCCCATAAAAATCCTAATTTTTCCCCAAAAACAATCCCAAAATTTCCCCCAAAATTCCCATTTTTTACCCATAAAAATCCCAATTTCTCCACAAAAAAATCCCATTTATTCCCCCACAAAATCCCAATTTGCTGCTACAAAAACCCCAATTTTTCCCCGTTAAAAAATCTGATTTTTTTCCATTTTTCCCCTTTTAAATCCCATTTTTCCCCCCAGATAAACCCCATTTTTTCTTGATAAAAAATCCCAAAGTTTTTCCATGAAAATGCCAATTTTTATTACATTTTCCCCTCAAAAACCCTTCATTTTTCCCCTTAAAAAAATCACCTTTTTTTTCCATTTTCCCCCCCAAAATCTCTTTTTTTTCCCGATTCTCCCCTCCCCGTTTAATTCCAGGCTGCTCTTCCTGAATTTTGGGTCATTTTCCCCAAATTTTTGGTCATTTTACCTACCCCACAAAATCCCAATTTGCTGCTACAAAAATCCCAATTTTTCCCATTAAAAAATCTGATTTTTTCCCGTTTTTCCCCTTTTAAATCCCATTTTTCCCCCAGATAAACCCCATTTTTTCTTGATAAAAAACCCCAAAGTTTTTCCATAAAAATGCCAATTTTTATTACATTTTCCCCTCAAAAACCCTTCATTTTTCCCCTTAAAAAAATCACCTTTTTTTTCCATTTTCCCCCCCCAAAATCTCTTTTTTTTCCCGATTCTCCCCTCCCCCTTTAATTCCAGGCAGCTCTTCCTGAATTTTGGGTCGTTTTCCCCAAATTTTTGGTCGTTTTACCCGAATTTTGGGTGGTTTTTCCCCAATTTTCACTTTTTTTTGGTCTCTTTGCAGGCCACCACGTAGCGCTGGGCCACGTTCAGGGGTGGGGAGTAACCGTCGGCGTAGGAGGTGTCCTCGAAAAGCACCGAATAATCGTCCTGGGGCTGGGAAATTTGGGGAAAAATTTGGGATTTTTGGGAAAAAATAAGAATTAGAAAAGGAACCATGCCCCCAGATTGCTTCCTTATATGGTAATAGGCGCATAGCAACAAGCCACGCCCCTTAGCAACTTCCTTATAAGGTAATAGGACACTTTCCAACCCCCCCCTTATGTGGCAATGCCTCTCCTTAGCAACAAGCCACACCCCTTAGTAACCCCATTAAATGGTATTAGCTCCCCTAGCAACAAGCCCCACCCCTTAGCAACCCCCTCCTTTAACCCACAGTGCTCCCTAGTGGCCGCATTGATTTTTCCCCAAAAAATCCTCATTTTTAAGTGAATTTGTGGCGTGATATCGGCCGATTTTGAGTCAGACAACATAGATAACAATGACTCTCCTTAGCAACAAGCCACGCCCCCTAACAACCCCCTTATATAGCAATCATTCTACTTAACAACAAACCACACCCCTTAGCAACCACTCATAAAGCAATGCTTTAACAATTGCCTTATATGGTAACACCTCCCTTAGCAACAAGCCACACCCCTTAACAACCATTCAAGAAGCTATACCTTAACCTTCCTGTTAAATGGTGATACCTCCCTTAGCAACAAGCCCCGCCCCTTAGCAACCCCCTCCCTTTACCCACAAGGCCCCCTATTACCCATGTTGATTTTCCCTTACATGGTAACACCTCCCTTGGCAACAAGCCACACCCCTTAGCAACCCTCTCCCTTTACCCACAGCGCCCCCTAGTGCCTGCCTTGATTTTCCCTTATATGGTAATACCACCCTAGCGACAAGCCCCACCCCTTAGCAACCCCTCCAAGCTCCCACAGCACCCTCTAGCACCTGCCTTGATTTTCCCTTATATGGTAATACCACCCTAGCAACAAGCCCCGCCCCTTAGCAACCCCCTCCCTTTACCCACAGCGCCCCCTAGTGGCCGCGTCGATTTTCCCCCAAAAATCCTCATTTTCAAGCGGATTTTTGGGGCGATTTCGGCCGATTTTGGGTCAGGCACTCACGCGCTGGGGCGGGGCGTGGATGAGGGCGCGGCCCACCATGAATTCTTTTTACCATTTTAAATTTATTTATTTGTAATTAAATCATTTTTTAAATAACGAAATTCATTTGTTAATTATTATTTAAAGGATCATGGCTTTGCTGGGCCACACCCCTATGACATCATTTCCTTTTGCCCCTCCCCCTTTCGGCTGCCATTTTGAGAGCTCAAATTCCCCATTTTTGAACAGTTTTTGACCATTTTTTCCTGATTTTTCCCCAATTTTTTCCCTCAAAGTAAATTTTTTGAATTCTGCAAAACCTCCCAAAATATTTTTTCTTTTTTCCCCAAATTTCAAGGCCTTTTTTCACCATTTTTTCCCAAATTTTGAGTCATCTTTCCCCCATTTTACCCCCCAAAAATCCCACATTTTACCTGCCAAAATAAATACCAATTATTGCCCTTAAAAAACCCAAATTTCCCCCAAAAATATTTTAAATTTGCCCAGAAAAATCCCACTTTTATTCCCAAAAAACTCTCAATTCTTCCCTTAAAAATTCCAAATATTCCCCCTAAAGGTTTCAATTTTTTCTCAAAAAAATTTTCACTCTCCTTCCAAAACTGTTTTCCCCCAATAACAACGAATTTTCCCCCCCAAAAAATCTTAATTTTTCCCAATAAAAATCCCATTTTTTCCACCCAAAAAATACAAATTTCTTCCTCATGAAGACCCCATTTTTCCCCATAAAAATCCTAATTTTTCCCCAAAAACAATCCCAAAATTTCCCCCAAAATTCCCATTTTTTACCCATAAAAATCCCAATTTCTCCACAAAAAAATCCCATTTATTCCCCCACAAAATCCCAATTTGCTGCTACAAAAATCCCAATTTTTCCCATTAAAAAATCTGATTTTTTCCCGTTTTTCCCCTTTTAAATCCCATTTTTCCCCCAGATAAACCCCATTTTTTCTTGATAAAAAACCCCAAAGTTTTTCCATAAAAATGCCAATTTTTATTACATTTTCCCCTCAAAAACCCTTCATTTTTCCCCTTAAAAAAATCACCTTTTTTTTCCATTTTCCCCCCCCAAAATCTCTTTTTTTTCCCGATTCTCCCCTCCCCCTTTAATTCCAGGCAGCTCTTCCTGAATTTTGGGTCGTTTTCCCCAAATTTTTGGTCGTTTTACCCGAATTTTGGGTGGTTTTTCCCCAATTTTCACTTTTTTTTGGTCTCTTTGCAGGCCACCACGTAGCGCTGGGCCACGTTCAGGGGTGGGGAGTAACCGTCGGCGTAGGAGGTGTCCTCGAAAAGCACCGAATAATCGTCCTGGGGCTGGGAAATTTGGGGAAAAATTTGGGATTTTTGGGAAAAAATAAGAATTAGAAAAGGAACCATGCCCCCAGATTGCTTCCTTATATGGTAATAGGCGCATAGCAACAAGCCACGCCCCTTAGCAACTTCCTTATAAGGTAATAGGACACTTTCCAACCCCCCCCTTATGTGGCAATGCCTCTCCTTAGCAACAAGCCACGCCCCTTAGTAACCACCTCATAATGCAATGCTCTTCCTTAGCAACAAGCCACACCCCTTACCAACCCTATTATACGGTATTAGCTCCCCTAGCAACAAGCCCCACCCCTTAGCAACCCCCTCCTTTAACCCACAGTGCTCCCTAGTGGCCGCATTGATTTTTCCCCAAAAAATCCTCATTTTTAAGTGAATTTGTGGCGTGATATCGGCCGATTTTGAGTCAGACAACATAGATAACAATGACTCTCCTTAGCAACAAGCCACGCCCCCTAACAACCCCCTTATATAGCAATAATTCT
The DNA here is from genome assembly GCA_017590115.1 of Montifringilla adamsi. Taxonomy (NCBI): domain Eukaryota; kingdom Metazoa; phylum Chordata; class Aves; order Passeriformes; family Passeridae; genus Montifringilla; species Montifringilla adamsi. Next base: position 17,671 of record JAGGNK010009015.1, on the reverse strand, counting down.
ACTTAACAACAAACCACACCCCTTAGCAACCACTCATAAAGCAATGCTTTAACAATTGCCTTATATGGTAACACCTCCCTTAGCAACAAGCCACACCCCTTAACAACCATTCAAGAAGCTATACCTTAACCTTCCTGTTAAATGGTGATACCTCCCTTAGCAACAAGCCCCGCCCCTTAGCAACCCCCTCCCTTTACCCACAAGGCCCCCTATTACCCATGTTGATTTTCCCTTACATGGTAACACCTCCCTTGGCAACAAGCCACACCCCTTAGCAACCCTCTCCCTTTACCCACAGCGCCCCCTAGTGCCTGCCTTGATTTTCCCTTATATGGTAATACCACCCTAGCGACAAGCCCCACCCCTTAGCAACCCCTCCAAGCTCCCACAGCACCCTCTAGCACCTGCCTTGATTTTCCCTTATATGGTAATACCACCCTAGCAACAAGCCCCGCCCCTTAGCAACCCCCTCCCTTTACCCACAGCGCCCCCTAGTGGCCGCGTCGATTTCCCCCCAAAAATCCTCATTTTCAAGCGGATTTTTGGGGCGATTTCGGCCGATTTTGGGTCAGGCACTCACGCGCTGGGGCGGGGCGTGGATGAGGGCGCGGTAGAAGCAGGTGGTCTGCGGGTACAGGGCCAGCACCAGCTGATCCTTGTGGAACAGAGCCTCGGGGTCCGTCTCGGGGTTGGTTTTCCACTGGGGCAGGGGGATGATGCGGCGGCGGCTCAGGGTGTGGCGCCTTGTTTTTGGGGGGAAAAAAGGGGATTTTGGGAAAAACGGGACGGTTTGGGGGGGTTTATGGGGAGGAATTGGGGTTTTGGCGGGAAAATCGGGGGTTTTGGCGGGAAAAAATAGGAATTTTGTGGGAAATTCCGAGATTTTGACAGGAAGATCAGGGATTTTGGGGCATTTTAAAGGAAATTTGAGAAGTTTTTTTGGTCACTCACTCCTTCCCTTCCTCGTCGATGTCGTCAACTTCGTACCTGGGGAAAAAAACACAACTCAAAACCCAAATCCTGGAAAAAAATGGAATTTTTATACAAAAATGTGAATTTTGAGACAAAATTGCAGATTTTGAGACCAGTAAAGTGAAATTTTCAGCCCAAAATTGTGAATTTTAAGCCTAAAAAATTGAACTTCGGCCAAAAAAAGTTAATTTTGAGTCCAAAACTGTGACTTTTGGGGCAAATAAAGCAAGTTTTCTCCTGAAAATTTGAATTATGAGGCCAAAAAAGGAGAATTTTTCCTTGAAAATGTGACTTTTGTTCCAAAATATTGAATTTTAAGCCCAAAATGTGAATTTTGAGCCAAATAAAGCAGATTTTGGCCTGAAAAAGGGAATTTTGACCCTAAAAAGCAAATTTTGGGGGCAAAAAAGGGATTTTGAGCCAATAAAACCCAATTTTGAACACAAAAATTCGAATTTTGACGCAAAAATGTGAATTTTGAGGCCAAAACCAGCCAATTTTGAACCCACCAATGTGCATTTTTATCAATTAAAACAAATTTTGAACTCAGACTGTGAATTTTGTGCCCAAAAAATCCCAATTTTACCCATAAAAGCTCCTTTTGAAGCCAAAAAAATCAGATTTTGACGCAAAAAAACCAATTTGGACAGAAAAAAATTATTTTTTGAAGCAAAAAATTTGATTTTTGATGCAAAAAATTTGATTTTTGACTCAAAAAATTTGATTTTTGATGCAAAAAATTTCATTTTAGACCCAAAAAATGTGATTTTTGAGCAGAAAAAAGAGGGTTTTGTGCTGAAAAAGGGGGATTTTGGGCTGAAAAAGGGGGATTTTGGGGGTGACTCACTTGTTGGCGGCGTGGCTGTAGCTGACCACCTCGGCCAGGATCCACTGCTCGTCCCCCTCCAGGGCCTTGACCCTGGCGGCCACTTTGTCCCCGGGCTTGGCCACGTAGTCACCGGCGGCCGGCACGGCCCCGCACAGGGGAGGGGGTCTGGGGGGGCACCCCGAAATTCCTGAGCCTAAAATTCCCCAAATTCTCCAAAATTCCCTCCAGAACTTCCCCAAAAAATTCCCCAAATTCTCCAAAATTCCTTCCAGAAATTCCCATATTTTCCCCCCAAAGATTCTCAAAATTTCCCAAAAAATTCCCCTAAATTCCCCATTAAGAACTTCCCAAAATTCCCTCAAATTCCCTCAAAATTCCCCATAAATATTCCCTCAAACTCCCCATAAAAAAAGCCTCCAAAATTCCCATCAAAGTTCCCCCTCAAAAATCCCCACAATTACCCCAAAATTCCTTCAAATTCCCCATAAAAATTCCCCAAAATTCCCACAGAAATTCCCCCAAAAAATCTCTCAAATTCCCCATAAAAATTCCACAAAATTTCCTCAAATTCCCTCCAGAATTCCATATAAAAATTCCCCAAATTTCCCCAAATATTTCCAAAAATTCCCCCAAAATTCCCTCAAATTCCCCATAAAAATTCCCTAAAATTCCCACCAAAATTCCCAACTCCCTCAAATTCCCCATAAAAATTCCCTCAAATCCCCCACAAAAATTCCCTGTATTTTCCCACATTCCCTCCAAAAATTCCAACAAATTCCCCCAAAATTCCACCTTTTTCCCCCAAAATCCCTCTTTAGCTTCCCAAATCCCTCATTATTCCCCAAAATTCCCATTTTTCCTCATTTTTCCCCATATATCCCAATGCACAGCAACACCATCCTCAGCACCCTCAAATCCCCTTTTATTTCACTCAAAATTCCCATTTTTCCCCCAAAATCCCATTTTTCCTTAAATCCCTCTTTTCCCTACAAACCTGTCATTATTCTTCCAAAATTTCCATTTTTCCCATTTTTCCTCATTTTTCCCCATTTTTCCCCACATTTCCCAATGCATAGCACCACCATCCTCAGCTCCCTCAAACCCCCTTTTATTCCCCCCAAATCTCCTTTTTTCCCCACAAATTGCTCCTTTTTCCCCCAAAATCTCTCTTCACCCTCCCAAAACATTCATTATCCCAAAGAATTCCCAATTTTTCCCCATTTTTCCTCACTTTTCCCCACATTTCCCAATCCACACCAGCCCCATCACCGGCACCCTAAAGCCCCCCCTTTTTCCCTCAAATTCCCCATTTTTCCCCACAAAATCCTCATTTTTCCCCCAAATCCCTCTTTACCCTCCCAAATCCCTCATTATACCCCAGAATTCCCATTTTTCCCCCCCATTTTTCCTCACTTTTCCCCGGGCTTCCCGATCCACAGCGGCAGCGTCATCGCCGACTGCTGCAGCAGCGTCATCAGCACCCCTCTCCTCATCGTCTTCCTGGGCGGCTCTGCCTCGCTGTAAATCCCGGCGATTTTTGCCGCTAGAATTAAAACATTAAAAAAGACCCAGATCCCATCAAAATTTGTGGGATTTGGGTGGAATTTTGAACGGTTTTAAAGGGTTTGAAGGGGTTTGAGGCTTTTCCCGCCTTTTTCCCGGCCGTGAGGGGAGCTGCGCGGCAGCGCCCCCTAGCGGCCGTACCGATGCGGCGCTCCTCAAGCAGGGATTTGATCTCGGCGATTTTATCCAGAGCTCTCCGGAGGACGCTGAGGCCGATAAAAAAAGAGGGAAAAAAGGTAAAAATTGGGGGGAAAAGTGGAGTTTGGAAGGTGGAAAGGGGTGGGGAAGGGAAAAGGGAGGGTTTTTGAGGGGAAAAGGGGAGGAGGGTGGGTGGAAAATGGGGGTTTTAGGGAAAATTAGGAGGGAATTGTGAGGGAAACTGAGGGGAAAAGGGAAAATTTGCAGAGAAACAGCAGGAATCTGAGGGGAAATAGAGAAGATCTGGAGGGGAAAAGTGGGAATTTGAAGGGATAAAGTGGGAATTTGAGAGAAAAAGAAAAAATTGGAGGTGGAAAAAAATCGGAGGGAAAAAAGTAGAAATTTGAAGGGGAAAGAAGAAATCTGAGGGGGAAAAGTGGGAAGCTGGAGGAAAAAAGTGGGAATTTGAAGGGATAAAGTGGGAATTTGAGACAAAAAGCAGAAATTGAAAAGAGAAAAAATATCTGAGGACAAAATGTGGAAATCTGGAGAGATAAATCAGGAATTTTAAAAAATGGGAAATCTGGCAGAAAAAAAAAAGTGGGACTCTGGAGAAATAAAGCAGAAATCTGAAAGAAAAAAATGGGAATTTGAGGTGGAAAAGGGGAAATCTTAAGGGGGGAAGTGGGAATTTGAAGGGATAAAGTGAGAATTTGAGAGAAAAAGCAGAAATTGGAGGAGAAAAAAAATCAGAGAAAAAAAAGCAGAAATTTGAAGGGGAAAGCAGAAATCTGAGAGAGAAAAGTGGGAATTTGAAGGAATAAAGTAGAAATTTGAGGAATTTGAGGGTTTTTGGATTTAAAAATGGGAATTCTGGACTCACTTGCACTCGGCCTCAGCGTCGGCCTTGGCTGTGGTGTAGAGCCCTCGGAGCTTGGTGCGGTAATAGGGGGAAACTGAAGGGGATTTTGGGGGTCAAAATGTCCCAAAAACCCCCAAAATCCCCCCAAAATTCCCTGTAAATACCAGAATTTTTTACTTTTGTTCTCCGTCTGCATCCGCTCGTGCGTCTTCTGGATGTTCACCAGGTTGTGCTCGCTGCGGGAGCGTTCCTCCTGAGGGGGAGAGTTGGAAAAAAATTGGGGAAATTGGAAATAAAGGGAGGAAATGAGGAAAAAATTGGGGAAATTCGGGAAAAAAAGAGAGGAAAATTAGGAAAAAAGAGGGGGAAAAATGAGGAAAAGAGTATTGGAAAAGGGAAGGAATGTGGAAAAAAGGGAGGGAAAAGAGGAGTTTTGGGTTAATAAAGGGGGATTTATGAGGGAAAAATTGGGATATTTGGGGGTTGGAGTTAATAAATAGAGATTTATGAAGGAAAATGAGGATTTTTGAGGGGTAGGAGTTAATAAATAGGAAATTTTGAGGGAAAAATGAGGGATTTGGGGGGTTGGAGTTAATAAATGGAGATTATTGAGGGGAAAATGAGGGGTTTTGGGGGTTAGAGTTGATAAAGAGAAATTTTGAGGGGAAAAATAGAGAAAAATGTGGGATTGGAGGAGAAAAAGTGAATTTGAGCAAATTAAGAGGAATTTGGGGTAGAAGCAGGTGATTTGGGGGCAAAAAAAGGGCAATTTTAGGGTAAAATCAGTCGATTTTAGAGTAAATTTTGTGAATTTGGGATAAAATGGGCCATTTCGCAATAAGAATGGGCAGTTTCATGATAAAATAAGTGATTTTAGGACAGGATATGCTCGATTTTTGGGTAAAATGAACAGGCTTTAGGACTAAAAATGAGTGATTTTGTGAAGTTTGTGAAGGGAAACTGGAGATTGTGAGGGGAAACGGGGGACTTATGAGGAGAAAATGGGAATTTGTGAGGGGAAATGAGGGATAAACAGGATCTCCGTGAGAGAAAAAAGGTGATTTGGGAATAAATGGGTGATTTTTGGGGTCCGTGAGGGGAAAGAGGAGATTTTGGTGTGAAATGGATGAGTTTTGGGACCCGTGAGGGCAAACGGGAAGGAAATAACGGGATCGCTGAGGAGAAATCAGGGAAAAGTGGAGCAAACGGGGATCGGGGATGGAAAAGGGGGCATCCTAAGGAACAAAGAAAAATCCTAAAGGAAAATTGGGATATCCTAAAAGAAATTACGGTACCTGAGTCTGTTTAATGAGCTGGTGCAGCTCCCCCAGGAGCTCCGCGATGCGCGAATCGGCTGAGACCAGCGCCATGACTGGAGAATGGAAGGGGGATGGGGGGGGCAAAATGGCGGCGGCTCCTGAGGGGAGCGGCGGGAGGGAAGGGGGCGGGACAAAATGGCGGCACCGCCTCAGAGGATAGGCAAACCACACCCATGCAGCACCATATATGGCCATGACCACGCCTCTTTCCCCCTAATATGGCATAAAGCCGCGCCTACTTATTTTTAAAAGAGACTAAGCCACTCCCCACAGTATTCCTTATATGGATTCGCTCGTGGCAAAGCCACGCCCTTCATGTCCTATTATGGATTCACCTCCCTTTAAGCTAAGCCTCCTCATCTCCAAATATGGATTACCCGCGGAAAATCACGTGCTTGCTGTCACATGACCAGCGCCCAACATGGCGGACGAGGAACCGCTGCTGCCGCCGGGTGAGAGGAAAAATGGGGAATAAAAATGGGGATAAAAAACGGGAATTGGGGATAAAAACCGGGATAAAACCCCGGAATTAAAACCGGGATAAGGGGCAGGGAATGGAGCCGGGAAGGGGAACCGGGAGTGGCGAACGGGGCACGAAAACAGGACGGGGAGACAAAAACAACCCCAAAATCTCCCAAATTTTCCCCAAAATCCCTTCAAAACAACTCCCCTCCCCCACAGACGAAGACTCCGCCCCTCCCCCGCCCCCCCCGACCTCCTCCTGGCGAATCGGAGCCGCTTTTTGGTGAGTGCCCCTCCCCCAGCCCTTGAGGCCCGGCTCCCACTCGAGGACACGCCCCCAAGCCACGCCCCCTCCCCCATTTCCCGCCAAAACTCAGCCACTTTGGGGCAAAACCTCTCAGTTAAGCCCCGCCCATTTGGAACTCAGCCAGCTATGGCCACACCCACCTTGATGGCCACTCCCCTTTAGGCCACACCCCAAACTCAAAACCCATCAATTTCCCGCCAAAACTGAACTGCTTAAGCCCCGCCCCCCGTGACCACACCCAGTCACAACCACGCCCATTTAAACCCTTCCCCCACCATTAACCCACCATTTTGACTCCTCCCCCTCCCCATAAACCACACCCCTTTAGGGTGTGTCACACCCTTGTGTGGCCACGCCCCTCTAAGCCCCGCCCCCCGCAGGATTTTGGGGCTGTGTAACAACCTCCCGTATGTGGTGATGCTCAGCGCCGCCCGCGACCTGCTGGAGCCACGCCCCGTGAGTGGCCACGCCCACTTTTAAACCACACCCTCTTTTTTAAGAACCATGCCCTCTTTTGGGTGGCCACGCCCCCTTTTTCTGATTGGATATTGCGGTTTTTTTAGGGGGAAGAGCGGCAGAATCGGAGTCGGCACGACTGCGACCCTGTGGGGACAGGGGTGGGTGGGACTTAAGGGGCGGGGCTTAAGTAGGCGGGGCCTAAATTGGAGGGGATTAAAGGGGGAAGGGTTTAAAGGGGAGTGGCTTAATGGGGTTGGGCTTAATGGGCGTTAGGGTTGGGGTAAAGGGGTGGGGCTTAAATGGGAGATGTGTAAAGGGGTGGAGCTTAGATGGGTGGAGCTTAAGGGTTGGGGTAAAGGGGTGGGGCTTAAATGCATGAGAATGAAAGGGTGGGGCTTAAATGGGAGTGGCTAAAGGGGTGGGGCTTAAATGGGAGGGGCTTAACTTGTTGGAAGTTTAAGGGGTGGGGCTTAAAAGGGTTAGGGTTGGGGGAGGGCCCTAAATGGGTGGGGCTTAAATGGGAGGGACTTGAAGGGGTGGGGCTTAAATGGGATATGTTTAAAGGGGTGGGGCTTAAAGGTTGGGCTTAAAGGGGTGGGGCTTAAAGATGCTTGAGTAAAAGGGGCGGGGCCTAAGTGGGTGGGGCTTTGAAGGTTTTGGGGTAAAAGAGGGAGGCGATAAAAGGGGCGGGGCTCATGTGAGTGCAGCAAAAGAAAATGGGTTAAGGGGCAGGGCTTATTTGGGTGAGGTTTTTAAGTGGGAGGGGCCTAAAGGGGAGGGAGTTTAATGGGTGGAGGTTAAGTGGGTGTGGCTTAAATAGGTGTGGTCTGATTGGGTCGGGGAAAAGGGGAGGGGCTTTTGCCGGATGGATTGTGATTGGGCAAGGCTTAAAGAGGATGGGGTTTAAGGGGGGTGTGGCCTGTGTGGGCGTGGCCTGACCCCGCCCCTCAGGCCGTGCTATTGGCCGACGTCGTCCCCGCCCTGGTGGTGAAGCTGCTGCTGCCCCTGCTGGGGCCATACCTGCCCGACAGGTGAGAAAGGGGCGGGGCTTAAAGGGGGCGGGGCTTAAAGGGGGCGGTGCTTAAAGGGAAAGGGGCTTGAAGGGGCGGGGCTTAAAGGAAGGGGATTTGGGGGAAAAATGGAAATTTTGGGTGGAAAATTGGAAAATTCGAGGGGGAAATGGAATTTTTTGGAGGAAAAGAAATTTGTTTTAAAATAGGGGAATTTTTGGGGGGGGAAAAAAAGGGAATTTTTTGGGAAAAACCTGGAGGTTTTTTGGGAAAAAATTGAGATTTTTTTAGGGAAACACCTGGAAGTTTGGGGGGAAAAACCTGGAATATTTTGTGGATTAAAAGGGAATTTTTTTGGTGCAAAATAATAGAATTTTTTTGGGGAAAAAGAAGATTTTGGGTTGGGAAGGGGGATTTTGGGTTGAAAAAAGGAGGATTTTGTTTGAAAAAAGGGGATTTTGGGTTGAAAAAGCAGGATTTTGGGTCGAAAAAGCAGGATTTTGAGTTGAAAAAGGAGGATTTTGGGTTGAAAAAAGGAGATTTTGGGTTAAAAAGGGGGTTTTTGGGTTGAAAAAAGGGGTTTTTTGGGTTGAAAAAGGCAGTTTTTGGATTGAAAAAGGGGGTTTTGGGTTGAAAAAAGGGGATTTTGGGTTGAAAAAGGGGGTTTTTGGGTTGAAAAAGGGGGTTTTTGGTTGAAAAAAGGGGATTTTGGGTTGAAAAAGGGGGTTTTTGGGTTGAAAAAAGGGGATTTTCGGTTGAAAAAGGGGGTTTTTGGGTTGAAAAAAGGGGATTTTCGGTTGAAAAAGGGGGTTTTTGGGTTGAAAAAAGGGGATTTTCGGTTGAAAAAGGGGGTTTTTGGGTTGAAAAAAGGGGATTTTCGGTTGAAAAAGGGGGTTTTTGGGTTGAAAAAAGGGGATTTTCGGTTGAAAAAGGGGGTTTTTGGGTTGAAAAAAGGGGATTTTCGGTTGAAAAAGGGGGTTTTTGGGTTGAAAAAAGGGGATTTTCGGTTGAAAAAGGGGGTTTTTGGGTTGAAAAAAGGGGATTTTCGGTTGAAAAAGGGGGTTTTTGGGTTGAAAAAAGGGGATTTTCGGTTGAAAAAGGGGGTTTTTGGGTTGAAAAAAGGGGATTTTCGGTTGAAAAAGGGGGTTTTTGGGTTGAAAAAAGGGGATTTTCGGTTGAAAAAGGGGGTTTTTGGGTTGAAAAAAGGGGATTTTCGGTTGAAAAAGGGGGTTTTTGGGTTGAAAAAAGGGGATTTTCGGTTGAAAAAGGGGGTTTTTGGGTTGAAAAAAGGGGATTTTCGGTTGAAAAAGGGGGTTTTTGGGTTGAAAAAAGGGGAGGTCACTCAGGGGTCACTCACTGGTCACTCAGGGAACCTGAGCAGCCTGGGGAGTGAGTGGGCATTCAATGGTCACTCAGGGGTCACTCAGGGGTCAGTGGTCACTCCAAGGGTCACTCAGGGTCACTAACTGGTCACTCAATGGTCACTCATTGGTCATTCAGGGGCCAGGTGTCACACAGGGGTCATTCAAGGGTCACTCAGGTGTCAGAGGTCACTCATTGGTCACTCAAGGACCCTGAGCGGCCTGGGGGGTGAGAGTGGGGGCTGGGGGTCAGTGGTCACTCAGGTGTCAGGGGTCACTCACTGGTCACTCACTGATCACTCAAGTCACTCATTGGTCACTCAAGTCACTCATTGGTCACTCATTGGTCATTCATTGGCCACTCAGGGGTCACTCATTGGTCACTCAGGGGTCAGAGGTCAGTGGTCACTTACTGGTCACTGTGGTCACTCTGTGGTCACTCACTGGTCACTCATTGGTCACTCTGGTCATTCGGGTCACTCGTTGGTCACTCATTGGTCACTCAGGGGTCAGAGGTCAGTGGTCACTCACTGGTCACTCTCTGGTCACTCAGGTGTGGCTCTTGGCAGCGCGGGGGCGGGGCTTGGTGAGGTCACCTTCCTGACCTTGGCCTCCTCCTACCCCAGGTAAGGGGGCGTGGCCTCACTCAGGGGGCGTGGCCTCACCTGGAGGCCACACCCACCTGGGCCACACCCCAAAATGGGGGGAGGGACAAAAAAAATCCCCAAAATTTGGGCCAAATTTTGGTCAAAATAACCAAAAAAGGAAATTTGGGTGGGGCTAGGTGGGCGGGGCTTGATGTGGGTGGGCGTGGCCACAACTAAAAGTGGGTGGAGCTTGAAAATGGGGGGGAAATCACCCAAAATTGGGTCCAAATTCAGTAAAATTGGGTCCAAATTGGCCAAATTTTGTCAAAGATCACAAAACATGGGATTGGGGGAGGAACAAAGTGGGCGGGGCTTGATGTGGGTGGGCGTGGCCACACAAAAAGTGGGCGGGGCTTTATAATGGAATGAAAATCAGCTAAAGTTGCGTCCAAATGAGTAAAATTGGGTCAAATTTGGCCAAATTTTGTCCAAAATCACAAAAAATTGGATTGGGGGATGGGCAAGGTGGGCGGGGCTTGATGTGGGTGGGCGTGGTCACGCCCAAAAGTGGGTGGAGCTTGAAAACAGGGGGAAATCACCCAAAATTGGGTCAAAATTCACAAAAATTTGGTCCAAAATGGCCAAATTTGGTTTAAAATCACCAAAAAAAAGGATTTGGGCAGGGCAAAGTGGGTGGGGCTCCACATGGATGGGCGTGGCCACATAAAAAGGGGCGGGGCTCCAAAATTGGCTCCAAATCAGCCAAAATTTTTCCAAAATCCCCAAAATTGGGTCCAATATGTCCCCAAAAATTGGACTTTCCCAAGTGGGCGTGGCCAATCTAACTCAGCTCCTCCCCCAGCAGCTTTGGGCTCTCTCATTGGTCGTCGGGGACGGGCGCGGCCGGAGTGGGCGGGGCTTTGGGATTTTGGGGGTTGAGGGCGTGGCTGCCCCTCCCCCACGCGCTGCTGCCATTCCTGGCCCTGCCCCCGCTGATGCTGCTCAGGTGAGTCCCAAAATTCCCAAATTTTTAACCCCAAAATTCCCAAATTTTCCACCCCAAAATCCCAGAATTTGATTTAAAGTTTCCCAGTTTTTTACCCCAAATTTCCAAATGTTCAACCACTAAAATTCCCAATTTTTATTCCCAAAACCTCCCAAATTCCCACCCCAAAATTCCCAAATTTTTAACCCAAAAATTCCCAAATTTTAGCCCTAAAATTCCCATTTTTAACACAAAACCTCCCACTGTTTTTAACCAATTTCCCCAATTTTTTACCCCGAAATTCCACATTTTTAACCTCAAAATTCCCAATTTTTTTACCCTAAAACTCCTAAATTTTAACCCCTAAAATCCCAGAATTTTATCTAAGAATTCCCAATTTTTTACCCCAAATTTTCCCCAAAACTTCCCATTTCTATCACAAAATCCTAAAATCTTAAAGGCCAAAACTCCCAAATTTCACCCACAAAATTCCAACTTTTTAACCCCAAATTTTCTACCCAAACCCCCAAATTTTTACCCTAAAATCCCCAAATTTTAACCCCAAAATTCCAATTTTCTAACCCGAAATACCAAAATTTTTAAACCCAAATTTTCCAAATTTCCCACCCCCAAAATCCAAAAATTTTTAACCCCAAAATTCCAAAACTTTCAACTCAAAATTCCAAATTTTTAATGCCAAAAGCCCCAAATTTTAACCCAAAATTTCCCATTCTTCTAAACCAATTTCTCCAAATTTTATCCCAAAATTCTTAAGATTTTATCCCCAAATTTTCCCCTCAAAAATTCTAATTTTTAACCCCTAAAATTCCAAATTTTTAATGTCAAAATCCCCAATTTTTAACCCCAAAATCCCCAAATTATATCCCAAATTTCCCCATTTTTAAATCGCAAACTTTCCAAATTTTAACACCTAAATTCCAAATTTTAGTCCCAAAATTTCCCAAATTTTAACCCCAAAGCTCCCAAATTTCAACCGCCACGATCCCAAATTTTCAACACAAAATTCCAAATTTTTAACCCTAAAATCCAAGATTTCAACCCCCAAAGTCCCCATTTTTTAACTCCAAATTTTAACCAAAAACCTCCCAAAATTTTACCTCAAAAATCCCAAATTTTTAAACCTAAAATTCCCAAATTTTAACCCCTAAAATCCCAGAATTTTATCTAAGAATTCCCAATTTTTTACCCTAAATCTCCCAAAATTTTCCCTATAAATTTCCATTTTTATCACAAAAACCAAAATTTTTAAACCACAAAACTCCCAAATTTCACCGACAAAATTCCAATTTTTTAACACAAAATTTCCCACATTTTCTACCCAAACCCCCCAATTTTTTACCCTAAAATCCCCAAATTTTAACCCCAAAATTCCAATTTTTTAATCTCAAAATCCCCAAATTTTAACCTTCAAATTCCCATTTTCAAATTCCCAAATTCCAGCCCAAAATTCCCAATTTTTTTACCCCAAATTTCAAATTTTAACCCCAAAATCCCCAAATTTAATCCCAAAACATCCAAATTTTTTTACCCCAAAATTCCCAAATTTTTAAATTAAATTCCCAATTTTTTAATCAAAAAATCCCAATTTTCAACCCCCAAATCCCCAAATTTTAACCCCCAAAAATCCCAAATTTTAGCCCCAAAATCCAACCCCAAATTTCCCAATTTTTTCTCCCCAAATCCCCAAATTTTAACCCTAAAGTTCTCATTTTTACCTCCAAATTTCTTAATGTATTAATCCCAAAATTCGCATATTTTAGCCCAAAAATTCCCAAATTTTTACCCCAAAACTCCCAATTTTCCCGCCAAATCCCCCCATGGTGGGCGTGGACAGCCTTGGCCCCTCCCCCTCATTTAAATAATTTGAATGTTTAAGTTTTTCCCATTTTTTCCCTTTTTTCCCTCAGTTTTTTCTTCCTGCTGGGCCCTGCCCCTCCCCCCAGGCCGGACCCGCCCCTCCCCCACCCCGGAGAGGGGGGCGGGGCCATGGAGGAGAAATGGGGCGTGGTCAAGGTGAGAAAGGGGCGGGGCTTAAGGGGAAGGGGCTTAAAGGGGAATTTTAGGTCAAAAAATTGGAATTTTGGGTTCAAATTTGGGAGTTGTGGGGTTAAAATTTGGGAATTTTGGGGAAAAAATTTGGGAAAATTGGGGAGGAATTTTTGGGAAATTCTGGGTTAAAAATTGAGATTTTTGCGTGAAAATTTTGGGAAAATTTGGGGAAATTTCTGTTTAAAAATTGGGATTTTGGGTCCAAAAATTGTAAAACTTTTGGGTTAAAAATTGGAAATTTTGGGAGCAAATTTTGGGAGCTTTGGGGTTAAAAATTTGAATTTTAGGAGTTACAAATTTGGGGATAAAAAAGGGAATTTTGGGGTGAAAATTTGGGAATTTTAGGATCAAAAATTGTGAAGTTTTGGGGAAAAATTAGGAATTTTGGGGTTAAAATACTGAGGATTTTTGAGTTAAAAATGGGAAATCTGGGATTAAAAAGTGGGAAAAATTATGTTAAAATTTGGGGATTTTGGGGTGAAAATTGGGGAAAACTTGGGGAATAATTTGGGAATTTTGGGAATAAAAATTTAAGAGTTTTAGGGAAAAAATTGGGAATTTTGTGTTGTAATTTGGGGTTAAAAATTGGAAATTTTTTGAAATTTGTGAATATTTATATTAAAAAATTGTAGAATTTTGTGGAGAAAAATTTCAGGAGTTTTGGGGTTAAAAATTGAAATTTTGATGCTTAAAAAATTGGGGACTTGAGGGTGAAAAATGTAAATTTTGGGGAGAAAATTTGGGAAAAAATTTTGAGAATTTTGGGGTTAAAAAATTTGGGTTAAAAATTGGAAGTTTTGTTTTAAAAAATTGGGAGTTTTTGGAGTAAAAATTTGGAGTTTTGGGGTAAAATTTGGGAATTTTGGGTCAAAATTTGGGGTTAAAATTGGAATTTTTAATGAAAATTTGGGGTTAAAATTCAGGGAATTTTAAGATGAAAATTTGGGAATTTTGGGGTTAAAAATTGATGAGTTTTGGGACAAAAAAGTGGAATTTTGGGTTTAAAATTCGGGGTAAAAATTTGGGTTTAAAAATTGGCATTTTAATTTAAAAATGGGGAGAACTTGAGTTAAAAATTTGTGGAATTTTGGGGTTAAAATTTGGGGAATTTTGGGTTAAAAGTTGGAAATTTGGGTGAAAAAATGGGAATTTTGGGAGAAATTCCACAATTTTCAAAAGGGGGCGTGGCCTCAAGGAGGGGGCGGGGCTTGTGGCGGGCAGGGGGCGTGGCCTGACGCGCCCCGCCCCCTCAGGTCGCGCTCCGCCAGGGGGCGCCGCTGGCGCTCGTTTACTTCGGGGCGTGGCCTCAAGGAGGGGGCGGGGCTTGTGGCGGGCAGGGGGCGTGGCCTGACGCGCCCCGCCCCCTCAGGTCGCGCTCCGCCAGGGGGCGCCGCTGGCGCTCGTTTACTTCGCCGAGTACTTCGTTAACCAGGGGCTGGTGAGGGGCGGGGCTTGAGGGGGAGGGGCTAAAATGGGGG